>VXBL01007953.1:959985-1000808 GCA_013400195.1 Aramus guarauna | reverse complement strand
TCACACTTCTTTTGATGCAGCCCAGGACACGGTTGGCTTTCTGGGCTGCAAGCGCACACTGCCGGCTCATGTTGAGCGTCTCACCAATCAATACCCCCAAGTCCTTCTCCTCAGGGCTGCTTTCAATCCATTCCTCGCCCAGCCTATAGTTGTGCTTGGAATTGCGCCGATCCATGTGCAGGACCTTGCATTTGTCCTTGTTGAACTTCATGCGGTTCACACAGGCCCACCTCTCAAGCCTGTCCAGGTCCCTCTGGACGGCATCCCTTCCCTCCAGCGTGTTGACCACACCACACAGCTTGGTGTCATTGGAAACTTGCTGAGGGTGCACTCGATCCCACTGTCCATGTTGCCGACAAAGATGTCGAACAGTGCCGGTCCCAGTACCGATCCCTGAAGAACGCCACTTGTCACTGTTCTCCGCTTAGACATTGAGCCATTGACCACAACTCTTTGAGTGCAACCACTCAAAGAGCTTATTTGTTTTTAGGGAAAAACAAAATATAGAGCCGCTCAACTCTGTTACCCTTAATAGAGAAGTGTACAAAATTGATATTTCTCTCTGAATTGAACATATACTGGCTGATTAGCACAGCTGGGCTAAAATTTGCATGACCATTAGATGCTGATGTACATTACCTCACCACCTTCTCAAAAATTGCAGATAAAAAAATTCCTATTTTACAAATTATTAAAATAACAAAACATAAGCGTCTAAGATGATCTAGTAAATATTAGAATTAAGTACAGTGATACAGCCTCCATTTGCCCTATTTTGTAAATACATAAAACTATAGATAAGTGTGTCACACTCAGAAGTTATAGTCAACACAGACAAATGACAGAGATTCAGTATTTTTATTCTGAAAGGCAGTGGGAATATTTGGATGAGTCCTACCATACCAGAATCCTGCTTCTTTTTCTGGCTTTGCCATGGATAACTTCATCAAGGTTTTACTTTTATTATTGGTAAAATAGGGCAGCAGGAGGCTGTATCTTCCTAATTCCTGAATTCTAAGTGTGAGACTAGCATAGTCCATTTTCTTAACCAAGAGGATATTTGGATAATGGTTGGAGGGGCAGTATGGCCTTTCTGAATATTTAGCTATGCACAGACTATATAAGAAGCCTAGTGGAGATTGGCAGCATTTTCTCTAAATCTGGCATGTACTAAAGCCTTTGGTACTGGAGCAGCTTCAGTGGTGATACAGGGCTCTAAAAGATCCTATCAGGCCCCTGACTATGCTCTACTGAGCGTATGTAAATGATGATTTTCAGAGGTTTATCCCCCAGCCAAATCAAAAGGAATTTTCTTAGAGACGGCAAATGTCTCTTCGACCTAATTGCTATTCTCCTGCCAAATTTTGGGTTCCTACTGCAAAGCCAAAGCACCACACTTCAAAGAAATGATTTTACAAAAATCTGACACTGGCAAAATGGTCTGGATGGCTTAAGATCCTTTTTTTTAAATAGATACCTGATGTGTTCTATTCTGCAAAAGAGGAAACAAACAAACAGCTTTAAGACAAATAAAATATGTATATAAAAGGTATCACAGAAATACATGCAGCTACCTGGTGCATAGTACAATTGTAAACTATAATGACACGAGGTGGGAAGATATTTTTACATCAATTAATGAATTCACTGACAATGGAAAATGTTAAAGAGCCAAACTATTTGCAATTTTGTGTTCAGATTTGCAGAAAAAGAAAAAAGGAGAAGGAAAAATGAAATTTTTGTAATTTTGGAATATTTCCTTTTCCCTTTTAAGTAGTAGCTTTCCATTTTCACTTTGAAAATTTTGTAAGTTTGTTTTATATTTGACTTCAAACTTTAAAAATTGGTTGAAAACCATTACGTAATACCAAAATATAACAAAGTATTTAATTCTTGATTAAATTAAAAATCAGTTCCAACAAAAAACATATTTTTAATTTAAAAGAAAAAAGCTTCAATACAGCCTCTACTGGTTTTTTTTATTAATTATTCAGGTTAGCAACCAAGCTCAGAATGCACTTTACTGACACCCACACTAACACCTAGGGTCAGAGCCGTGGTACATAATTTCATCAGATGCAGTAAAAAACCATAATGTCTTAAAACTACTGAAAAGTTGATATCCTTTCCCTGTTTCTAGACATGCACATTCTCATTGTTTACCTTATGCTGGCTCTTTAGTTTGCCAGATAAGTGCTGTGCTAGTCCATTCAACTCACTAAAATGACATACAATAAAGGAGGGGGGGGAAAGTTGTTTTCTACTCATTTAGTAAGTCACATTAGCTGAGGGAAAGGTCCAAGCATGCTGGAGCCAGCACAAGGAAGGAAAAAGGAGAATGTCAGCTTCTCCTTTGGGTAACAGTGAACTATTATTGTGGTACAAATGAATGCGAAATTGTATTCTTATAATAAAAATAGTAAGGCAAAATGTTACTTTGAAAAAATCACACCAAATCTATCCTAGTTGCTTGATACAGAGAGCCGCTATGACAAGCAGCTGAACAACGTATGTAAAATATACCATCGCAACTGCTGAGCATGCAAGTTTACTTTCTTACCTGTTTTCTGAGCTCATTCAATTACATACATGCACTTGCAGATAGGTAAATCTATATGATAAATTATGAAATTCCAGGTAAAAACAGTTATATTTTGTTAAAAAAAAATAAATAGTTTTCTAAAAGTATTTAGGAAAACATGAAGCAAGTACTTATTTCCATACTTTGCGAGAAAATACTTTCTTATCTATCTAAAACATACAGGTTACACATTATTCTAAATTATAGCTCAAAAAAATTGTTTATATTTCTCACATTCCTGTTACTGCATTTTCACAAACTGATGTTGGCAGGCCCTTTTACATTAATAGGATTTATTTTCAGAAGCTTTATTTGTAGTGGTGAATCTTAAGAATTTGAATTTGACATTAATATCAGGCTTGAAACTCGATTCAAACAATCATATGTTTATCACCGTGAACCAATAATAACAGGCATTGTGTTATGAATTTACCAGCCTCTACAGTCTCAAACGAAAGATCTTCGTGCTGAAGTTGAGATTACATACTGTAAGAACCACTATGGGTGATGGATGCTTAAGTGATCGCTTGCTGTTGGCCTTGGACTATGAAGCTGAAAGAAACACTGATATGATCAAAGCTAATGCAATTTCTGCTACTTCAACATCATTCAACTGTCTATTGATGTGAGCAGAGATTTGATGGACACAACAATCTCTGGCTACTTGCTCCCAAGAGGCACATAAACTTTACTTGCAGTTCTTTATTGTCCTAAATTTTTAATCTGAGAATAGTGGAACAGTCCAAGAGTCCCTTGGAGAATAGTGATTGAACACAAAAAAAGTAGAGAAAGTTTATTAATTGTTCAGCTGACCTGGAATAGTTTTTGCTGTAACTGTTTTCTTACATCAAGGGTTTCCAATGAGTAGAAAAGTGACAAATGTTTACAGGAGCTGGACAACACTTCTTGCAATAGTTTAAAATGAAAGAGTTCATCATGAAGTTGTTCCCCCTTGAAGTACAGCTCTATGTACCTACTTATTGCTCATAATCCTGGCAGCTAGAGGTTCAAGGGCTGGAGGATTAGCCCACTGCCCAAGTCTCAAGGGAGTTTGTTCCTTTCAGAAGCATTAGAGAACCTAAGTCCAAATCCTAATTGCATTTAGGACCACAGCATCATTATCTTCCTTGTGAGGAAAGAATAGTTCTCTTATGCCCCCACAGGTGAGCCACTAACAGTAGTCCCACAAATAGTACTCATCAGGCTGCAGAACATAATCCATCTTGCAAAACACCTAAACACATAGAAACCACTCATGCTATCCCTTCTGGAAGGTAGCCATGAGGAGTTAAGGTTTTCACAGTCCCAGCACCAGTGGAGGCTGGCTTTTATCTTTTATATTCTCCTAGCAGTCTTCATTTATTATAGGTATGGTTAATGAAGTGATTTCAATGCAGAAACTTATTAAACTCCATTTCACTGAAAACTGCACATACATCATTAGAAGCATTCAAAAAAACATAGAAACATGTTCAGTTGCTGTTTCATAGCTGTGTAGGAGTGTTTCCGATGTCCATGAAATGTGAGTGAGCAACTGATAATTATATGATTTGGTTTCAACATTTTCCCCTATAGAAAGTCGGCCTGTCTTGGACTGTGTTAAGTTTTAATTATTGCATACAGACTTGTGGTTTGTTTTTTGGTTTTGCTTTTTTTTTTTTTTTTTTTTTTTTAAATGGTTTAATTATTGTTCATGAATTACAGGTATGATCCATGTACTGATATAGTCAGAAGTTAAAGATGCCTTTTGATGAAAGAGGAGATGTATTAGTGCTCTGAATCTGTACATCCCAGGTCAGCAGGAAGAGTGTTCAGTCACCAAGCTCATTAATTTTTTGTCTATTATAAATCTTTGCCAACTTTTCTGAGATTTCTCTGGTGTTACAATAAAATAAATATACTTTCAGTAGGAAATATATAAATCCCAAATTTATTTACTTCATGTAGGCTGGTGAACAGCCTTCTGATGTTAGCAGCATTTTCTTTGGTATGGGACCTGTGAAAGAGGTTAACATCTTCTAGATAATTCAATGGCATTACTCAGCAGATACAGCAGATCTTACATCCCACATGTTTGTAAGTGACTTTAGTAAATTTAAATTAGTAATTTTTCCTGGTCTTTGTAATGTGTACCTTATGCCACAGACGCCTGCCTTAGACTTACACTCCCTCAGTCATTTTGGCTCTGAATTGTAATCCCTGGGAGTCTGGAAGTAAAGACCCGAAGGACCCTGATAGTAGTTTCTCTTAATGCCACTTTACACCATTCTAATAGCAACAGAGCCATAAAAATAATGTAAATATAAATTACTCCCATTTTAATGCCTCTTTATATTACCGGAGTGATGTGAAGTGCCCTTCTTCTAAATGAGAATGAAGCCTCAGGAGCCTGAATTGATGTAATTCACATGCTGATGGACAAAATGATAGGAACAAAGCAAGCAAAATATAAATCTATGAGTTTACTTCAGAGCTTATTTAATGCATACCTTCTTGTACTTTCCTTTGGTTCCTTGGCAAGTCACCCGCAGTATCTCAGATGCCCTTATGCTTGTGCACACACCAGTTTCCGAAGAGGATGAAGCACACTGTTGTCTGGGCCCAAGGCCTTCACTCAGCTTCGCTGCCTGAATATTTCAGTGATTAAAGACCCGGCACCTCCCACTCTGCCAGAGTCCATCACCCTGGGACCAAAGCTGGAAAATGAGAATTCTGCTAGCCGAGTGGCATTCCCAGCCCAGGCCCGTCTTCCCCAGCGTAAGCCCGGGCAGTGGGTGCAGAGGTGCTGGCGTGGCAGGACTCAGGCCTTCCCTCCGCCATTTTATCATGGAGGCACAAGTTAAATGCAAGGCAAATAAATGCCTGGAGGAGGTATCTCCCTAAACCCAAGACAATAACAGATACCACAGAAGTAACTACTGCAGTATCACGCTTCATTTATTCGCCAAAACACTAAGAAGTTCTATACAAATGAAATAAAAATTTCCTTTTAATTTGGTATTTGTTGGCACTTAACCTGGCAGCTCTGGGGGCTGAGGGACGGGGCAGGTCTGGGGGGGGAGGGCAGGGCCTCTGCCCGCCCTGTGCTCCCCTAATGGCGGCCACCCACCTCCTTCCTGGGATGCCTCGCAAGGAGAGCTCCAGGGCATCAATCTTTAACTCCTCTTGGCATTTTACCACCTTATGAACAGGGCAACTCCTCCTAATGCAGACATCGCTTCATCGGGCAGGAGTACAGCTTGCTCCCCTGTAGTATAACAAAACAAGAGGGGTTTCTTGTAGACAAATGAGTAGGGTCTGCACTATCACAGCCATGACTTATTCCCTGAGGGAGAGTCACTGTTACCTTTTTTTTAACCTACTCTATTACTTCCATTGAGAGAAAAATTCACTTTTTTACACTATTAACAATAATACTGTGAACATGTATGTTATGATATGAATTTTGCCAATATTTGCTCTTGTGTTTGAGTCTTGCTTAAACCTTTGTAAATGGATTGGATACACTATCTTGGGTCAAAAGTGCACGGTAACAGTATCAAAGGGTGCCTGAATGACTACCAAGCTATAAATGGAAAAAAAATCAATCCAAGTATTTTGNCCCCTGTGTAAAGCTTTCTATTAGAAATACAAGTTGCTATTAGATGCTTATTAAAGACAAGCAGAAACTCCTGGGAAAACAGCAAATTTTGACATTTCAACAAGTAGTGAAACTTTTTATTTCAAATCTGAGAAATTTCAAAAACATCATACTTTCAAGTGTTGGTGAAATATCAACACGTATTTTGATCATCAAATCCACTTGTGTGGTGTAACTATACATAATTTATTATATGTTAATATTAGCCATCATAATAATCCCATCAGAGATAAAAGCCCAGATAAATCAATTCTGGCTAAGTAATGAACAGATACCATCACTTTTCCTGCTCGAATAGAGTAAATAATGGTATCTAGTCAGTCTAATTCTAAAGAAATGTTGCTACTACTGAAATAGCCTGTTACAATCATTCTTCAAAACTCTTATTTTTTACCTAGTAATCCAGTGTGGTGTTGGCTTGGTCTGCCTGGCATGCAGAGAGCAGCTTAGAAGCAGTTAGTATTAGTGTGCTTCGATGCTTTTACCAGACTCCACAGCTTTAAATAACAATTTAAATATTGCAGTTTAAACATGGCCTATTTAAGTGTTGTAGTTGAAGAATTAATTTTTATACAATTAAATAATTGTTACCTCACCATTCTTGTCTTTAAAGGTTACAAATCAAGGGACAAATATCCTGGCATATTTCATTATGTTTGGGAAAATAACAGTTCCTATCTAAACACTGTTGCTCTTAGTTCAATACCTCTAAACCATTGTTTTTATAAGTCAAAAGTGATACTGTATAAAAAGTATACAATACTTTCAGTAGACAGTACTAAATGTTAACGTATTTTTTTCTTATGGCATGCAAAGAATGCTGAAGTTAACGGAGTCAGCCTTCCCAGCAGTAGGTGTGTGTTTAATTAATCTGGACCCGAGATACAATGTTGTTGGTTGTGATGCTAAGCAGTGTGCCTCATAGACAAGCTAGGAATACAGTGTTCATCTTACTTGTCTATTGATGAAAAATGCAAGTATGACTACATTTGCCAGTAGTATCATCAGTATCCCAGCACTGTCAAATACGTTTTAGGGGAACAGGAGTATTTGCTTTGCACAGAAAAAAATGATAGCAGACTTAGGTCAATCTCATTTTGTTGGAACAAGAATTCAGAATATGCATATCCTATATTGTATTCAATGTCTGAATAACTTGTAAAATACGCTTATTTTTGTGTATTTTTCAAAGATCTGAAAAGAGAGGACACATCTGTATTCTGTGACTGTTGGCTCTTCAACTCTAATC
This sequence comes from Aramus guarauna, assembly GCA_013400195.1. Classification (NCBI taxonomy): domain Eukaryota; kingdom Metazoa; phylum Chordata; class Aves; order Gruiformes; family Aramidae; genus Aramus; species Aramus guarauna. Next base: position 993,338 of record VXBL01007953.1, on the reverse strand, counting down.
CAGAGATAAATGTGGTGCATCTTTGGATCACTCTAAGAGGTACTCCTAAAAGGTTTGGGGGGTGGTGTGGGGGTATGGGGGGGGTGGTGTTGATTTTTTTGTTGGTGTTTGGTTTGGTTTGGTGGGTTTTTTTGGGCAGGTGGTTTGGGGGTGGGGGGGGTGGTGTCCCAGTCTCAGGTCTGACAAAATATAAATCAAACCCTTTCTGAGATTCTAAATTGTCTGTGTCTAAAATGCCTTGGATACAAAATGTCTCACTTTCAGTTTTAAAATACTATGTAAAATATTTATGATGTAAAATGAAGACTAATTCTGGTTAGTAACTCTAGTACTTAAACAATTTACTAGCTGATGTCAGTTTTTAGTTAATCACTAGGTTTGTCTACCTGTATGACAATAGGGTAAAAACAGAAGAGTGTCAAACACGGACAACTGATCTGAAGACATTTCAGGCCTGAGGTCTCAGCAATGCAAACTCAGCTATCAGTGATTTAAATATCTTTGAAACTGTTCTTTGGCATTAAGGCCAAGTGGAATGGAGTATACCCAGCTGCACTTTTTAAAGACTCCCTCCCTCCACAACTGTCTGGCTACATCCAAAGGGTCGTTTGAGAACATTCCCCGGCACAGGCTGACTCCTGAGCTGGGCATGGGAATCGCTCAGGAAGTTGCTAGGTGAATTGGACCAAAACCATGGTAGGGTATGTTACAAATAGACATAGTCAGTTGAGATTCCAGCGGTTGAAAAGGTTCTCTGGCACTTTTCAGTTTGCTTGTATAATCATAAATACTTACGGCAACATCTTTTCTTAAAACCTAGAAAAGAACAAAGAAAGCACATTATATATGACCATGTCTGAATAAATAAAGCAGACATCTCAGTTCCAATGGAACACATTCCCCCAGTGTCCTATGAATCTGAAATGCCCTGCATTTAACTTCTGTTTCACAAAATATATAAATTATGTTCCTTGGTTCTTTCATTGAAGGATATATTTTCCATTTCTTTAATCATGGTCTTAAGTCTTCTTTGAAATTTCTCCAGGCTACTGACTTTTTTTAAAAAACTGGAATCAATGAGAAATTAACATAGTATTCCTGAAGCAATTACTTCAGTGCCAAAAAAATAAATACAGAAAGAAAAACTCAAGATAGCTTTAATGCAACTTGGTCTGTCTTTCCAAATGCAACCAAATAACAGCATTGCACTGGAAACTTGAATTCCACTGGTTGTTTATCCAAATCTTTTGCAGAGTTACTATCCTTCAAGTATGGCTGCAGGTTGTATTCTTAAAGATATGGTTTCCCACTCAATCATACTAAAAAGCACACTGTTTATTTGCAGCCATTTTACTAACAATAAAACACTTGTTCTTTTACTCCATGGTAGTTCTTTAATCCTTGTGAAATCCACAGATGTTATCAATAATGATATTTTCTTCTAATGAGTTGTTAAAATATTAAACAGTGTAAAGCAATGAGCAAACTCTTCTAGGTCTTCAGTAGCAACATGCCTGATAAATTAAAAAAAATAAAAAAATTAGAAAACCTGGACTGTAACTGAGCTCTTCTGGATACCACATAGACCTTGGAAAGAACTATTTATCTCCTTGTGATAGAAACTGTTCATTGAAGACAGAAAAGTTTTAAAATTTTATGTAAAACTTCTCTATCTTCAATTTCAACATCTTAAAGCAACAGCATCGATATCAGCCAGAAGGCATTCTGTGAAGAAATTGTGGGTTATATTTTGCATAGTCAGGAAGGAGAAAGTTGAAGCTTGTATTCAACCAAATTTCTGTATGCAGAATAAAAGGAGGGCATTTTTCAAATTACTTTCAAACAGGAAAAACATAAAATCTATACTGAAATCTGATCTTTATTTTAATAGCATGTTGCTAAGAAAATTACCTGCTGGCATTATTTTTATGAGATACTACGGGAAATAAATTCTAGTTAGATATTTTGCATAAATTGCGATGTAGAACTAAGAAAACCGTGGGTTTTGAATGGGTAAGGGCTATAATTTCACTGTACATGCCATACCGGCTGCTCCATAGCAGAAGGCGAGCCAGGAGGCTGGCATGACAGCAAGGCAGGCACAGGGCAGGGATCTGACCAGGAGGCGTACAATCTGGTAACACCAAGCAAGAGGAGCAGAGCAGGTTCGATGCCAGTACCCAGAGTCAGCCAACAGCTCAGTGCTCACCAGGCAAGACCATGGTGATGAGGAAGGTCCCAGGTCAAGATGGGAAGTTGAGCCAGTGGGGCAGGGGCCAGGGCCAGCTCCGCTGGCTGCGTGGCCAGGCACAATCAGGGCCACAGGCAGGGCTGCCGTGTAGCTCTGCAGAGACCGAGGTTGAGGGCCTGAACTTCAGTGCAGCCCCCAAGGGAAGGGAGCCACAGCTATTTCTCACAATACTCTTGAACCAAAATTGTACAGCTGCATATCAGCGTTGACCTTGAGAATAGGCAGCTAAGCCCTAGGGGTATACTAAGGGTCTTGGTAGGCAGCAAAGAAAAGACAACTCTGTTTTAGGAGGGGAAAGAGCTATAGGGATGCAAGTGTGTCATGTCAGTTGCCCTCAGTGGTGGCAACAGGTCATGTTACCTACAAGTACAGACATAACCTCCAGTAGTGGTTTGCTGAAAGACATGTACAGCAGAGCACATGCTTTGTCTATCTCACAAGCAATGCAACCTACCAATCAAAACAAGATCTTTCTAGGTATTTGCTGCAAGTTCACTTTCATCAGTATACGGAGAACCTACCTAATCCATTGAGCAGATTTAATTCTAGCACATAACCGGGACAAAACCTGCAAAAAGATTGGGCAATCGATCGATGGACTTCTTGGACTTTGTTGATTGTTCATTTGTTTGGTTGGTTTTTTGGTTTTTTTTAAGAAATGCCTTCTAAGCTGGTTGCCTTGCCATTCAGATGGACATTACTGCATTGTTCATTTCGCATACACTTGGCAGCTTACCTAAGGTGAAAATAGATGTCTCAAGTTCTCACACACCTTAGGAGATGGACATGTTGACAATGAGGAGATTCTGAAAGGTACAATACCTTTTTATACTTCCACAATCTGTGATTTGTGTAGTTTTGTCTCTGTTCTCAATCTTTGTTATCATGTACCATATTAAGCAAGAAGCTCAGCAAAGAGCAAGCGTGCATGGCTTTCATCAGCACATATCTGCAATTTGTCAGCGTTAACATTTCATGACTAATCTTTCCTCTGGGTTAATCTGATTAGACTGTATGTCAAAGCTGCCTCTAAGTCAGCTTGCTGGTAATAGAGTCCAGTCAAGAAAGACTTCATTCCTGCAAAGTGCTCTGCTTCTCTTTCAGCTGAAGGTGCATTGTGTCGTCATTGACATCAAATCAGTTTTCTTGTCCCCTAGGGTAAAGTCAATAATTTGCATAAATAATCACATAAAACTTTCCATTTTCCTCATTACTGGTGTCATGAAAGACAGTTTCAGCTTTAGACAAAACATGAAATGCTTTTGAGCACACAGTTACTTGTAATTTTCCCTGCTTTATCTTTTTCTTTACTTATTGCGGCATTCAAACTACAGCTGTTACACAACTGTTGTGATGAGTGTTCAGCAAATCAAATGACCTGTGTAGCAGTCAGCTGGAATCACAGCAGTGACTTAAAAGTCACTCAAGTAGGTGATGATAATGCAGTTAATACGGGGCTTCCCAATCCACCTTTTTCTTGTTTGGTTGTTGGAACATGGTGCTGGTGATTGACTGGTCACAGCTCGTATGTGAGATTATGAAGCAGATATTGCTACTATCGGCACAATCTGTTCGCTATCTGTTCAGCTCATACAGAAGACAGGAGGCCCTGTTCCCCATATGTCCACTGAAGTCTACCAGAATAAGATACTTCTCAGATTTGGAGACATCCAGCTCCTGTTATACAGACTTTATCTTTTCTTTTCCAGGCCTAACATAGTGCATAAATTATCCTCAAATTTAGGAAGCACCTTGCAAAATAAAAGATCATATGCATTCAGTGATGATTTATATCTTACCATATTTTTTACAATTCAGGATTGCTTCCAGTAATTAATTTTATACATTATTGCAAAGCTAGACACAGGAAGGCTGTGTTCTTTAAAAGCGATTACCTCTGCAACAATTGCATGCTTCTTCAGCAAGTTAATTTTCAATCAGTACAGTAATGTTTATTGCATTTGAAGCTCACTGTTTACCAGGGAGATATGAAGATACAGCTGGTTTTCTACTCTTCGTTACTACTCAGGCATTCCAAGTGATAACAGTAACTTCCTCTGGTCACCTTTGCGATATCTTGCATTTGGTGAAGACGATGTCCTTATTTGTATAGTGCATTATCCCTTTACTCCAAGCATAATACAATGTTGTTGTTTGGTCCTTGTTACTCCTCGAGGAGCATAGGGCTGCAACAACACTATGGCACCGAACCCTGTGGGATAGTGTTGTTGCAATTTCTGTAACAGATTTTGTTTTTTACATGATTGGGTTGTTAGCCCAAAACAAAACCCCCAACCTGGAGGGCCAGGGTGCAACATTTTAGTCTGGCCCAACAAGGCACGCAAGCTACCACACCACGACAAGGTAAGTTGCACCAACTAGTGGTGGAAGCATAATACAATATTATACCTTTTTTTTTTTTTTTTTAAATGAGGCTTGTAATTCCCTATTTTTTAACTCTTAACATGATTCATTAAATCCCTAAAATACATAAAGGAGAAATAAAACTTTGTAGAATTATTTCATCTTCATTAAAAAAAAAGAGAGAATGTTTGATACATACAGACAAACTAAGAAATCTCTTTAAAATATAAGATAGAATAGACTTCTAGACAAAAAGTTACCTCACTAGTTGTTAGTGAGTAAATGCTAAATTTATACCAAATTATCAAGCAAAGAACTAATTGCTTTCCTGCATTAACTATTATGTAAATATATGTGTCATTTTTCCCAGTATGGGTCTGATCTCATTCTCATTCAGATCAATAGTAATTTTTCAATTTAGCTCAACAGGTCTTAGATAAGCATTTCTGGGAAAAATGTCTTCCCCTAAGACGATTAAAAACAGAGACACTTTCCAAATTAAAAAACGTCTACATGATTATCCCCTGTTAAAGTAACAATGCAATTGATAGTTGCATGTTACGCTGCAGGTCACAGTTCTAAGGTCTCGTACCATCCTCCTGAGGTGCGTTCTGTGCTTTTTGCAAGGCCATTTTCTTACACTTTCTTGGTCTGAAAATATATAAAGCTTCTCCAAATATGGAAAACGTAGCAGCAGGAGTCATTGTCCCAGAAGTGTCATGAACAGGTCGTAGCAGTTTTTATGGCAAAGTACCATTCTGCTTCTCTAAAGAAGACACTTCAGTACATTTCATTATTAATTTTAAAATTATTTTAGATCGAGATGTCTTCTCTGAAGGACTCCTAATTGAAGCTATGAATTGGGGGCTGGTTACATCTGTTAGAAAGATATCACATCACTTTCATTGTCTGCATCTTTCATAAAGCATATTTTTAGACATTAAGAAAGAGAAAGAAGTTATTTCTATATATCAGTCATCTCTCAACATAATAACTAGTATGTGAGATCATACAGGCAGCATTTATCATAGAATCATAGAAACGGTTTGGGTTGGGAGGCACCTTTAAAGGTCATCTAGTTCCAACCCCCCTGCCATGGGCAAGGACACCCTCCACTAGATCAGGTTGCTCAAAGCCCCATCCAGCCTGGCCTTAAACATTTCCAATGATGGGACATCCACAGCTTCACTGGGCAACCTGGTCCAGTGTCTCACCACTCTCGTCATAAAAAATTTCTTCCTTATGTCCAATCTAAACCTATCCTTTTTTCAGTTTAAAACTCTTTCCCCTTGTTCTGTCACTGCAGGTCCTGGTAAAAAGTCTCTCTCCATCTTTTTTATAAGTCCTCTTTTAGTATTGAAAGGCCGCGGTAAGGCTCACCCAGAGACTCCTCTTCTCCAGGCTGAGCAACCCCAACTCTCAGCCTTTATTCATAGGAGAGGTGCTCCAGCCCTCTGACCATTTACTTGTGCTTTTTCCTAATGTTGCTAAAATGTAAGTTAAAATTTACATTGCTGTCCCTCCACACCAAGGCATACAAAATTCCTCACAAAAAAAAGGTTTGCTGTCTCCTTGGCCTGCTTTGTAATCTTAAGTGTAGGTAAAACACAACAAAAAAATGAACACAAATAAAATTTAAACTGCACTTTCTCTCTGAAGTAAAACTATGCAGTTCACTGGCTGATCTGCTGAAGTATAATTAACACTATAAATTAAGATAAGAACTTTCAGAAGTTATTTTCCTCTATCTCATTTGGATTATTTGAAATAAATGTAGTTAGAAGATTATCAGCATGTTTTGTGCTGTTCAACTGATCACTAGGTATATCACTTCATAAGTAACAATATGTTGCACACCTGATACCTGCTTACATCAGCTGCTTCTGGGTTGTCAGATTTACTTAAAGGCTCTGAGGTACCTGAGTTTTTTCCATCCATCTTGACAGCATGCTAATATCCAACCTTAGACCCACTCTCAGATTATTAGCTGAGTACCACTAACTTGTTGGATTTGAATTCAAAAGTCGAGTAAAATCTCTAACTTAAAATTAAGATGTAAGAAATATTAAGACATTGATAGATCCTCATACAACAACATTTACAGTGGGACTGAACAAAAACGTAGCCCCAGAATCAGAAGCTTTAGCCTCTGAAAGTTATTTTTATCCACTACCAGGTTGGTGATCTGCTATTGTTTCTTATGATTTAAAAACTAAACCACTTCAGTATTGGAGTTCCTTTTTTTTTCCTGATCAGTTTCTATATAAGACTATATTGTGCTATATTAATATACTTCCGTGCCATGTTTGCATTGCATTATGGTTTTTATTTACTGTCTTTATGTTAAATCCTTCGAAAGGTGTAAACATCTTTGAATTTTCTCCTTTAAAATGTCTCTTTTAAAGCTGGAAGGATTTTTGGGGCAATCTGTCCAAACTCATCTAAGTCCCCAACATACCCCCAAGCCCACCCTACTCTGAGTCACAAGCCTGAGCAAAGCTTTTTTTGGCATACTGTACCAGTTTATATGTGAAATGAGGGAGAAATACAGTTTTCTTTGAGTGACTGAAATAGCATTTTCATCCTGATTCAGTAACACTGAAGGTTCCGTTCAATTTTCTCATTAGCGCTCTGACTCACTGGGGTAGGTTCAGTCGTTAGTTCAGGAAATTGTGAAACCAAGGATTATAGTTTTGTTTATGGGTTAAGTACTCTTGTATTTTGGGTGACATGAAAGAGGCCTTTGTGAAGTTAATGATTCATCCAGTGATTTCTGAATCACAGAATACCCTAGAAGCACCTAAGTGATGACAGTTCGAAAGAATGAGAAAGTATTCGTTGTGTAATATACAACACAGTAAAGTGCTGTTTAGGGGTTTATGTAGTGAGATTTCTCTTGGTACTGCATCTTCAGTGCAGAAATTCAGCTTCATAATCTATGGCTCCTTGAAGAAGTACTTTTATTTAGCATTCCAGTTTTGCATTCAATTAACAGGCTGTTTCATCTGAAAGCCAAAGCTAAGGCATTCTCTCTGCAACCTGCAGGTTTGATGCGAAATATTTGCTCTGACCTCCGTTCCCCATGCAGCATTATCCCTCTAAGACAAGATCCAAAATCACATGCATGACAGAGAGATGTTTCCTTGTTATAATAAAGTGCACATCTTAAAGCTTGCTGAGATACTATTTTGGCATTGTGAAAGGAAAAAACAACAGTACAACACAGTAGGCATCTCAAAGAGAAAAGGCACATTGAAGGGACGAGAAAACTGTCTACAAAATCAATGAGACAAAAAGATAAACACTCTACTGAAGCACTGAATGTTCAGTGTGTCTTATACAATTCTTTCAATATAAAAACAGGAACTGACATTTGATTCAACTGAGAAATTAGATAATTCTGACTTCAAAGGAGGAGAAGAAGATTGAACAGACAGATGAAATCAGCTGCGAGAGGGTGTTCTTTACCCATCGTCAGTAGAAAAGGAACTGGAGATTGAGGTCCCTGCCGGAGATCACTGATGACTAGAACAACCCAGTTTATTAGTAACATTCCGATTCCGTAAGTGCCCTAGTACAATAGTTAATCTCATTTAAAATGTTATTTTATTCTTTTTTTTTCTTTTTCATAAATTAGGACTGACTCTCCCACAGCTGTAGGTTCTTGTCTAGTTTCAGTGCATCCTTCCTGTTAATTTCTTTAATTTTCCAGAAAGCATACAGCACCTAGCAGGTAACCACCATGAGGCTAAATTATTGAACCTAGCTTTCTTTACCTTTCTCTGAAAAATGAAGAGAGTCATGAAATGCATAAAGGTAAATCAGTGAGGTATTGCATTATCAGAATGATTACAAGGAAATCATCATGAGAATCAAATTTCCTCTATGCATAGCAGAATTAAGGAAAACTTAAATTCCCAGAGCCATTTTAATTGATATAGCTGTAATGATTCTTTGGTAGAGAAAAAGACAGGATTTTTATATGTGGTAACTACTTAGAAAACAATAACACAACTTCAAATTTTTTTTTTTTATATTATTGGATTTTAAGGCACGTAAGAGAAGGAACTGTGGGGAAAAAAAACAGAGAAGAACCTTTTATTTATTCTGATTTGTGGGTTTATTGACTTTACTTTTATCTAAACACATGTACTTTCTTTTGAGTCTAGAAAATCTCAACTTCTGCATAATCTTAGGAACTGATACAGTCATTTAAAAAGTGTTATATTTTAACACAAAACAAAATAATTATACCTTAATTCTTGGGAATGTTGGTTAGGTGGCTTTTATTTTCTAGTATCACAGCAAGCACAGAAGATGCTTTTCTCCCAAGTTTCACTGACATCTGCTTTGTATGCATCACATCTATGCCACTATGTGATGTGTCATCTTTCTCCTCCTTGTCACAGGTGAATAAAGGACCCGGCCGTAAACTTAACCTCAATATTAAATATTTGTGCCAAGAATCTGTGCTCTGTTTTCTGAGCACTGGAGTTACTAGTCAAAATACAGGTCTCTTGAAAAGCAATGTTGATTCTTCCCAGGCTGCACAGTGTCAGTGCTGTTTGCCTGCCTGACATTAAACAACAGTTAAGTTTTCCTCTACTTTTGTTTAAATTAATGAGATCAGAAGGACATAAAAAGCTTTGTTGTTCTCAATTGCTTCTAAAGTATTTTCAGGGCGTGCTGTGTGTGAAAGCCTTTGAGCAACAGAAATATATGCCATTTGAGAATCCAGAGCTCCTATGCTGAACCCATGTTCTGTAGGTTGTAATGAAATTTTACAGAAAGAAGAGAGAAAAAGTTCGAGGAGATCTGTTCTAATGAGATGAAAGAAAATACGCACGAATTATTGGGAGATAATTTGTCCAGGAAAGGGAATGAGACAGAGGAGAGAACAATTCAATCCAGGTACAGAATAATCCAAGTAATGCATTGCCTCCGAAAGCCTTCAGAAATTAGAATTTGAGATCTTGTATCATCTATGGGATGCAGGAGGCTGCCTGCAGCTTTTTCTCAACAGAGAACAGTTGGAGGGGATTTGATATCTCTTCTTATAAAGAAGGGATTACTACTTGGGGTGGAGTTTGGCCACTAGAGAGGAAGAATGCAGTTCTTAAGTCGCCTGATCAGAAACAGATTTATCACTTACACTGAGAATTATTTTCAGCTGCTTTTACAAAAAGTATCCAACTAAGAAGTTAGCTGTTAGATATGAGATGCATATGTTCTGTAATACAAACAATACATATAATAATAATAATTCAGGGGGGTTTAATGCTTAATTTCTCACTGAATAGATGAGAGCATTTCTGTCTGACACTGAGCAGTTTTATCAACAGCAGCAATACAAACAGCTTTGATTTTTTTATGTGTTGACCTTCTTTCTGTCAAGTCAAAACAACTCTGGTGCATCATCGGCCCTAATGTGTCCAGTGAAATTAACATACAATAGTTACTCACAGCAGGTTTGAATTTGGTGTATTAATTTTAATTAGAAAATAAAATGTGAAGACAGATTCTTCCTGATGTAAAGTAAACTGACCACAGTAATTAAGAAAACTGACATCTTATGCCCCATGTACAAGTCACAGAGGATCACAAAGAGAAATCCTCCTAAAAATAAAACTCACAGAAGACAGTGTAATAGAATATAAGAAAGATTTAGGATACAATGAAAGAACATTGTGCATCCTTCCCAACAGGAAGAAGACGATTCCTGCAGATCTTCAATTATAACATCTCAAAACATAATTCTTCAACAAGAAACGCACTTTGAAAATTCCACAGAGGATGTTTCTGGCAGAAAGGGTATCTAAGATGAAAGTTTTGTCATCATAACTGAGCCTAAGGACACAGATAAGAATCCGCAGGCAGCACATGTGATTAGAAACAAACCTGAAGGTACAGCAAGCCGCTACATATTGTTACGGGTGTTGCTCTAGACATGCATGCCTGGCAAAAGGAACTGAGATGCTCAGTAAATACCTGTAGATGAGAGCCATGGTTTACTACACTGTTTCTGGTCATCCTGAAAGTCTGTCTGTGCTGAAAGCATCTAAAACATATGGATCCATGTAGTAGAAAACAGAATCCTGGGGAGGAAAAAAAAAAATAAAAAATTAAAAAGCTCTGGATAGATGGCTCTTAGAATTAGTAATAACTGGACATTTACTTTGATGATAATGAAAGATCAGATTATGTACAAATACTATTACTCCCATAATTAGTTTCAACATTATACTAGCAGAACAGGCAGCATTATTAAGTTAGTTATATAAACCCAAGGTTTGGCTCCAACAGCCCTGACCACTGCAGCAATTTCCAGACACTAAATAAGAGCACGCTTAAGATTAAAAAAAGCAACTTTTTTGCCTGGTTGATTACCTATGTTTTGCCTCTACTTAAATGTGAGCATTTTCATGAATGTATAGTTCTATTTTTTCTCTTTATAGCATGTGCTTAGAATTCAGAGAAAGAAATAAAAAATTTAAAGAGAAGACAATGATGAGTTTATTAATTTATGTTAGTAGCTGGGTCATGGTAAAGGAGAGCTGTTGTCATTTCCCCCCCTCCCCCCCCCAAATTAAATTCTCACAGAACATGTTTTTTGTCAAAACTCAAATTTTCCATGGAAGAAAGCAAGTTGAGACCTCTTTTTTCTCCTCTTTTCTAAAGAGATAGTTCAAAATTGTTTCTCCCTTGATATGTCACAATAAAATAAAAAACAACATTCGACTTTTAAAGTGTATCATTTTGTTTCTTGTGGAAAAAAACCCCAAACAAACATTTTTTGAGATTTTAAATTTAGATCATGAAAGGACCAAGTGAAAGGAAGTTACATGGAAGGTATTCCTTAATTCAAAGATTTCCAGGGGAATTTAAAGGAGCTATCCAAGTAGATTTGAATGAAGTTAGGATTTGGAAGCTTTGGGGCTCACGCCTTCCCAAGAGCCTGAGTCCTAAAGGGAATCAGGAAACATGGAACTCCTTTCTTTATTAAATAGTATTAATTAAAATGCAGGAGCATCTCTGGAAAAGAGCAAATGCTTCAAACTAATTTCATAGAGCTGTATCAAGGAAGGCTACTTTCAGATAGATTAATTTAATATCACCAGAAACACTGTTGGTAAATCAGTGATAATGGAAATTAGGGTGTCTTGGCTGTTTTCACAGTTCACTACTTTTTTTACATCTGCAATATGTTAGTCTCCTCACCAGAACAACTTTCACTCTTCTGTACATTACTGACCAGAATTGTACCAAATATGGGATGAAAACAGTGTCTAAGGGAGGAGGGTATACAGGAGACTGTGGAGAAACTCCAAAATGTGTTACTATAGCTCTGTTACTAAACAAATTACATTAGTATACAGAGTAAGAACATTATAATAGCTTTTGTTATTCAGGCTTAAGCTACAAGAAGGTTTGTTACTATGCTGATAATATGTATCTACAGGATTTAAGCCAAATGCAGCCTTGTAGGATCTTCAGTAAAATTGTTTTAGTTTCATGCTCTCACTGTGGGATGCAAAATATTGTTTACTCAGTTAAGTAAATATATCTTACATACCCAGCCAGATCCCACCATGGGTACAAGATGGTCTTCCTGTCTGTTTTGTTTATAAGTTTCTTTGTTTCAGTTTCAGTACTAACAGTCCAATTTCAATTATACATACTGTTCTTAATACCAGTGAAATAAATGTGTGCAATAGCAGGCACAATTATAGCAATATATTAAGAGGAAGGTGTTGTTTCAGAGCAAAATTCACTTCTTAACAGTGTCTGGTTGACTATGCTGATTGCTGGATCAAGCTTTTATTGATCACTCCTTGAATGTCTCTCTCATTAATGCTGGATTTGTGAACAGGGTAATCTGTGAAAATAACAATAAAATATCCAATGAAATAGTTTACCCATTAATGGCATAACTATTGACTGTGCAGAAGGGACTTTCCAGGTTGCTAATTTTTTCCAAACTATAGAGCTAGTATTTTCAGAAGAGCTGCAGACATGGTCTGTTTCGTGCTGTTTCACAGACCTGATGCGTGTAAAGAGAACAATACACATTGGATGTGCCATGGTTGCACAATGAGTGTTGCAATCTTCTGCATCACACTTGACTGCCTACATTCTCTTAAAATAAGGAACATATGGTCCCAAACATCTGAAAATGGCATATGTCTACACAATAGATTGTAGCGGAGTGAAAAGGTACTCAAAGATACAGATATGAATGTGCCATTCCAATGCTGTAAGCAGCCTATCTGCAGCGTTCAGTAGATCACTGTAAGTAAAGTTATCCTTTTTGTCACTAGGCCTTGCCTCTGGAAGCTTGTAGCAAAATAAAGTGTCTCAGAGGCTTTGTCCTCAAAATGAACATCATCTCCTCACACAAAGATCCATATAACGTAAAGGAAAGAATAAAAACTTGTTTATAGGTACATAAGCTTTAATATATATTTCTTTCTTAGCTGTATTTAATACGTTCTTGCCAACTTCTGAAACGCAGTTGCCTTCATTATTGATTTGGGACTAAAGCCCAGTCATCACAGTTTTTGTGCTTCTAGCTGACAGAATCCTCTCTAGACAGCATGGATCTGGAGACTTTACTTGAAACACATTCCAGGAATATTTTTCTAGTTCATACCTTTTTCCCAGAAATGTGAATGCTATTTCAAAATATTTCAAAAAGTTTTTGAGTGTGATAGTTGGACTACTATTTCACTTGTGTTTACCTTTCTTATAGTCTAAAAGGCCTAATAACATTGGAGGTTTTCCATATTAACAAAAATATTCAACACATTTGGCCTGGATAACAAGTAGCACAGAATGAGGTAATGGTGATTATTGCCTGGCAGATGAAAATGCCATAAGCTGCCTTCAGCTAGAATAGTAAATGGTCAAACAGCCCAAGGCTCCGTTAAACAAATGACCAGCAAAACCTGTCAGCACAAGTAGGTTAACTTTTATTTTCAAATAAATGAGGATGGCAAAATAAAAATCTGTGGGCAGATATGCAACATTTTTTTTCTTGATATCTCCAAAAGAGTTGATAAAAATGTATTGAAAGACAGGAATACTGTAGAAGAAGAAGAAACAAATGATTAATGTATACTCCTCAGAAACATTCAGTAACAAAAATGAAATTTTAGAATACAATGAAAGGGAGAGTGAAATGCATTTTTTGTCCAAATATTAGTCACACGCTAAGAGGAAAATATAGTAACAACTGTGCAAACTACATTTTATTTTTAACTTCAAGTCTGTGAAGGGGGGGAGAAGGTCCCACTGTGCAATAAAACTTTCTGCTAGTAGAAAGTTAACAATCAATCTGCAGTAATATTTTTCATGGACTACAACTGAGAAACTGCCACCTCATTTACAGAATGTGTTAAAAAAATCTCATGATGTCCTTCAGGCAGAAGTATAGAACTTAAAAACCAAGAATGAAATCTTAACTATATCAGGAAAAGGGCAGAAGGGCAAGTATCATATGGATGGATGGAGAGATGGATGGGTGGACAGATTTACACCTTTCATTTTGGTCCTTCATGTATATCTTTTTATGTCAAGTACCTGCTTTCAGAACAAATGGTATTTCAGTCTTCAGTCTTTCTATGCAGTATGGAGTTCATCAGCAACGGGCTTTCACTTTAAGGGAGAGTAAACAAATGAGCATCCACAAAGGACAATTATGAATTTTGATTCACTGACAGTAGTGGTCATTCTGAGATAGGTAATTTTGCATGAGCATGTATCTTGAGTTGCTCTGTGCATCTTAATGTTCTGAAACTGTGAAACATGAGAAGGCATATGTAGCGTTGCTTCTTTTATGTTGAATTACCTACGTGGATGATGACAAGTAAATTTTTACAGATTTTGTTTATTTATGTGGAAACTATAAAGTGTTTTTTAAGAGAACCATTAAATACTTAATGAGGGCAGCATATAATGTGCATCGTAATACTAAGAATAGAGAAACAGCAAAATAAACTAGAAATTAAATATAAAATGAAATAATTTTTTAAAACTGGCCTTATTCAATTGAAAGCCTACAACAATATTTCTATACTATGTTTCTTCATGTGTTATTAAAGAAAGTGTTTAGAAAAATATAATGTCACGCTTCCAGGTCTTATACTGACTTTTTTCTGGCCATCTACATTTCACTGTTTATACCTCTCAGGGGTTCTGCCTCAAGGTCAAAGTAGTGCAAATTCACAGTCACTTCACTGCCAGTTTTGCTCTTCCAAGCAGTTTCAGAGTAAGCTCCAATTCTATTTACAATTTGTCTCTTGTGGGAAGGATGTTGGTTGTCATTTTTTTTCAGTACTGTGATGTGGAATAGATATGTGCTGTCATGCTTCTGAGAGATTTGAGGAAAGAAAGCAACTGATTTCCAAAACAGACTTGGGTATTTATTACATATCAACATGAGAGTCATAGAAAAAATAAAAAAATAAAAAAAAAGGAAATTACAAGATGTTTTGAATACTGTCCTTCAAAAATTCTGGAAATTCTGCATTCTTTCTGGAATGTGGCAAATTAATTGGTGTCAGCTTTTTGTGGCAAATTAATTGGTGTCAGCATTAAGAATTTCTTATTTGTTTTATTTAATAGTTATTTGGGGCAGGTACTGCTTTCCTTATGGGGGGTGGTGGCATTTGGTTTTTTCTGAGTTTTTTTTAAGAACTTTTTCTCAGAATACTGTTCATTTATTAGATACTTTAAACTTTGGAGCTATAAACAACCATTTGCATAGGGTGGCCAGACTTTCTCGTTCTGCCAATACAGATTCTTTTAGGTATTTTGCTCTTAAATAATGTCTCCTTGCCTTGTCCCAGGAGACAGCACAAACAGGACTTTCTAATAATTGCAAAACTGACAGAAATTATGTGAATGTGGCCCAACTATTCATTCAGTCTAACAGATTGGAAAAATCATCATTCTCTAGGATAATAAAAGCTGTCTTTTGTCTTCTCTGTCAGATAATGAAAGGACTCCCAAAAAATCAGTATCAGGAAGGAAGCTCATGGGATGTACATGAATACTGACCTCAATATTACTTTTCTACCGATTCCTTTTCGTAGTGCGGCCTTATGCTTCTTTAACTCTGGGACAGAATTTACTCCAAATCATGGCACCTGCAATGATAATAAAGGATAAAAAAGGACTTTATGGTCTTGGTAGGAAGCAAGCTAAACATGACCCAGCAGCATGGCCTCGCATCCAAAAAAGGCGTACAGCACCCTAAGCTGCATTAACAGGACCACAGCCAATAGAGTGCTGTGTGAAAAAGAAACCCCAAACATTTATTATATTTGGGGAAAGAGGAATGTTATCAATAGCACAAAACAGTGAATTTCACCAACAATGTGTTTTCTCAAAAAGCTTACTGAAAGTAAATCTCTCTTGTCATGTAAAGGACACATCCCACATATCATGTCCTGCCAGGTACTCTGTTTTGCTTCTTGTATATGGTGCACCTTCTATAGTAGTTGATGACATGTTAGTTCAACATTTAAATGACAGATCAAATTTACATGGCAATTGTCACACATGTCCATTACCAGCTGACCAATAACAAGAGCCATTATATAAAAACTGCAGCCATTTCTGCTGGTAGAACATAATAGGCAACAGAAAAGTTCTGATTATTAGATCTTAATGATTTTTTATTTAACAAGATCAGCTTGAATATAACTAGAACAAAAATTTGGAATAGGTGGAAGCTATAATAATAGGAATTTGTGTAGCTATTTTACAAAAATCATATTATTTATTTATTTTTCATCAATGCAATAGTTCATAAAAATAACATGAACTGATAACAGACAAAAGAGCTTTACCATAAGATAAAAGATTCCAATAACAATACCATCTTCCTCTGATTTTCAGCACTGGGTTTTTCAGATAGGAAGCATGACAAAGGCAAAGCATAGACCAATGGTGAACTGAAGAGCCATAGTCTAATCTCTTAATGAAATGTTAAGATGCTAACAATGAAGAGTTCCTACCTAAAAGCTATTTTAGATCTTACATTAAATTCATCCTACGAACTCCAAGGACTAATCTGGGCCAGCCCTTCAATCCCTAGTACTAGCCATTTCTGGTCATCTGGTTAATCATGATGATAGCACAGCAAAGCTCCTGCCTCTTTAATCAAATATAAGACTCTCAGTATTTTACATTCATGCTTTTCTGGAAGGAAAAGGAAGCAGAATCAGGTATGACTGCCATTGAAATTAAGGGCGAAATATGGCAGAAAATAATCTGGCCATTATGAAACATCCTGACAGCAAAGGTATCTGAAAGATTACTATGAATCAAGGCATACCATTAAATACGTATTTGGGATAAACATAGTGGAAAAAACTTCCCTTTCTATTTTAGAAATGCCAGTATACATAATTTTTCTTTTCTGTGTTGCCAGTATACAAAGCTCATTTTCTCAACCCACTGCTTTCTAGTCTTGTTTCAGAGTTAAGTCAAAATCTAGTCACAGTGACAATCTCACCACACAATTTTTTAAAATCTATTTGAGTAAAGGATGTTAAGCAAATGCTTAGCTTGGAAAATTATTAGAAGCTGTCATTCTTTCTGAAGAAGCTGTATATTGGGAAATGGTTTTAAGGATTACACTCAAGAACTTGGAGACTGACTTGTGCCTCCCATAAATGGCATGTACATATGGAATGATTTCATATACAAATACCAGTTTTGTATGCACAGATGCAGTTGTGTGCACGTCTGCAAGCTCAGATCAGCCTTCTGTTTTTGAAAAATCAGCATTGTAAGTTGAGTACCTGACTGAACCTTTCCTATTTCAGCTATACAGTACTTCATTCCAGAAATAGTTTTCATAGATCAGTGTATATTGAACAGGTGTAGTGTAGTGGTGGTATAACTGCCTCTTCGCTCAGTTACATTTCCTTCTTAGAAATAGAGATCATTTCACGGATGCAATGTCTATTTTGCCTACTTCAATAACTGGTACCATGAACTAACCCCTTATGTTATGTAGAATGGAATATTATTTCTGGAATCAGCTGTCAGCAACTCACAGCCCAGAGGACTCAAAGGACTCTGAAAAGACTACACACAAGCTCTCATTTTATACCAGTCTAAGAAGATTGCTTCCAATTCACACCATTGCATATCCCAATGCTGCTTGACCTCTTTCTTCCTTGTCAACTCAGCTGTTCCAATCAATATGATGCAGGGGGTAAAGACAGTTGGCTTGTCTGTCCTCTTATAGATGGGAGAAGGAATGACTACATGACATGTACTTACTCCTGCATGACAGAGCCTGGTGTTGAGGTAGTCCATGCACAGTCAGGTAAAGAAGTTTCTTACTCTCCATTATCCCCATCATCTGCACAATGATCAAGCCAAGTCAGGAGCTAAGTCCATTTCATTTCACTTCCTAGAAATGGAAATTATTAGAAATCTTGGCTTGAAATATCTGTATTTTTTCCTGTGATATTCTGTTCCACGGTTTTCCCTTTTTGTTTTACCCTTGCGCTTCCTTTATTTTTCAGTTTCCTAAATACTAAGCACTACACCATAACACAAAGCAAGCTATAAATGTTCATACACACATGATCAGCTATTATCTTTCTAAGCTAAAACCAGATTATGCTACTAAATAAAAATAGGAAGTTGTGTTATAACAGTTTCAGGCAAGTAAAGACGTGGGGCCTTAAGGAAACTTGATGGACAGGGATTGAACCTTGCAGCTGAATGAGCAGGATAAATGATAAAAAGCTTTAGTGATAGCAAGACTAAACAACAGGCTCCACTAAGGAAAAAAACCCTCTGAACATTGTATGGCAGCAATGCACAAAGCTACAGAACAGATTATCCAGGAGTATAACAAAGATGAAATTAGCATTAGTATCTCCAGAGCTTACAAACAACATTATAAAAAAAAATCACAGATAAGGTATTTCTGCCTGCATATAAACAAGCAATGTTAAACCACCCCTTTCTTAATTTAGAAGTTAAGATTTATTTGTAAAAGCTGTGTGGGTTAAATAAAGATAGAATCCATATCCATGGAAGTGGAAAGACTACTATGCATATTACATTTAAAATGAGAAAGAATTTGCTTAATGAAATGGTGAGAACAAACACCAAAGATTATGCCTGTAAGAAAGATATGTACATCAATAACTATAGTATATACCATATGCATCCAAACCATCTGAATCATATGGAGTAGACTTTGGTGGTAAACTCATCCTTCTTTGTAGGAAGATTTTTTTTAATAATAGATCCTATTGATTCTCGCTATAATGGCATTTCAAATAAACTAACTCAAAATTAAATGATAAAAACTTTAACCAGGACAGTCTCCTAACACCTGTTTTGTGTCCCATGTTAAATCTTTATCTTTGTAAAAACTCTTCTACAAAGCCAAAACTTGTGACTAACTTGCCTTTTTCACTGATGAATCCAAAGACTGTAGGGCTTATCTTTAGAGACATTCAGTACTTTGGCATCACTAGTGAAGTACAAGTTGATTAAAACTTGATGGTTATATATAGATAAACCCTAAATCTTGAGATATAAATGGTTACCCTAGAGCAGAGCTGAGACTCCCTAGTAGAACACTGTGCAAAAACCCCCAGAATGTCATTGAGTTATGTGTACTAATTAAATAGAGAATTATGCTTTTCACAGCTGTTA
This sequence comes from Aramus guarauna, assembly GCA_013400195.1. Lineage (NCBI taxonomy): Eukaryota > Metazoa > Chordata > Aves > Gruiformes > Aramidae > Aramus > Aramus guarauna. The sequence goes on along the minus strand of VXBL01007953.1, from coordinate 974,029 downwards.
GTCCAGTGCCTTTCAACAGAACAGGTCAGCTCAGGTCTTGTAGAGAGAGATACCTACATTCACAAAATATAGTATCTACTTTCAGGAAAAAAATTATTCAAATAAATAGAGAAAGGTAACTGTCCATTTGTATTATTATTACCATAGCCCTTCAATGAAAATAAAGCAAGATTGTCTGCAGAAGCTTGAATTTGGCTCTGATTTTTCAAAAAAATTAACAGGAATTAGATAAAATTTCCATCTTTTTCTATCTTTTAAATTGAAATCTGATTTCTTATGTATGAGGTGGCATTTAAAGTTTTGCTTTTCACCTAGTTCAATAAAGTTAATAGGTAAAGAATATTTCAAAATAAAATAACGACTGACACCGGAAAATGCTTTTTACTTAGTCATTCTTCTCCTTATTTGCTAGACTATCTCAATGTGATACGATCAAATCTTCTCTCCAGACTTTTCAGCTGACATGAGATCATGTTTGTAAATGCTTTCCATTTCAATCTCGTAAATCCAAATCAGAGAAGATACAGGGATTAAGAACATGTGGAAGTATAATAACACTCTCAAGGCACTAAATGACAGCAGGATAAGAGCTCTTGGAACATTATTTTTCTCCAAACCACTAGTCTTTTTTTTTTTTTTTTTTTTTCCAAGAAGCTTCTGAAAACATACATCTTGAGAACTTTTCTGATTGAATTTCTAGTCCTTTTTCCCCACAAAGGCCTTAATGAAGAGGAGCATTTTCTAAGACACATAAGAGAATTGAGGACTAGACACTGAGCTATCTGTTTGGCCCTGCACATCACTTTTTCAGAAAACCTGCTTTGCAAGAGGATTTAGCTTACCACGTAACGTACCTAGGCTGCAAAGACATGTCTTTGTGCTAAATTTCATCCTTCTATGAAAACATGGTTCAGAAGTTTCTAGTAATATAACTTCTCTACATCAAATCAAAGAGTCATCATTACCTGTCGCTCACCAGTTATTTGTCTAAAATAAAAATATGAAAATGATTACAGGAAGGCCATAGCTGAAGTTGTGTCCACAGCAGCCAGAAAAAAATTAAAAAGACAGAAAGTGAAGCAGATTGAAGTTAAGTGAAGTGAGTCACAGTCACAGCGAGTCTTACAGTTCCAGGCTGAGAAATAAGTATTAATATTAACATGGATATTGATGGAGACTTGCAGGCAATTTCATTGTTCTTCACAGCAAAGTGGAGATTAGAACAATTCAAAGAAAGGAAAGATATAGTCACAAAATAAGGTTTACAGTTACCACTGGTTTCCTCTCATAGGTCAAAGAAATCATTAGATGTGAAAATATTATGGTTAAAAGTGACAAAGTTCAAGTGTAATGGAAAAGGAAATTTAATCTCCCAAGAGTCTTGCAACACAAGTTCTGATAATTCTTAATGCTGCTTAGATGCTTCACTGCTGGCTTTCATTCCCGGTACTACTAAATTATATCTAGAAATGCCCTTCATATCTTTAAGGCACATAATGCTATTAAAAACCTCACTGTACTTTCTTTTAGGAACTTAAAAAAGCACGCAAGGGAAGTACTTTGTTAATGGAGAAAAATAAATAAAGTCATTGGGTTTTTAAGAATTTATATCTATTAAAAGGTAACTGATTGTATTGCTGGATGGCTCCCTAAAACTATATCAGGATTGTCAGAATGGGTTTAACATAGCAGCTTAAATTGGCATCCCAAAAAAGAAGTGGCATGGTGGTGAACACCCAAAAGATGCCCTAGTGCAAGGCAATAGCTCTCTTTCATTCAGGCCAGTTCCAGCAAAATAATATGTTTCAACGTCATATGTCATCAGGGCATGACAGCACAGACAAAACATTTTTCACAAACATTATTCATTAAAATAGATCAATATGTCTAGATTTAAAAAATGATGAGTTTGAATCTGAATACAAAATTCATATAAAGAAGCAAACAATCATGCACAACTGTCACGACCTAAAGGGTTATCCGATCTGTGGATATATAGAGATCACCACTGTGAGTTTCTAATATTCTGTAATACACATGAACATGGAAGCTGTAGCCTCTAAATTTCTCTACTTTGTTACAGATTACCTCAAATACCACACAAATTACCAGCAGCAAGTATACTACAAAATCACCACTAACAATGCAAATATTATATATTTTTATATATATATAACTATTATAAATTACTATCAGCAATAAAATAATATCAATCAAAGGTATAGGAACAATCAATAAAAGCAACAGCCAGGTAGGTATATACCACTGCAATTTGCTATAAACTTATCATAAATGAAGCAACTTATCAAAAACATAACAACAGATATAACAGGTTACTTATTTAGAGATAGAGATACATCCCCCAAAAGGGGTCCAAAGGGGGACCAGTAAGATAAGAGACAGAGCCTCTCTTCAGAGGTGATCCACGTCACAGAGCCTGGAGTCAGCTGGCCATCCTCAGAAGAGTCCAAGCTCTTCTAGAAAGCCCCTGCAGAAAATTCAGCCAGTTTAGGGAAAAGGAAAAGTATGTGCAGCACAGGATGTTCTCATCCTGTGAGATGAGAAGCTTATTTGGAATAAAAATTAAGTCCTTTTTGTAACATAAGAGGGCTTAGGCCATACTACTTTGAGCAGCCAATAGACTCTGTTAATTTTGATTTTTCACCTGTAACAGCCAACAGGTGATGTTGTTTCCTGTTTTTTTCAGAGCAATTTTATTTTTCCACACTGTTTTCCACCTTCGTAGACGATAAATTGCTGTTTCACTTCCTTGTTCTTACACCTACACTTCAAAGACGCCAGCTGCACTTTTCAAGGATGTTTCTGATTCACAGGGCTAGTTCCCAGGCTCCAACTTCCAGGCTGGCAGGCCTTCCTCTGGCAGTATTTTTCAGGAGACATTTTCTTTTTCCTAGTAATTTTCCCCTTCTAAAGGCCACCTTTACTGCTGCTCACATCAACAACATATTCATAAGGGCTTAAGGGTTACCTTTGAAGCATTTTCTGCTGTCATCGCTACTTATGCAGCCCTAGAAGGGTCTGATCACCTAAGACAATACAGAAAGACTGAGAAAGGGGACAGGAGGGAAAACAGAAAATATTTTAAATTCAGGATGCACATATTTAGGAAAAGAAAGCCATTGACACACCAGTTAAGCCTTTATTAGAGAATTACAAGTTTTTCTTTTCCTTTTAGTAAAGATCTCAGCCCTCAGCACTTGACTTGATACTGAATTTTCATAAATTTGGAAATCCCACTGAACCAGGGAATGGTCTATCAGATAAAATCTGTGTCAGCAGGTTTGAAGAACAAAACTTCTTTCTTTCTGTAGTCATCTAAGAGTGAACAGATGCACGTCTGATGATTTGCAGACAGAATAAAAGACTAAGAAAATGGAGGAACAATTGGTCTAACCATGCAGTCATTTACCCAAGCAGGCTATTTCCATTTAAATCAAAAAGCATTGCTTACCTGAGCAAGTATTTCCCACCTACATAACAACTTGCAAAAATGGAATTGAAGTCATCCCAGTAAACTATTACTTAAGAGTAAATGGACACAGATAAATAATCTTTCAATGAGATAAGCAAAATTTTTAAAAATTTCATATCTGACAGTATATTAAAAGTATCACATAGAAATCGTCCTGAGGATTCAACACTTTAAATATTCTCCAGGTGACAGAGCACTTTCTCCCTGCTGTATTTATTGTAATGTCTGGGTTTTGTATTGCAGTTTGCTTGTTTTTCCAATTTAATTACAGAGCTAAGTTTGAAACAAACTTTTCTCCATTGTGCATTCTATCTAGGATAGAATTCTATCTAGTTTTCTTGCCTTGAAAAATCTATTTAGGAACACAGCTGGAATAAACATTTATATACATTTATAAGTTTATCTAGGTATTTAGATGTTCACCTACTACAGAGTGTCTTACACTACATTTGTGTTCAAACAGTTCACTGTTTAGGTACGGAGGAATGTAATTGTGGATTTTGACAAGGATGGTGCTTCTTATTTAATAGACTTTTCACAAAATTCACCTAATTAAGAGCTAGCTTTAAACAAAAGACTAATGTTGAAAATACAGAACCTTAGGAGTTTCGGGTAGTTATATTACAATACACTAGCATCAAGCAGGGAAAGTATATTCTTATCCCTATCTTATTTTCAGGAGGCTCATGAAACCTGAGGGCTGCTTCTGGCAATTCACCTGGATGCCCTTTTTCCCTTTTATCAGTTCCACTGTGTTTTACAAAGTGTACAATGGCCTGTGGTGGCAGAAGATCACCCACAGAGTATAAATCTGAGTCCAGCAGTGCACAGAATACATGTATGCAAGGCATAAATCTCAGGAGAGACAGAAAGTAACTTCTTCAGAATTAAAAGTAGAAGGGCCAGATTGTGGCATTGGCCTACACTGGAGGTGGTATGGAATGATATTTGCTTGTGGGAAAACACACTGAGCCTCCCTGATTTCTTTAGGAGTTCCCAGTGCTCTTTAGATGGTATGCTTATACTATCACACCCTGATATTTTAGCAAGCTCTTCCCTATATGTCAAACCAACCATAACATCAAAGGAGAACGAGAATAAAGAAGAGCCTGAAGTGGTGTCATGCACACAGGTGGCAACAAAACCCTTTTTGCCTTCTTCAGTCCTGTGGGTATTCGTCAGGGCCAGGAACAATCTGTTTTTTCTCAGGTTCAGCTACAAAGTTTTTAAAAAAACTACCTACTTAGAAATAAACTATAGTGAACTAAGTCACCATGAATTTTTTACATCTGTTCAATACATAATAATGAAGTGCAGGCTCATGGAATCCCCTTATTTTGCCAAGTCATTAGTTACATTGGCAAAGTTGATTTCAGGAAAAGGCAATGACATTGGACTGAAAATTATGTTGACTCTCTGTTCTGTTACATTGTTTTGTTATTATAAAAGTAAGTTCGAAGCTTCAGATTTCTGATGCCAGAAAGTATACATAGATGAGTGGGATGGAGGAGTGTGTGTTGTTTCTTGAGAAAAGTAGGATCTTGCTTCCACTGCTGAATGAAAGCATTGTGAGGGAAATAAGACAAATATATAACACCATGGAACTTCATATTAACAAATTTAGGAGGCTTAAAAATAAGCTGGTAGGCATCCTAGACAACTGTGCTTTGCTGGTGAAAGTACTTGACTTAACTAAGGGTGCTTCCCACCCAAGTCAGAGTCATTTTTTGTTTTGTGGTAAAAAAAGTGACACATTTCTACTCAGAACTAAAAGACACAAAAAATTGATAACAAATAAATAAGAAAGTGCACATACAAACCAAAGTGCAGAACAAGGAAACCACACAGTTAGTTGTAGTTGCTTCCACCTTATCAGAAAACTAGTGGGTGGGATCCTGTGGAAGACAGCTCCAAAGGGCAGAGGAGCTCAGAAAAACTGGCAAGTTTTTAAAGATGACATTCTCCAAGTACAATAATAATCCATCCTTATACTTAAGAAAACAAGCAGAGATGTCAGAAGACCCATCCTAGCTAAGCATGAAACTCAAGGCAGAGGTCCAACGAATAAAGGCACTATATATGAGGTGGAAACAGGGACAGACCACAAACAGTGGTGTTAGGAAATGCAAAGTTCAGAGTTGAGAGTTGCCAAGGGACATTAAGGGCAATAAGATCTTCTGCTGCTGCGTTCATAGGGAAATGGTGAATAAGGAAAATGTGGGAACATTTGTGGACCTTCATTGCACTAATAAACCTTAATGGCCTTGAGCAGATTCACCTGGGCTTTCTGTCCACTGCACTCCTTTGCCCACTGCTCCAGTACCTGCATTTCAGCTCACGCCTGGACTTTTAGTCCTTGCCTGAGCTGCAGTGTATGTATTCTTGTCTCCGGTTCTTTTTTCTGGCTGAACTTCTACATTGTAGACAGTTTGTCTCCTCTGACTCCCGTCTCTTGTCCCACCTCCTGCTGCTAGATGGACCCTGGACCTGGTTCACTACTTCACCTTGTCTTGGAGACAGACTCAGGCTGGCCTAGCAGTATCCTGCTAGTATCTACGAGAGATCACTGGGAAGATGGAGCCAGGCCCTTCAATGGTGCATGGTGGAAGAGAGGTTCAGGCTAAATATGAGGAAAAACTTTTAGCCCATGAGGCCAGTCAGGCAGTGGAGCAGGTTGCACAGAGAGGTAGTGCAGTCTCCATCCTTGGAGATTTGAGACATGACTGGATAATGTCCTGGGCAACTTGGTCTGACCTTGTAGCTAACTTCCCTTTTAGCAGAGGACTGAACTTGAGATCTCCTGAGGGCCCTTCCAAGATGAATTGCCCCATGATCCTACAATTCTACCCTCAAGAAAATTAGGGTTCTCACTTGAAGCACACCTGTCCATGTTGTTACAAGGAAAACTGAGTAGTGGAAGTTCATGTTTTGAATACTATGCTACTCTTAGAAATTCTTTTCACAGTGTACATACATAGAATCAAAAAGCTTACATTCCACATTAAGACAAAATTTAACAAGTGTATGCAAAAGATGAAAGGAGTGCTAAAAGTTAACAATGCTACTGAACACAAGATCACACAAACCACAGAAACAGAGAGGGAGGCTGGACTTCAGGCTTGGAGAAATTTACTGATTATTAAAAATATTTCTAATAATAAAAATAGTAGGTATTATAAGTAGCTATTATAAGTCATGTGTAATACAGTTATAACTGAATGGATCAAAATTGCCTTTGTGTTACATAAATAACCATAAATCTAATCAAGGGAACAATAAATAAATGGAAAAGAAAAAAAATGATCCCCAAATCTACTGGAAGAAGGGCTACTTCTGTAACTAGAACAGAAGAAATGTGAACTTGTAACATGTTACACCACAGTTCTTTTCTCTAACTCTAGCATATTCCCCAGAGAAGCAAAGCTATTCTCTTCCAACAGTAATTCTTTACTCTTCTTTTTCTCCTAAGTTTTTTTTCTTACTGCTGTGGTCTTCACCATCCTCAGGCCCCACACCTAAGCTCCTCCATTCTTTCCGGGTTGCTGCCGTGACCAGGTGTGATCTCCCAGCTGCTTGTCCTGCCCCAGTATCCTAGTTTATTGGCTATTATCCCAGACAGTTATGCTAGTGTACTTCACAGATGAGGTGTGTTTCCTCATTTGGGAACCAGTCTCACACCTACCACTGTCTTCCAAAGAACTTGCACCAAACAATTGCACCTTCGAACTAGCTAAAATTAATTGTGTGATCTTTCCAATCTAAACATGCTGAATCTTGGAAACACCTCAAAGCAAATCTCTGATTCTCTCTATAATCTGCTAGACACGTTGCCTCTTTGCAAATGTCTTCCAAAACGTTTGAGTTCTTTGGGTTTTGTTTCATTGACTTTTTAGGTATCTGGCTTAACATTGACAACTGAGACAAATTTCCATCAGCACCAGATCTGAGAAAACTCCAAAGCTGGTAAAGAAACTCCTGGTAATATATTCTTTAATGGACATTGTCAGTTACAATATTTTGATATAGGTTCTTACTAACACAGAATTAAGCAGGCATAACAGAAAAGCTACTTATATGACAGGAATTATGCTATTAGTAATAAAATGCTATATTCCTAATTTTAAGTACCAGGAAGAGCATAGCACTTTCCTTTCTCCTCCCAATATATTATAAAATATATATAATACACATTTAAATGAAATATATATTATATTGATATGGATTCAGAATTGAAATGTGTCATCCATCTGAGGAAATTCACTCTAAAGGAATTTAGCAGTCAAAAGGAGAAGCCAGGCACAGCAGAACTGATAGATTATTTAGGGCTATTATCTTTAGATAACAGTAACTAACATGGATTAAGATTTAGAGTTTGATCTGTAACAAAAAGAATCTTGGATGCAACTGTTTGAACTATTCAAGGAATAGTTTCATATCACAGAAATCAATAAGAAAAGCAGCATAGAAATTTCATAAGATAGTTTACACTGTGTTGGGGGGGAGGGGGGGCTAAGAAGTTAAAGACAGAAGAATAAAGCACTGTGACTCATAGACCTCTTCCTCTGAAACCCATACGTTTGACTCATTCAGTTCCCTTTCTTCCACAGAGATGATAATGGTTCCATACTATGCAAGCATATGAGACTAATAATAGCATCCATCGTCATAACCGTGCTATTAAGGCAGATGATGACAGCAGGAGTAGGAAGAGAACAGCATTGTACATAAATCACACAAGCCTAGGAGAAAAAAAAAAAATAGAGAAGAATTCACTGCAAATCCTGTGCACTGACTTCTCCTAGAGTCTCAGTAAGGAAAAGATTAAAGACAGGATCTTAAAACTAGTTCTGATATCAGCAGAAAGGGCAAAAGAGAGAGCTACAGGACAAGAAACAAGGTGCTGCAGAAGTTCCATCAACAGGGGAACAAGCTTCAAGGAGTAGCAAGAGACAAAAAAGCCACAGGAAGAAATTAAACTGTTCTATCTATAGCATGATAGCTAGAGAGTTTGACAAAGTGTTGGAAGAATAAATGTTTTCCCTAAAGCAGAAATGTCAGTGTATCCTCACTAGACCTAGCTGTGTGCCAAGAGCTTCAACAGTTCCAAGAAGGTGTACAACAGTATCCAGTCTATCATTTTAAATATAAGAAGTGATTTTGAATCAGTGAGGCTCAATATTATAATATGAAGGTCAAAAGATTCAAAAGAAAAGAACAACATACACTGCTGCAGGTAAGAGAGGTCTGAAAAGAAAACAATAAGAGTGAAGAGAGAAATTAATAGCACTATATTGACTGTTATTAATTTTAAGTATGAATATGAATCAGTAAGGAACAACAAGTTAAAATTGATGAGTTCTCAATGGCAAAAGTATTCTCTAAGGCAGCAAATAGGAGGAAGGTGTTTTTATTGTGAAAGATGTTCACAGCCTAAATGTTAACACTGCATTTGTGTCAAAAGTCAAACATCTACTTTTGAGCACACCTCTCCTAGAAGTTGAAAGGGGAAAAGGGGAGTGCCTCAGAAAACTGGACAGCTAGGGTTGAGCTGCGGGTATCCAACCTGGATACAAGCTGCTCAGCAGCACAGGGAAGAAAAGGGAAAAGAAAAAGGAAAAAAAAAAAATAAAAAAAAAAAAAGAAAAAAGAAAGAAAAAGGAAAGAAAGAAAAAAGAAAGAAAAAGGAAAGAAAGAAAAAAGAAAGAAAAAGGAAAGAAAGAAAAAAGAAAGAAAAAGGAAAGAAAGAAAAAAGAAAGAAAAAGGAAAGAAAGAAAAAAGAAAGAAAAAGGAAAGAAAGAAAAAAGAAAGAAAAAGGAAAGAAAGAAAAAAGAAAGAAAAAGGAAAGAAAGAAAAAAGAAAGAAAAAGGAAAGAAAGAAAAAAGAAAGAAAAAGGAAAGAAAGAAAAAAGAAAGAAAAAGGAAAGAAAGAAAAAAGAAAGAAAAAGGAAAGAAAGAAAAAAGAAAGGAAGAAGAAAGTATCAATGCTGCAGCTCAAAAAGAAATTGGCACAGAATGAATTAAAAAAATACAGGTAAATGGTTTCAAATTATGAATATGGGTTAGAGAAAAGGAGTGTACAAGTTATATGAGTTAACAGTAAAGACTACAGATAATTAAACTACTCTAGATATTAAAAAAGACTAAATATTCATGTACGAGAATGATTAATATTTAAAGGCATGTTATGACCTGCTTAATTATCATTGATTAATCAGTGATAATTAACAAGTGATTAATCAATGGATCTCTATAGAATTGAAAGAAAACAAGTTCCTACCTGAAAATAAGAAGGTACGTAAGCAAACATTCCAGAAACATATGAATACAGGGAGACGCTATTTGGCAAGAAATATAATTCAGTCCCAACACACAGAAAACCATGAAGACTGGCATCCTTCTGGAGACCTCCAGAGTCGAGAGGACATGGCAGAGGTGCTGCCAGAAAGCCAGGCAGGGCTGAGATCGCACAGAATTATACCAATGGGCGGGTGAGAGCAGGAGAGGGGTGATGCTTGCATCAACCAAAGCTTAGTGCAGGTAAAATCTGAAGATCAAACTACATCACCCAAATAGCTGTCAACAACATACTTGATGATACATTACAGTAGTGTGAGTATGACTCATTTCTCGAAAAAGGCACACAGTGATCAGTTTCCAGAATTATTTCTAAAAGAAAGAAAAAAAGAAAGAAAAAAAGAAAGAAAAAAGAAAGAAAAAAAGGGAAAAAAGGAAAAGAAAAAAAAGGAAAAAGAAAAAAAAGAAAAACCCAAAAAATTCATATTTTGCCATCATATTTGCCAGAGGAGCAAAATGGCTTCAGATATTCCAAACAGGCGCAGGTGCACAATTCAACAGCTTTCCTTCGAGGCGATACAGATGGAGGTTGGCAAGAACTCTGACACGGCAGGCCAGGGGTCAGGTGAGGCCAGCTGTGCAACGCGCAGCAGCCACAGGATGCGGGGGAGAAATGCATAATGCAAACGCCATCACTGCAGGGAAAACATTGAGTATCAAAAGGTATAGAAGTTGACCGAAATTGCAGTTACTCTGGGGACAGCGCACAGTCCTGGGTAATATACCAAACAAATTTGCAGATGTGAAGTCATGGAGCACCTTAGGGATCACTGCGGAATAAACAGCAGCCAGCTGACATTGCACCACCTCCTTCCGACCAAAAGGACCAAAGAAGAAATGTTTCCTATGCAAATTGGAAATCAGGAGAAGAGCAGAAAGCTGAACGGGTCCAAACTGATCAACTCAGGGATAGCTATCGCGAAGAAAAATACAGGAAAGAAAACAAATTTTTTGTGTGGCCAGATGTCTTAATAATGTACTATTGTAGGAAAACTACAGCCACCGCTAAAGGCTGGTGATATGACATTCAGGCTACTATATTCACTGTGTAAGGTGATCAAGTGATGCACTGGCAAATGAAGCCGGATTAGAGAAGCAGCCTGCCAGCCTGCAGCATGTCATTTGGCAGTTGCTGCTTCTTGTAAATGCCCTTTGCATCTCATCTGCAGAAGGAGGTTTTTTTGACTTTTCTGGAAGAAAGCACATGAGGTGCTGGAAAGACTGCACAGAGTGGATGACATAACTGACAAAATTCCAAAATATAAATTCACAAGTCACTAATATAACAAAAAATTCATAGCACCACCTAAAAATTGTTGTATTTGCAACAGACAGCTGAATCTGCACTCATAAAAAATCAAGTGGGAATTGGACACTTCAAAAACATTTTAGGAAAGAGGCAGCAGACATGAAGCAAGATCAAAGGAAAAATAATCGATAGATTTTCCAGTATATCCACAATTTGTCAAATATTTGGGGAGAGAGTAAAAATGCCGAGTGACATGAATTTGTACTGTGAGGCTTGATGTTTGCCACAGCATCAATATTCAATTAATGAAAATGCCTAGAACTTAAGCAGTGTGTGTATCCTGTGGTCTGGTAAACTTCATTCTGTCTCTATGTGTGTGCTCCTTACTTTTTGTTACTGTTACCCTGTATGTTGTGTAAAAAGTAAGTGCTGAATGCAGGATTAATACTTTCACCTAAGCATTGCCATATTATTGACTTCAAAATCCCTAGTATACATTGGGGTAAATAAAGGAAATCCCAAATCAAGTTAGCTTTGTGAGCATCCTCCTGCATAAAAGCCTATTAAAATCCTGTTTTCCAAATGTCTAGAAGCCTAAAATGTTGTAAAAGTCAGGAAACTTGCAGAATTGGAATTCAGATATTATATAATTACTTTTCAGAGTTTTCATCTGTGCTGTATTTTAAATTTAACTCCTGTTCTTACTAGATTCAAGAAAATAGAGGAATAAGTCAGCCTTAAAGAAGATTTTCTAGCTTGTAAAATCCCAGTAAATTAAACAATCATTTCCAATGTATATCACAGTATGAATAACTACAGAAAGAAATATTAATTGTTATGCAATACATTTAAAATAATTTCAGAGGCTATAGAGATTAGCATATGCTTTCACTACTGAGCAAATCTGTCATTGAGGGTAGGCTTAAAAGTATATGGTTCTGAATAAAAGCCAAAAAACCAGCAGTTGTTCAGCCCAGAAAAGAGAAGATTTCAAGGAGGACCTGCTTTCAAATAAAAGAATGGCACCATACCCAGTTTCATAATCAATCATTTTCCAGGAAACTGGAGAAGAACCACAAGAAATAATTTTCATTTACAGCAAAGAAGTACATTGGGCATTGGGGGGAATATTTTCTAACAATAAAAGTTGAAATGCCAGAGTAAGTTCATCACTTGGAAAAAAATCTCAGAGGGAAAGGTTAGACACACTTAATTTTTTGTGACTGAATAGACTAAGATAATCTCTTGAAGTAATTTTTGAGTCCTAGATTACTATGATAACTCCCAGAGCCAATTCAGGGGTTGTTATATTTTCTTTCCATTTAATAATTAATATTTTCATAAGGCATTTCTTTTAATATATTTAGGCATTTGTCTCTGCTACTGATTAATTTCTCACTTTTTTAGCTATATATTGAAATGGAGATTATAATTGAGTTAAGAATACGTATTTTAGGTCCTTTCAGGTTTTGTTTTTTTTAATTATCAAATTACCAGTGAGTAATAAAGCTCCTTTTAGGTTTGTGATCTTTCTTTCTGAATAGCCCTTGTATTTCTGAACAAAGTTTCTAAATTGATCCACTTCTTATGACCTTTTGCCTCCTAACACATTATTTCTGACTCCTTAAATATATTTTTCATAAATCAGTAACTCACTTCTAGTTTTTGTTTCAGTTTTTGACAGTGTAAGTTATCACTTGTCTGCTGGAACAGAGAGTAAAGCTTATTTCATTGTCAGTCAAATCTTAATCTACTGCTGCACCTTTGTTAAAGGATGTAATAAGCTGTGTACAGATTATATCTACTGATTTTTGAGTGCTTCTTGATTTCAGTATTCTAGTCATTTGCTCGAAGTTTGAATTTATTTTAATAATACAAATCTATACCTGGTCATAAAGTCTTGATATTGCCGATCTTTGTTGTTGGCTTGCTATAGTACTCAGCAGTGAATTCCAATGGAAGAGAAACTAACTGAGGCAAATTTGTCTTCCCCTTTATTTTGTTTTCCTATGTAAAACTAGTAGAGACAGAGCAATCTCACTTGTGTGAAAATTCTAGATAGGAGGATGTATCCACAAAATGAAAACTTCTTGGAGTGTCATGAGCAAGATCCTGCCTCCAGAGGAAAACAGATAGCAAACAAATCCTTGTGCAGAGAAGGATGACACCAAAACAACCAATTCAGTGAGAACAGCTGTTATCCAGAGTGAACAGCAGAGTCAACACACAGTCAAAATCCAAAAGAAACAAAATGTTGAAAGAAACAAGCGTGTTTGCAGAGGCACGGCTATTTTTCAGGACTGCGAAAGAAAAGAAATGGATTAATAGTAGGTTTACTACAAATCACGCTTAATGTTTTATTCTTGCCTGTACAGCAAGTTCTCTGGAATACGATGATCATGCATCTGAGTGAAGGATTCTCTTATCTGTGTATAATGTTGAAAGTCAAAGTTAATGTTCTATGAATGCGTACAATTCTTACCAGTAGACTGTATAGCATGCCTAAAGCAAGTACAACTGGTACACATGTAACATAAAAAGAAACATTTCATGTAAAAACTAAAATTATGATAACTTCAAACAAAATGTTACATAATGACAAATCCTTCAAGATTTAAGCTTAATGAAATCAAAGATACATAGGCTTAAAACTACTATTCAAGTTGTGTCAGCCATACTATTAACTTAGTTGGATATTTTTCATGTTGAATAGATTCTACTCATAAATGTCACCACAGGTATATTTGTTCACCAGAAAGTGTGTCAGTAATTTCCAACCTTTGAGCAAAGGTCTCCTGTTGTGACACTTCTGCTGCGATCAAGATGTCAGTGTGATTTGGGATTTCAGCTACCATGGCAGCTAAAATCCTGGGTGGAAGTTAAGATTCATTTCCTAGTTTTTAATAAGAAAGAGAGGAAGGGAGGAAGGGTGGAAGGGAGAAGGGGGGG
>VXBL01007953.1:932896-959910 GCA_013400195.1 Aramus guarauna | reverse complement strand
GAAGAGAAGAGAAGAGAAGAGAAGAGAAGAGAAGAGAAGAGAAGAGAAGAGAAGAGAAGAGAAGAGAGCTTTCTGAGTACAGCAATAAGTTATTTCTTAAATTAGTAGCCACTTCTTAGTAGTATATCCTGAACTCCTTTACCACAAGCATCTTTATTTTTAAATCCAAATTACCTGGGTATCCCACCGTAAATAGGAATTGTCATTCAATTAATAATAGGTGTAAAGAAGCATAACACTGTAAAGCAGTTACCACAATGCTTGATTTGTCTGATTTACTCTAGCTGTTTTCGAGTCAGTTTGGAATGATGAATGCTTTCTTTTCATTATTCTCTACTTGGAGTTTTGCTGCTCATTTTCTCTCTCATATTGAGTTGGCAAAAGGTGAAATTCACACTTGGGACAACTGAATTATCAAAAAAAATCAAACATGATTTTCAACTATAGATGAATACATTATTCCTAACTTCTTTCCTCCTACAAATCCTTGCCAGCCCTTCTCACACAGTGACATCACCTTTTTTGCATGATCAAAATACAATACAATGTGTTACAGTCTTTTTTCATTCAGTGGCATTTCTAGTTATAGAAATATTTAAAATTAATAAAAATAGGAATTCCTAACTATTTTATATTTAGATTCTTCACTTATTGTGAGTTTTTCGTTGTAAGAATTCTAACACGTAACAAAAGTGTGATGATGGATCTTCTGGTGTTTCTTTTATTGGTGATTTCACTGGACTTAAAAATTCTCTCACAATGATATTTTTGATTCAAGTGGCCCAGTAATCTGAAAATTGTCTAGTCTTACAAATAACTTTACTCCCTGCCTATGTGCAATTTCACAGGGCAGGCTTCATACAAATTGGGTCACTGCAGAATCGGTTTCCACATTCTTCAAGTCAGCCTAACTAATAATTTTAGTCTTGATCCTTTGCTGAGTTTCATGCAATGAATTCTCTGCGTATACCAAGCCCCACTGGTATTAGCACTGGGTTTGGGGCTGTACTTGTTTTTCAACTCATTGAGTGCTACTTCCAATTAAATTCACTGAATTTAAATTAAGAGGGCATTTAGGGAACTGGTCATGGTTTTCTGTGCTTCAGAAACTAAGTGGGAAATTCTGAAAAGAAAATAAGAAACGAAAACAGATGAATGGAAGGCAATGTGAGCAGCAATGTGAGCAGCAGTTTTTCTCTTGGTGTTTCTACGGCATCTTTGAACTCCCACATAATTCCTCTTTGACTTTATTTTTTCTGCCATCTTTCCCTGGCCATGACATTTTTTATCTCTTCACTTTGGTCTCCAACTTTTGAAACAGAATATAACACTAGAAATCTAATTTCCGTTTTAAAGGAAACAATGGAAAATTATTACTGTCTTCCCAAGACAACTTCAGTTACACCTTTAAAAGAAAGCAGAGGTGCAATTTCTCTCCATAATGCCAGGATGGCTTTGGTTCCACTGAGCACGGTTTCTACAGAAGAGGTACCATTCTGTGACAGTGCCTCTCAACATGGCTGCCAGCTTTGCAGGAAGGGTTGCCAGGACTGGCTTGTTGTAAAGCTGGAGGAAAGATGCACCTAGACATCAAAAGTCTAGGGGACATTTCCACTACAATTTCTTGAAAGAGAATCCTTCAGGCTTATCCTTGATTCTTCTGCTATAGTTTTAGAAGTTTGAAACACACCCCACACATATTTAAATCCACCAGAGAGGGGCTGGAAGTCCCCTCTGCATTTCCTAACCTTCCCCATACACAAATACACTGATAACTCCATGTAGCTAATTATGTTGTCTCAGTCAAGCACATATACATGTAATTAAAAAGTAGAAAAATGCGTATTTATTTCTAACTAAAAAAAAAAAAAAGGTAGCAAGAATGCAATGTGTCTTTCTAAACTCTATATCCATTTCTATTGTCTATGTCCCCCACAATGTTTCTTAGTCCCATTTGCTCAGTCTAGATCCAGTATTACAGCATGAGGTACTCTTGCTTTCTCCTTATAGGATGGGTAGCTAGCTATTGCCTTTTGGTCTACTTCTACCTATTGCCTTTACCTTCCTTATTTGAAACCATAACAGAAGTTAAAGCTTTCACCTACGGGAAGCTTTAAACATCTGTAACCGGTGTGATTGCACTAACACGTACATAACTGACCCTGCTATGCCCTTAATGTACTACAGTACTATCACCTCTCCTCCACCCAGTGACCACAAAACATGCTGCTGACAACAGGCCGGTATTTAAGCATTTATGTATTAAACTACACAACTTACAGGAGGCACAAATACAAACAGCATTATGGCTAGTAGAAAGATGGGTCTCTTCAAGAATTTTTTCCTATTATTTCTCTGAAACAAGTCTGTCTTGGGATATAATGGCCAGGGGCGTGAAGGCTGGTGCACGGTGAAGAAACCAAAAGCAGTTGTATGAATGGATGGCAGGAATCTTGCTAGTGTCTTAACAAGATACACTAGTACTTAATACCAAGCGAGTTATGATGTTATCACAAGAATTGTCAATGCTGACTTTTCATATGAGGTATCTTCCAGGCAGGTAATATGTTTATATACACACTCCCACATAGTGAATACACCATGTATTTAACACAATACTGGAATTTAAATGTGCTGAGGTTATATGTTAGCTTTTTAGTGATGCACAGTAACACTATGAAAGCCATCTGTTAAAACTGTGGTAAGATTATAGGCAGTTAAACTGCTAAATGTTATTTGCCTGTCTTTTTTAGTTCTCCCTTCTGTTCACTGAGACTCACTGGAGCATGTGTAGTATTCTGTAACACACTGAAACAGGAGGTACAGTATTCAGACTAGTCTGCTCTCAGAGAAACAGTATTATTTTGTCATTTTTCCTAAATAAGTCTCAGAGCAATTGAGAATGATGCTACCTGGAGGTCACTGTTATTGCTTGACTCTCCAGTGATGGCCAGCTCAGAATTTGGGAACTTACACGGCATTACTCATCCCAAATGTATGCTTGCCTTTGTGGTATGAAGAAAGTGGTTAGCCAGAAAAGAAGTACTGGTTAAGGTCAAGTCTGAAACATTTGATATCAATTCCATTCATCTCATCAAGATTTTTTTCCTAAGGGACTTCTTTTCCAGAAAGACTGATGTTGTCTTCAAGCAACTGCGTGCCCCTGTGCTCTCATTCAGTCTAGCTCAACAAAACCAGCCCAAGTTGGAGCGAAAGCAATAATATTGTAAGAGGAAGGGGGTGCACTCAAAACCAGCATATTGTTTATAACTTTCTTTCTGTTCTGAAGTAAAAGTCTAAAAGCTAGAGAATAAAAGATAGTGAGGAAAAGTGGTAGCTTTAAGACTAAACTGAGTGATATCCCTAAAAACCAAGGACACTTATGGAAATTGCTGTACCCTTCTCACCTGAGAAAGTTTAAATGTGGGTTTTTTTCACCGAATACAATATAGTTGCAAAAAAACATCCACTCTTAAATACCCATGTTTCTGTTTGAATTCTTCTACCAGTTGTATGAAATATTCCAAAAAAGCTGAAACCTCATTCTCATTCAAGATATCAACCAATCAAACTATGAGGTCTAATACAGAATCCATAGTTTGTAAGTAAGATATCAAATGTTATGTCACCAGGACAAGTATAAAACCCCACGCTTTGTATGCTATAATTAATGTAAGCTATATTAACACTAATGGTAAGCTTTTTCAAAAACCCCAGTTTTCATGACTGCCAGAACTGAAGTTTAATGCAAATCCACACAAAATGCAATGAAAGCCCGCTTTTTAATACAGGTTCAAAGAAAAGGTTATTTGCATTCAACTTCGTTTTACCTATGTAAAGAGAACAAGACATAGGAAATAAGAACATGGCTTCATAAATTAATTTCACATTGCTCTAGGTACCTCTTCAGACACTGCAGGTACTAGCTTTGCTTCAAACACAGTCTGCAGACATTTTGGAAACAAACAAACAAACAAACAAGATACGTACTACTTTTTGGAATTAGGTCTTTAAACTGTTTTGAGATATTTTCACTTTAAAAAAGCTGGTTATATTTTCTTTCTGTTTGAGTCCAGTAAAGGGACACCTAAAAATGTGAGTCACCAAAAGAAAACAGTATTTTCCAGCAAGGTCACAGGATTTTCTCACAGACCTTGCTGGTCTACTAAAAACCAAAGGCCCTAATCTTTCAAATTTTAACATGTAGATTCAACTTTATTGCTGTGCATCCTATTGAAGTTAGTAACACTTCTTACAGTGGAAAGTATATACATGAATATGTACAGGATCGTTGGCTAACTATGCAGAGGGATAGCTTGTTAGATAGGGAGGGAAGGAAACAAGCACCTCTGTACTCACATCTAGGTATAGAAAGTATTGACATATTCTCGCAAATTCCTGAGAGAAGGACTTTATATATGAAATGACAGATCCAAGTTTTATAGACTCCCTAATAAACCACCAGACCTGTATTCTGACAGGAAAAAAAATAAGCTTAATACTTGCTTGAAAGCACATGTAAGAAATCTTAAAGCAAACAGTAGTATTGAACAAGTTTCATATGTAAGGGGAGTGGTAGGGTCTGTCTGTTCACTAAACTCCATGGCAGACACGGCAGAGGAGAGAGCCTTCCTGACTCTACAATGTCATTTCTTTCTGCAAGATGAATCAGATGAATTCCAACCGTTTCAATGTGAAATTAAATTCTTATATATATTATAATTTTCCAATAAGAAAGTAGCTCAGGAATGCTGGACAACTTTAATGATTAATGTTTGTGATGTCTATACATGTACCTCTCAAGGGTAAATTTTCTGCATGGTTCATTATTAATGCAAATTGCATGCCTAACTCCCTGTACACCATGCAGAAAATGTGCTCCTTTACATCTATCATGATAGAAAAAGTAGGAAAATATTTATTTTCCTATTTAAAAATTATATTCAAAGTATCTCTGATAAGAAGCTAGTAAATATGCAAAACAGCTGAAGAGATAACTAAGTAAAAGTGGAAAGAGGTTGTAGCAACAATTTATTCTCAACACAATAAGGTGATTTGCAATATCTTAATGTAAATAAAAGCATTCTTTAAGGTTATATCTTCTTACACTTTCAAAAAACAGGGTATATTTTCTTTGTTTCTCCAGTAGTAATTATATAAGGTAATGTAATGCATATTATGTACTTAAAACTACTATTAGAGAAGCAAAGAAAAAACCCCACAGATAATCTTTTTCCTACACTACTGAAACACATTGAGACAGCATTTCTAGAGAAAGCAAGGTAGAGGACCACAGCACTTTATTAAGCCTTGATGTGAAGGAGTTCCCCATTTTAAAAATGTTGACTTTTGATCAGAGGTCCCCCTTCAAAATACTGGTAAGTAACTGAAATGTTCAGTTTCTGAATAGAGTTACTAAAGTTCAAATTAATCCTTCTCGCTGCCCTACATATGAAACTTTAGTCAAATAAAACATAGAATCATAGAATTATCTCAAGTTGGAAGGGACCCATAAGGATCATCGAATCCAAGTCCCGGCTCCTTGCAGGACTACCTGAAACTAAATCATATGACTAAGAGAGTCGTCCAGACATTGCTTGAACTCTGACAGGCTCAGTGCTGTGACCACTTCCCTGGGGAGCCTGTAGTTAAATAAAATGTGAGTTAAGTGTCATGAGATAAAAGAATATGTCATTTAACTGATACAAACTGCAGTATCTCAGAAGACCTATCACAATATTAAGCACAGCATTGAAGATATGGCCTGGGAATTTTTATATTTTTTTTAAATTAATAAAATATTGTTTACAATACAAAATACACACAAATATACAATGAAAAATCAGATAAACAACAGTGGAGGGCAGAATAATTTCCCAGGAAAAAATAGTATTTTAGTAGAAACAAAGCAGCCTTGGAAAGTGGGATACTCCAGGACTGTATGGAAAGAAAACATGATTGTGATTTGCTTACAGAGGAATGGATGGATGAATAATGATGCAGCAAAGCCCTTGGTGATGCAAAGTTAATCAGAAGAGTCAAAGCTAGAACAGATTCCTAACAGTTACAGAAAAATCTCATACAAAATAGTGTAGTAAAATGAGAAATGGAATTCAGTAGCAGTAAATGCAGAAGAATGTATGTGTGGCAGAAACCAAACCACCTCCTACATATCACATGCAACGACAGCCCCTTCCTCCCCTTTCCCCCAACATATGCACAGAAATACACAGAGATAAGCAATTTCCCCTCAGGCATCACCTAGCCACTGCCTGGTTTTGTACTGAAACACTGGTAGTCAGTGTTAAGTAGCAACAAAGCAATGTTAGAAAATATCAGGAAAGGAAATGAGAACTATCAAAACCACAACGTGCCACCATATGAATCTATGGTTGCCCACATTTTGAATACTATCTCTCTGGCCACTGCTTCTCAAACAATATACAGAATAACCAGAAAAGACACAGAGCAAGTCATAGGAAGATTGAAGGCCCAGGACGCTCTCTTACCACAGAGAGCTTGAACAGAATGGGACTGCTTAGCTTGGAGAGGAGGGAAGGAACATTTGTCCAAGGTGTGAGGAAACCATGCAGTGGTGATGAACTGAGTAAAGTGTTACTCATCCAATGAAATTATCAGGTAGTAGACTTAAAACAAGAACAAGAAATAGGCTTAATACAAATAGAAAGAGTATGACTTATACCACGCATTCAAAACTGTGGATGATTTTGCCACAGAATAGAGATAGTTGCAGAAAAATCTCCATTGAGAGGATGTTAACAAGATGGCTTTGATACATTTCATACATTTGATACATTTCTCAGGAAGTTCATAAATTGCTAATTCCAAGGAAATGGAGGAACGCTTCATGAGAAAGATCTTTATATTGTCAGTCTTGCCCTCTTTCACTGGACTTTCACCACTGGCCATTGTTGAAACCAGGAGACTGAGATGGATGAAACTCTGGAATGACATAACTGGGTAATTCCCATATTTCTAGATTTCTACGTGAAAAATCAGACTTTCTGTTCTTCCATCAGCTGCTTTTATTCAAGCCTGAACTTTATTTATTTTGTATTTATTATCAGCTTATGTCTTTCATGACTGTACAGATAAGCAGTTGCTGAAACCAAGATAAGTTGTCGACATCTACAGTCATAAATTAAGTGCATGCATAATATTCAAAAATTAAATAAAAATTCTAATAAATCCCATTGACGGTTCCTATCCGTAAATATGTGAGAAATTTCTGAACAGATTTTACCATTATTTGCTAACTAGGAACAGCATATTATGATGTAACTTACTATATCTCCATATCAGACAACATCTAAATCTACTACCTATTGCATACCAATTGTCTACTCAATTCCCAGGCTATCTTAAGACCTTTTTAGTATCACGGCCCAGGGGATGATTCTTAAAGTTACTAAGGGTGATTCTGTTAGATGCTACTAAGGAACCTCAGCGCCATCTTAGAGCCCTCCTATGCAGTTTTCAGGTCACTCATACGAACAGGCTAAAACTGGATGTGTATCCTGGTTTCAGCTGGGACAGCAAAAACAGGGAGGAAAAGCAAAAAGAAAAATAAAATATAACTTGCATTAGGGCTTTGTATAACAGAATCAAGTAGAAAGCAGTACAGGGTACAGAACACTAAAATGTAACAAATCAGTAACCACATTCTGTAATAACCCAAGTTTCTAGATGGTCTTCAGATGTAATCTTGTGTAGATTATGCAGTCTTGAAAAACACAAACAAATCCTAGACTGGCTTTGCTTTGTTGCTCTCTGGACATCTGGACACTGGAATTATTTGTGACTTTTGTGAATTTTAAGTGATCTCCTGTCATGTAATGAAAATGAGAAAGATTTGTCATAAATTGCTCTAATTTGGAACTCAGCACTACGAATCATCTTTACTTCTGTGGAAAACAAAATAAATTCAAATTGCTTATACTGATTAAACCTATATATCCACTTTTCATCATTTTTTCTGCTGTTTCTTCCCTACAGAATGAAAAATAATGTTTGAGACAACTCATATGAAACTACTCAGTAGTATGAAATTAAACAGCAGCTGTAACACTTGTGCAAACCTTAATCTGCAAAAAGTGGAAGAATCTAATCTTCCTGTTTCAATTTATATCCCCAAATCTAAGCAAGGTGTCTGAATGATGAGGTAATCTTTTTTTTTGTGATTTGATATGGTTTTAAATGAAAACTACTTTTCCTCAGTTCTCTTGGCTATTCCACATTACTGGTTGGAGAAGTAGGAAAAGAACTCATTAAACCAGAATTTATTATTTTATCTATTTTTTTCTATCTACTACCACTTGACAGAACTTTGTTGGAAGGAGTTAAGGGTATGGTATTACTGTTATAGTAATTTATGTTTCTAAATGAGAAGTGTTGGTTGACTGAGAGGCACTGTAAATATTTATGTCACGTTCTCTGTATGACCAGTCCAAACACTGATGGCATACAGCAGCTAGCTGGAGCCTCCATTCAGACTAAGACGGTCTCCATAACGGGTTGCTGGCTGTACAGAGCTTAACATATCAATATTTAAACCAGTCCACAGCCAGCACACACGGTAGCATTTTCCTTTTCTGGGACAAGATAGCAAGATTCCATACAAACAGAAGAAAAATATAAAGCTATTGTTTCTGTACACCGAACAGCAAATATTATTCTCTCACATTTTGTTTTCTGTTATTCAGGGGATGAGTAATAAATCTGAGATTTCAGCAAGTTCCAGTTAAAGAATAAACTTTCAATCATATCAATCATATTATCCCACATGGACCAGAACATCCACTCACATGGAACAGCACAGGGCCGTAGCCCCACTTCAGTGGAAAATTTCATGTAAAGTCCACAGGAGTTAAGCGGTTAATGTTAAAACATTTAGATTTGAACATATGCTACATCTTTTACTAATTTAGTACCTTTGAAAGCTGTACTTGCCAGGAATTCCTGCATCATGCTGAGGAGATACGAAAAGGATACCAGGACAATAAACTTTCACAAAGACATCAGTAAAGTATCCTTGGCATTTGTCCAAGGCTTTGAATCATTAGGAAGAGAAATATTATTATGCTAGTTTTACTGTTATTGTATTAAGTTTAATTGCAAGATTAATAAGCATGAAATAGAAAAAAGCAGATATATTGAAAAAAGAAGCTTATCTGTGGATGAGAGGTACTGACTGTAGTACATATTGATATGGAAAGAAAAAGCAAAAGATTTCAGCAAAGTTTCAGTTAGAGTACATTTTTCCCCAATATAAAACATGCTTTTTGATTTTGTTAGCTTCAAGAGATCATATAGTTAAGGATATACAGTGGCTAAATTAATATATATTGGGAAAACAGTTGGAGTTGGAAAGAGGTTACTAAAGGAGTGCCATAAGACTATTACAGCCTATTTTGTTCAATTGATAAAAGAATGAGAGGTAAGTTGCTAAAACATGTTGATAGCAAAACACAGAATGAAGAAGGGTGAACCAACATGAAAAAAAAAAAAAAGACAGTATAATTCAGAAAGTGCTGGAAAAACTAGCAGTAATGACATGGAATGCAGTGTAGAGAAGCGTAAGACAACAAGCCTAGGGCCACAAAAAGAAAGGAAAAAAAGGACAAGCTATTATACACTCTACAGTAATACGTTATACAACACTAAACAAGCAGAAGTTCTCTGGAAGCAGTGTATAAAGTTCTATACCTTTCAGAATACTATTTAGTGAGTGAAAAAACATACTGAATTATGGACTGCATAAATGGATGCATCACATATAAGACAGAAGATATTCCTCTGCACTGTTATTATAGCAAAACTGTGTTTGGATATTTTGTATAGCCCTTGTCCCTTTCACTAGAACTAACTTGTGAAGGAAACCACCGGGACGCAGAGAATCAAAAGCATTTTCCATTCAAATAGGTAAGAGAATTTAAGTCTTACTTTGGAATAAACCTAAAAAGTAAGAGAAACACTAAAATTCTTTGAGCTAGTTATCTTGAGGGACCTAAATGGCATGGGGATATTGGATTGCCATTAATTTTCTGATCTTCCGTAAGATTTTCCCACAGATACCAAGCCATTCACAACAATATTCTTGACTACATAACCTTCATGCAGAAGTGTGGTACATTAACTGAAATTTTTAAGTACCGTTGTACCTTCTGTCTTTTTTTCTTCATATGGATGTATCTAAGCAATTATAACTTGAAGTTTTATGAGTCATTCCTAATAGCGATTAGTTCTTTGACTACTAATGACTGTTCTTCCTGCTGTGTCCATCACTACTGCCAGACTAGAACTATTCCCACCTATTTCAGATCAGCAAAAACATTTTTCTCCCCAAAGTATGAAAAATACACAGCTCTAGGTTGTCATTTCACATCCTTTTTGGTCAGTTTAAATCATCAGGAAATATAAACTGTTCCTTTTCTGCTTGTTTACTTTTTAGGTTGCTAAGGTGCATTCCTGAAAACTTTCTTGAATTTCAAGTATCAGCTAGTGTAATAGAAAAACAGATGGTTTTTCTTTTAATATTCTTCTTTCTGACATGTGCCACAGTATGACACAGGCTCTGATTTTTAGGCAACGCTTACTATTTGAGGAGCCCACTTCATATGTGTAGGACTCCTGACATTAGAAACGTTGCATACCTGTTTTAGAAATGCGTCAGTTGCCACAATTTATTAAACTAAGTTTTCAAAAATAGTATCTATACCAAAATCAACAGCAACTTTTATTGTTGAATACTATAAAGATTATTTTCCAGACATGGAATTTGTAGACTACCAGAGGCCTGCCTATGTAGCATTTGCAGTATCAGAATTTGAACACAACACATTCTTTCCACATGCTGAGCTTCTGAAATGGAAAGCAGAGAAATTCTCAACAAATATAAAAGAGCAATATCATAGGAAAAAGTAATTAAATACTCAAAACCTTCACCAGATGGGAGAGAAGTTGGTAAATCCAAATGACAGCTTGATCATGGACAAATTCATACTAAAGAAGAGCTCAGCAATTTCAGAGAAATTTCTGATTGTTTAAGCATGAACTTCAATGAAGTCATGTGGAAGGTGGATGATGCATCTGCACATCGCAGACTATATATTGCTAAGCCTTTTTCAAGTGGGACAGATACTAAATGTCAGTTGTATTATACAACTGACATATTCAGGACATGCTTTAACAACACTCTTCCCTAACAAAAGGTCACACAGACATCGCTTAGAAAGGGAAGTCCTTCTTAAAACAATGTAGAGAAATATCTAGTCTGTCAATACAAAAGTCATGACGGAATTGCACAGTCTAACACTGAAATAATGAACAGTAGTAGATGCCTCATGCACCTAATGCAAATGCTAAGCAATTAAAAACATAAATACATTTTCCATATCAATTATTTCCTTCACCAAAAAATATCATGTACTTTGGCTGATTCTTCTTGTGCATAAACTTATATAAACTGGGAGTAGCACCAGTGAAGTACAGGACAACTCAATTGCTCAGTTGTGGACTACTTATTGTTTCTTATTCACTAAATATTCATTAATATTAGTTGATGAATTTACAAATTAAAATATCTCGAGTGTAATGTTATTACTTGAATGTAAGCAAAGTTTATCAATCTTAACTGATATCAGTAGAAATTACATAGTAGAGTCAGGGCAATATATTTCAAGACAATGAATTTACTTCATGCTACTGTATGAGCATTTTTATGTCAAAATTCATGTTTTTGGAAATTTGAAAAATAGAAAAAAACAGAGATAGCTATATGTACATTTAAAGGCTGGGTTTTCAAGAAAAATCTGTACTTTCTGCAGTAAAAGATAAAAGCATTACCTGTCTTGATATAGAAGAATTATTCCAAATATTGCAATCCAAGCAGATTTTGTTATATTGCTAATTTAATGAAGCTTGTTTGGACTTGATAGAAAAGGCACGCTGGATTTGAGAAAAAAGGCTATATCATACATACCCTTATATAAGCTTGACTACTTCTGAGTCTGTCTAGTTTTATGAATTAAGTTTTAGGCAGGTAAGGACTGTATTTTGAATAAAACCAAGCTATAATTGGAACTGTCTGATCCATATCCCTATTATCTTCTAATAATTTTGCTTCTTATAAATATAAATTTATCTTTTCTTGTTGGGATTATCATAGAGGTTTCTTCATGAAATGTAAATGACAACAGCACAAATAACTTATAGGCTTGTTAGCTGGTACGTTACAAGTTAAGTGGGAGGGAAGTCTGAGTATATGAGTTTATAGGACTGAATTTGGAAGGAGGAAGAGAATACGTACCCTAAGAAGTTCTTTCCAAATTTGTAGGTCAGTGGAGTGGCAGTCTTAAACTCTGCTGTGAGGATTGCCACAATTTCTGCAGTAGCGAGAGAGACAAGAGACACACAAAGCGAGAAGGAAAGAGAATCACCACCTGAACTACAGCTCCAGTCTGATACTTTTTTCAGGAAACAAATGAGATTCCAAACCAAAATTTCCACTGTAACTGAAAGAGGGCTTTTCTCCATTCAAAGGGAAACTAAAGAAAAAGTGCTTTGTTTAAACTGCTCAGTGCCACAATATCAAAGCTTCCATCCCACAACATTCAAGAGGATGCTAAGGAGGAAGACAGCATCAAGGAACATGTGTTTTTCTTATAAACATTTAATACTTAGCTGTTAGCCTTAAATTTGCCCCCTATTCAACTATTTTGTCCATACATCTATTATTTGTTTGCTCTAAATTATATTTATTAAAATTATTTGATGTTGTCCCTAGTGTTCCTGCATACTATTCTTAATACTCCTTTCCAGTTTGCAGAATTTTAATCAACTTTCCAAGATGCTCTGCTTCTGCTCAAGTGATAGTTTCCTGCAAACAGGGTCTCAAGTAGAACTTCAAGTAGAACTTAGTCACAACTTGGTTGTGGCAACAGGACAGGTCTTTCCAGGTGGTGATGACCCAAGCAGCACAGAGAGAAAAGGGGAAAAGCTTAGGCTACTTTCACTGGGAGAAATAGCAAAATGCTTGTTTTCCTACTGAGACTGAAATGAGTTTGAACTGCTACTTGGAAAATCCGGGATTTGATAGTTCTTGATTTTTCTGTGTTGAAAATAAGGGGGAATTTAACTCATTTACAGAATCCCATAGTCTGCAAAAAATTCAAAACTATAGAAAACACAGGTTGTTGAAAGCAATTTCATTTAGTACAAGTAACCTTCTGAAGGTTACTGAAGTTCAGAAAGTTCGGTTGTCAATGAAGGAGGAAAATTTCATTCTAGGTCCACAAAAATCTTTGCAAATCTAATGTTATTTTCTTTTCCCTCCTGTATTTCTAAAAAGCACCAAAACCCCATTATACTTTCAATCATTAAATTTATAGAATTCAATTCATTTGAAGAAATTCTTGTTGGTAAGGCTATGTATAGGCTACTGAGTAACAAGACACAATAAGAATGGCTCCACACAACAAAACTGTTCATTCTGAAAATATTATAAGCAAACGGGTGAGGAGGGATTTCTTAGACTAACTGTAGTTGTAGTCCGGCTTTGTGTATTAAATGTCCATGAGCTAGTGAAGTGTGTAAACTATATACTCAAGCTTGCATTATGATTTTGTTTCATACGGATGAAATCCTGCTTGTACAGTTCCAAGACCACTCCATGATGCTACACAAAGCACAGTAAGTGTGGATGATCTGGAGATTCACTGTAGCAGCAGGCAGGATCAAAAATAAAAAACATCAGTGTAAGCACACCTTAAAGTTTCCATACAGTCAGAATTTAGGAAAGTAGCTAAGTGCCTGCATAGTTTTAAGCAAGGGAATGGTCTCTGATTTTTGTAGAAAGGCTCTTAAGTTCATGAACTTGGCTAAGTTTATATGCCTCGTTACTTGTATGCTTTGTTAAAAAACAGGCCAGCATCATTCTATGAAAATGTTTTTGACATTGCAAATCCGTGTAGAATTTTAACCTAAATGATATGTTCTGAAATGCAAAAACATCCTGCACTTTCTTAATATTTATGTAGATAGTTCATTTATCTAGCTATTTGTTTCCCTTACAGTACAGAAGTACTTCCAGTAACAGATGTCTTAATGAAAAGGAATATGGCATCATCCTCCTCATCTTCTCTCAGAAGTATGCATATGCAGTTAATACCATCAGCTTGGTAATCAAATGTTAGAATGACTAAAAGTTGGAAAAGCAACATTAATGGTGTTCTGAGGGTCACCCAACCAAGCCAGTATTTTCTGTTTCTACAAACCCTGTGGAAGGATTATCTCACTCTTGTTTGGCATGTCAAAACCTGTTAAAGACACAAAATACTAATATATTTGAATTTCAAGAAACTCAGAGAATGGGATTGGTTTTTGTTTTGGTTTGTTTTACTTCTCATTTTTTTCATTATCCATAAACTAGTATGGACTAACATGGACCTTAGGGAGTATAATCAGGTAATTCATCCGATAGAATTAGTTTTAAAATGGTCACAACCTTGTGGTGAATGTCTGTAAGCACAGAATACGCACCTCCAACTTTGCTACAGATACTACCGATCCATAAAGCCAGACTATGAGACTATGAAAACACTACAAAATGAAAATGAAGACTGAGAAAGAGCTATTTCATGGTCATATTTGGAAATGAAACTTATGGTCTATGATGACAAACAAAACACTTATATTGGCACAATTCAAAGTGTCAGACACTTGATTTCTGTATCAGATGACATAATAAAAATTGTAAATCTTCAGCCTTACTCATGACTGTAAGCAACAGTGAATGACTAATGATAACAACGAGCATTTCAACTAAGCTGACTTTACATGTTAGTTTTTGTAGTACAGATAAATGTGTTAGCTAAATGTAAATGAATTTTTGCACAGTAATAGTCAAAGATCTAATGCTCACTGGAACTTGCAATGTATTGACTGGCTCCCTGATCAGAGTATTGTCAAAATGATCATCATGAAGATCTCACGTCATTTTATCGAATTAGACTGCCTAACCTCTCAAAGGAGTGGTGGAGTCCAACAGCCATAGGTTAAAGAAGTTAAAGTTATTCTTTTGAAACAGCATGAACTGCAAAACCACACACAGCAAACACTTCCCTAAAATCCCTGGAGAAAAACAGGCCAAAACATACTAGAGAGCATAGCTCTCACAAGGTTAAGTTAAAAGCCCTGGAAACTCCTTTGCCTTTCTAATTTTGGTACTGTTCTCTGTAAAAGATTAATGAATGGTGCACTTTAATATAAGTTACTATGTAAAACTTCTGGATGTGATAACTTGCATAAAAACTTGAGATCAAAAGTTATACTTTGGTAAATATACTGCAATGAAGGCCAGAAAATTTATGAACATGCTTCAGCTTGGAAAGCAAACTGGACCTAGCAGCTACAGGAAAATATGGCTGCTTGGCAGTTCTTCCAGATTGCTCTAGTGCCTTCACTTGCAGTGGCTTCAGGGTCAGCTTGAAACAACTGGGATTTTGCTCTGGATCTACTACTGCATTATGTTGGTCAGCTATAAAGGAAATTAAAGATAATGGCTGTACTCATTGACCTCTTGCTGGGTATGGAGGCAAGGTCCATTGTTCAAATTGCCAACTACTGTAACTGTGGTACATTGAACAGTCTGAAAAGCTCAGCAATAGTCAGCTGCATGATCACCTTGGCTTCCAAACTAGTTGCATAAGAATTTTTGGTAATGAAATCCCTCCAAATTCTGTGTTTGTACCAATACTTTCCATGAGTAATACCCCATTTGCTTCCCTTCCGCAAATGTACACGCACAAATCACATCACAATTACAAATTAGGCTCATTCCCAAGGGGACATCACTCTTGAAGTTGATTACATAACATTAGAAATCTACTTCAAGGTGCAGGGACTGAAACCAAGTACTTGAACAATCAAGAATCACATTTCTTCAGCACTACTGGAGTACACTCAACTACACCCAAACAGGACATAAGAAAAGTACATAAACTTTTATGTAAATGAAGAGACAATAAAGTGACATATTCCAGCTACTGCAGACTTCAAATTGTCTCATATACATGCATGGTTAACAACCTCAGAGAATGCTTGTGCATAGGAGGCACAAAAAGAATAAATTGCATCTTCCCAGATTCTGTTGAATCATTTAGTAAACTTGGTGCCCGTTTACAGTCTGTCATCACTTTTGGAAATGTCATATGTGAAATAATTATAGAGAACAAAGAGAATCGCTACTCCCTAAGTTTAATCTTCTTTAAATATCTGAAATAAAAATCAAGTGTTTCTTTTTTTTTTTTTTTTGAAAGATAGGCATGTATTTCAGAATGCTATAATGATAATTAGTTTTGATATGTTGAAGCATTTTCGTATTTTCATCAAGATGTACTTTGGAGTATGAATATTGGAAAAGTATCCATTTTTACCTTCCATATTCCTCATGTAGCAGGTGCCTGAACTGAACACAAATAATGTTTCTTATTTTTTTTCTTCAACTTGCCTTTTAGATAATATATAGTTATTGTATACTGTTAAAGTGAAATATTGTAATTATTTAATTAACCTGTTTTGCCCTCTGTAAAATGCAAAAGCTATAAATATAGAAGCAAATCAAAATGAGTTCTGCTGTAGGCAAGAAACCAGCCTCCAGTGGATAGCCCAGTGCTCAGATATCATTTGTTAACTTCAGTCTTTATACTTTCACAGGAAAAACTAAGAATACACACGCAGCATAGTCATATTTAGTGATTTTCCACAGCTTGGAACTATAAAAATCATTCTGATCTTAAAAAAATGAGACATAGCATAATCCAATCAATTCAGGAAGAGAAGAAGAATCTCTATTCCAAGTGAAACATTTCAGACAACTGAAATCCAGAAAAACAATTTCAAAAATGACATTTTGTATCTGTCCCTATTTAACACTATTTCTATACACAGCCTCTAGCAAGGGTTGATTTTCAGTCTAACTCATTTTACTCTTATTGTCTGTCACTTAAAAAATTACTGACAATAGGCTACATCACAGCCCTGATATTAATAGAAAAACTCAGGAAATAACTTAGACCCATCAGAAGCAAAAATCTTGCTTTTTATATCACTATTTTAAAGTGCTGTTAGTACCATCATCTAACAACTGAAGTATTAATGGCAACCAAATGTACTTGCCACAAAACACTTTTGTGATTATCAGAGAACTCAGATTTGCTTTAACAAGTACAAGCACCTTGAAAACCTTTTAATAGTTTATTGTACTCCTCTGTCACAAATATTTTCTTTTATAACTCTTGTATCTCACTGCACAAGCACTTGTATTATGGATGCTAATCCATTAAATCTCCTGAATTACAATTTTTCTATGGGAAAACAAATACTGCACCTCCTAATGGCTGCAGATACTGCAACATATATTTTCTTTTATTTTTAATTCTGTTTTCCACCTAGCAGCAAACTGTCTGACTTGATTGTCCTATATCACAATGGCAAGTGATATAATGAAACACTTTACTGCATCGTTATGTAGAAGAGGAGCATTAAAAAATATGCCATGTTCACTTCTTTGCTTATTCATTAAACAACGTACTAACAGTGCTTGTTATACTGCAGGTCTAGAACCAGAATTTCACCTCTGGTAGATTTCATAAAAATAAATTTGGCAAACTTATAAATATACATATTTCATAGATTTCGGTGTTTCACATACATTTCAATATGATAACAAATAACAATGTTCTGCTCAAAAACAATTACAAGTTTTACTTGCAAAATAACTTAGCCATTACAGTAACAAACACCTCTCACCTGCTCTGAAACAAGAAGTACAGTTCAACAGAGACTAAATTGCTATATTTTGCATAATTCTTTCAATTTCATTTCTTTCCAAATATACTTCAACTATTTTTCTTCCAAAGATGGGTGAGGTCAGTTCCATATTTTGGGCCAGTAAAAATTAGCGATGTATGTCATTGTTTATCTTAGTAATCATAATGTCTGTGTTCATTTGTGATTTATTGGCTTAACACAAGAGATTCACACTCTTCAGAGAAAAAAAATCTTGAAACTTTCACTGACTTAATTTGTGATGAATACACTTCTGAGACAGAACAGATTTAAACATGTTAGGCAAATATTGCAAAAGAGTAACTAAATCAAAGCTAATAAGCTAATACAAAAAGAAAGAAAAGTAAATAACTGAATTCTAATAAATGACCAAACAGATATGCAAAGACATATTAACATCACTAAAATTGAAAAATCAAAGACTTAAGAAATGCCAGTATTCAGAATTGCCTATGCAACCTTAATTTGTCCTCATTCTGCAGATACATTATAATGAAGTATTTAATTAAGATTAATGTCAAAGGTAACCACTAATTCCAAGTAGCCAATTTTCATTACACAGCTTTGAGTGTTCCTAGTCCATTTCACACTGGCTTTAGGATGTCTGCAGTACTTCACATTTCTGCAGATATGACTTCTTTGGTATGAAGTTGGAAACTGAGAAAATGAGGATTAATATCAATTTATTACAACTGTAAAAACATTTGGTTTAAGTGACTTACCTAACATCACAGAGGAACTCTGTGGCATAGCGAAACATAATCCAATTCTCAAAGACATCATTCAATTACTCTAAGACTGTCTTTTCCTTTTCTTTCAGTCCTCTGCCATATTTATTACACATTTTCCAGTTTTTTTTCAGCTAGTGAATTAGAGATTTTATCTATCAATGTCTTCCTTCTCACAAAAATCATGAATCATCTCTAGAGCTACTCCTTGGGCTGAATGAGACTTAGACTCTGTGTCATGCAGAGGAGGGGTACAACAGAACAGATGGATAAGGCACAGAAGAAGACAGAAGGAAGGGCTATCATGTAGTTATAGTTCACCATATAAAAATGCAAAAGCAATATAAAGATTGTATAACCAACAATTTCATTTCTTTCATCATGAACATCCCCTAGCTGGAAAATCCTTACATGAAGTACTTGCATGTGTTTCCCTAAATTTTATGAACGCGAATGAGGGGGAAAAAAATGTTATCACATTGATATCCATAGAGATCACCAGAAGGCTTAGAGTTTTAAATCCACCTTCCTAGGAACTAAATGATTTTTAAGGTCCCTTACAACCCAAACCGTTCTATGATTCTACAGTAACTCCTTGCCTAGATGATCACACACTCCTTTCCTCCTGGGATCTCAACAACATGTGTCCATTGCTTTGTCCTTCCTTACCATCAATTTCTCTTCCCCTTGATTTCAACCTCAGTGTTATCCCAGCCTTTATCATTTGTTCAACATCCAGTCTCATTTTTACCCTGACCTTCCATCAGACCTGTGCTTTTTCCAGCACTAGTCTCCCAAAAACATTTGTCTGAACATATTCTTCCTTCCTCCCTTCTCTATTTTTCCACCTTTTATTTTGGGCCAGGTGATATCCTTTTGTTTCTCCTTAGTGTCAGCAGATTAAAAGACAACACAAATCTCTGAAACCAAGGACATGGAACTATTTCCCACTTCTTGGGCACTGTGTTCTCACATCTGTTAGGGAATAACAAGAATGGCGATTCTCCCTAAGAAAAGGTGAGCCAGGAGGGAACACAGAGATGGCCGGCCAACCAGGACAGAGGCCTCACCAGCCACAGCCCAGTCCCACAGTACTCAAGCAAAGACAGATCCAGAGGTTATAGCAAAGTCCAACTGAGAGTTCAGATCATAAGGCAATATCATGGCTATGAAGCAGGTCAGAGATCACACAGTGAAGTCAATCTGCAGGTCAAAGTTAGGATCAGATCCAGTGATCACTAGGCAGGTCCATAAGATGAGATTGGCTAAGATCAAGTCATTGATTGAAATCTGGATCAAAGTATTCTATGACCAGGAATCAGTAGGACTGAGCTAAAGACCTGCACTCTTCTAACACAGCTCAGCTTAAATAGAGCTTCTGGGCCCATGGGTGTGGATGGAGATCCCAATGAGGTTGGTCAGGACCATTAAGGCTTATGAATGCCCTCAGCATCCTGACTGAATGTCAGGGCAAAAACTGGAGTACACAATTTGTTGTATTCCTTGGTTTCTTGTTAAAGAGAATTTTGGGGTGCATGCCATGACACAATCAAGTAGGTCTTCAGTAAGGATAATTGTGGCATCACAATTGTTTAGACACAAGCTAAGCAGAGTGTCCTCTTTCTGTTCCTAATTGTGGCACCTATCATTACACCATTGGACAAAACTGCAACCTCATTCTCATTGCTAGACCAAGAAATAGTGATCCGGTCTGGCTGGATCACTATTTCACTGCTAGATCGTCTGACTTCTAGAAGAATGTGAGTAGAGACAGTATGTCTAGAAGTTTTAAAGGCTATGGTCTATTAAGTCAGTCATGTGCCTTTTTTTATTTAACTGGGGTTTATGCCTTGGGCTGATTTTCACAGAGACAGCAAAAGAAATACTCGTGACAGAAAGGCCCTATCAAGTCTTAATTTATTTTTTTTTTCTTCATAGTTCTTAGTATGAGCAAAACAATGTATTTGTTCAATTCTTTGAATCTCACTCTGGATCAACCGAAATAATTTGACTTGTGTTTGAAAACATTTTCAATTAAGGATGCACTAATGTGAAAACCTTAGTCTGAAAAAAAACAAATGTTGAATCTAAATGTTTAGAGCCTCCTTTTGAATTACCAGAATGTGTGAGAAAATCAGCATAGTGGTGTCTGTAATCAAAGATGCTCTTATGAAAGTAAAATGGATGACATTATGATCTACAGAATGAACAACTTCCTTCTTATTGAGTTTTTGAATATTTCTTTATCACCTCAGCTGAGTGCAAGAGAGTTTTTTTCCAACACATCACATAATCTGTGCATAAGTAATAAAACACAAAGAAATTAAAAATTAAAAAGCATCAGAAATAACAAAACAATATATAATTGGATATGTATTTCAAAGATGCTAGGATGTATTCTAAACTATATGTAAACACCTTCGTCCAAGTATATTTAGAATACAATTAGGGTCTAATTAATTCCATGCAGAAATATTTTTTTATGGCAAACTGTAATGTACATTATATGTACTTACATCATGAGTAAATAAAGGTGTAAGAGATGCAAAAGTTATATGGCTCTATAATTTTGTGGTAAGAAACTTTAAAATTTCTTAAAGTAGTTATTTCTTAGCTGATGGTTAGAAGACATAGGAAAGCACACACTTTTGCTACTTATCAAGTACTTATGCAGACCTAACTAGAAAGTATGGAGAATCATGTTGCCAGCACCATTTTTTCTGTATCTTCACTCCACAAAACATACGGATAAGAGGACAGGTTATGAATAAGATGTTCTGCTTCTGCTCTCCATGGGTAATTCTCTTCTGCAATTATTTTCGCCAACTCGAAGTGTACATAAATGAAGTTTTTGCAATAAGAACGATACCAGTTTGGTTTGACCTTGGTTCACTTTGCATTGGCATTGCATTGATAGTGTTGTTTTATAGACTTTTTTGTTCTCCAAAAGCCAGTGAAATATCTCACATTTATAATTGCTTTATAAATGGGACTTCATCCCACACATATTTTATATGTAGTAATAGCAGCATGCAATTCCTTTTACTTGGTTCATCTTACTAACTAACACGGAACAAAATTTCACTGAATTCATAATATTGCTCTGGAACAGATACATACTGTATATTTACACACCAATATGTTTTATGGAAATGAACACATTTCTTCTTGGGAGCATATTTTCAAACTTCAATTGCTCTTTACTGAAGCCAATTTTTTTCAAACAAAAAAAAATGCAATGCGTTTCATGTCTATATATTTTTGTTCACGCCAATGTATTTTCACAGTTGGATAGATTTAACTAAATTAGTAGTTACAGTATTTGTTCAAACCAATGCGTTTTTGCTGGCATCTGGTAAGTAAATGTTATCCAATTTTTATTTTTTTTTTAGGAATCAGCTTCAACCAAACCCACATCATTTAAAACAACAGCAACTCACCTCCACCACACAAAATTTCTCATCCAAAACAAACAACCCCTCAACTCTTTTGTTCCAGCTGCTGAAGTACGGTAAAGGAGTAACATAAAATGCAAATATATAGACTTCGGTCAAGGTACGTCTGATCCCCTGATTTCCACATAGGCCCGCAACGGTGCACTGGGCAGGGAAATGCACTTTCTGTGATGATACGTGTTGCCTTCAGGACAGGGACCCTACACCCTAGGGAAGCCACGCTGCCACTTTCAGGTAGGATGGGGCAAAGATAAGAGTGAAGGACTTGCTACTGCGAGAGATGGCTGTTATCCAGCCAGATATTTCTTCAAGGCTAGGTGGCAGCTGCGTGGAGGTTTTGCCACAACATTTTTGTATTGAGCCATGTAAATAAGTCTCACTTTCCAAATTACTATTTTAAATGTGATCGTGAATGTTTAGCAGTATTGCAAGTCGGGATAGAATCTGTCTCTAACTTCTGTCACTACCAGCTTGCCTTCTCCATACCTTCTTTCCTGTGGGGCTTTTTTGTTGTTGTTGGAACTCTGCAATCATATTTTGACTACTTCTTCACTAACCTCTAGAATATACAAAATGTACTTAAAATATATATCTCATAGAACATAACACAGAGCAAGTGTTTCTAGAGCTTTGTTTCACAGCTTGTACTACTGGAGGTTTCTCTCTCCTTAAATTCTCTCTACATCTTCCACTGTTTGCTGAATTCAACAGAACCACAATATTTTGGCAACTAAGTAAGTCTTCCTTGGGTGCCATATCCTCTCCCTAATCACTGACTACTGATGCTATCAAGAAGCATCATTAAAATCATGATTACCCCTTCAGCTTTTGCTTTTTTGTTTTGTTTTGGTTTTTTTCAAGGCAAACTCTAGAGGTAGACTGACCCAAGGCAACACTGACAGCTGCTTCTAGAAGAGGTGGAGTTTAGCTTTTCAGAGAAGTCCAAAGTCATCTTGGTCAGGAGAAAAAAAGTGTGCAAGCAAACTAACAGAGCATGTACTGGACCAGGACATGAAGCGGTTAGTGACCTGAACTGTCTGTTGGGGCCACATGCAGTTTCATCAACTATTCACCGACACCTGTGAAATCTATGCCGTCTGGAAAAGGATGAATGGGAGTAATTGAGAGGAAGCTGCTCCGCCAGAGGAAGGGTTTGTCTGTTAGCTCTTGAGTGAACACAAGCAAGAAAAAAATTGTGAGGTAGGAGAATGCACTATATGATCTATGATGACAGAGTAGGGGAAGCTGGACAACTTGCTATTTACCAATTCAGCGAGAGGAAAAACTTGCTGACTCTGAATCCTGCTTGGAGATTAAATTCTTTTACTTTGTTTAGCATTAGGAGTATTTGTAACACCTTGATGAATATCAGGATAACACAGAAGAACTTTTTCTCTGGTTCTGATCAAATGTTTACCTTCTGCATCTGGTTTTCAGTGTTGTATCCTGTTGAGATTTCAGGGTATTACTTTTCACTCTGTTCTGAAGTGTATTTCCTGAAGAGTCCCTGTTGCCCTTTTGGTCTGAAACTAATGAGGCTCCTGGCCATTCTGTGTGTGAGCTCTGGCTCCTCAGACCAATTACAAAGTTCTGTCCCATTTACTTTAGGTTTAGATGTGAGCTGCCCCGGAATGTCATAAGACATGACACTACATTTTACATAAGCTTTCAACTTAACATAGCTGTATTAATCAGAAGAAAAGAAGTATGACATCATATCTGGCAGTTCTAATGATTTTAATG
Organism: Aramus guarauna; assembly: GCA_013400195.1. Lineage (NCBI taxonomy): Eukaryota > Metazoa > Chordata > Aves > Gruiformes > Aramidae > Aramus > Aramus guarauna. The sequence continues at coordinate 936,116 of VXBL01007953.1, read as the reverse complement.
ATGGGTTTTTTTCAGATATAGAGTTGGTCAAATTAACCAGGGGCTTCTGGTTGGGGTTTTTTTCCCTTTTTGAAAAATGGACAGAAAAGTTGCTTCAGCATATGCAGCATGAAGACTACTCTGCTCCACTGCAGTGGTTTATTGATGGGGTTTGAACCCTGGGTTTAATTTTCTAATGTTTCATAAACATTTCTGCTGTGTGATGAAAAGGAGCAATGCTAATCCCCCCACTGTGAACCAGTTTCCTATTAACATGTTGCCAGCTCATTTCAGACCCACTTGAGCCAGAAGAGAGTGGTGAGAACCAGCATTTCTGGTCATGCTTCTGACATGGGGTGTGATGTAATGTCCATGTTACCGGGTTCTGGGAGGAAAATGTCAGCTGGTGTTTCTGAACACGCAGATCAGCTTTTCCAAATGCACTAATGTGGCAAAGACATGGAACCCCCATGATGTGCAGACAGGCGCTTCACTCCTACACCTGCCAGGGGACCTCTTTTCACAGTTTCTAATTGCTAAGCTGCAAAGAAACTTGTATCTTTCCTAGAACGCTTCCTGGAACAAGACTACAATCAAAAGTATGTTTTGTCAAAAGTACGGATCTGTCAGTTATCGTAATTAATGGAAAAGCACTTCAGGCTGGATTACAGTCCTGCTTTAGTGAAGGGTTTAAATTACTTATTTTGTCAGAATTGCTTTTTTAATTTTCTTAAACTTTAAATGCAAGTTTTGAGCATGTGTTGACATTTTTAGTACTGCCTTAAAAATTATGACTTGTTCCTTTTTGCAAGACTTCCGAAATATTTTGAGAATCATTCTCTGTTGATTACTGCTTTACATGTAGTGAACCCTAAAAGCAGTGGTAAAACTTCTGCCTATTGTGGGTTTTTTTTTCAGTAGTAATAAAAACCAAAAAACCCCAAGTATTTACTCATCCGCCAGAGACAGACCTTCAAATCCTTCCCTATCCTAGGGGACATTCCAGTGCAACATCTATGATAGTGTTTAAGTAACCTGCTAAAGGCATGGAGCCATACATGATGTTAACTTGATATAAAATCATACAAATGATAGAACTTTAAAATGTAATTCTGTATTTAGAATTACATGCTTGGGTGTCTTTTGGAGATGGGAGGAACTCAATGTAAATCCTGATGCAGTCTCAGCTGTTGCTAGGCATAATCATCACTTGCCAATGAACAAAGTGGAAGATATGACTACAGAAAACATAACTTCCCAGATCTCACTCTAGTGCAAGCTCCTTTAGGTGAGGTTGACAACTGTTAGCACTTCCTTAATGATCTGAGACCACACACCCTTCCAAGAAATGAGCTTTTAAAGAGTGTCCCTCTGCTATATGTATGTAAGACTATTTCATCACTTGCTTATCTCAGTAAAGCTTTTTGGTGTTAGAGAATGGGACATCAAGGTGGAAATTCAGAGAGGAACTGTGGAAAACATACTCCATCATGCTGGAGAGCAAATCTCAATAGAAAAAGGATGGAACCAGAAGTGGAGAAACACCTGATCATAACAAGTATTTGGGTGCAGGGGAATCCTGCTTACTCCAAGATAAGGTAACACAATTCCCTCCATAGACATTTGCTAAGAGGTTTTGGTAAAAGGTGAATGATACTGTGCTAAAGGCTAAATATGCAAACATGAAGAAGTAGCCTGCCATCTTGGATTGCTTACATTCACTGTCTTATCTTTTAGACTGTAGGCAATTTAGGACTACTAGCTGAATGCTCCAAACTCTCCCAAAGAAAGCCTTCAAATAAAAAAACTTTCCCCAAGCTATCCGGAGTCCAGGCAACACTGCAAAAAGTCCAGAAAGCTCCTTACTGCCATTGCCTGCGTACGTCCCAAGAGGAGCTGGTCTGACTGCTACTGTGGTGAAGGTATCTATACGTGTTTAATTCTGGAGACCGGGGACTAAGCCGGTCTTCCTTTCATCCGCTGCTTTCCGGGAGACAGACGGAAGGAAAAGCAGATGCAGGAGAAGGCGCTTTACACCTCCCTTGCAAGGACCGGGGGCAACCCGGAAGGCTCCTTCCCACAGCCTCTGGCCCCGGCCCCAGCTCGCGGGTACTCCCCCCCTTTTTTCCCTGCCGGCGATGCGGAGGAGCCGGCCGGCGGCGGCCCGCAGTCTGAGAGGGGCGGCCGAGGCGCCGGCCCTGGCGGTGCGGCCCGAGCACCCCCCGCTCCGTCCCCTCTAAGTTACTCGCTCCTCCGCAGCAGCCGGCGGGGACGCTGGATTGGCGCCGGCGTCCCGATCCCACGGCCCCGCCGTCGGTGCGCCTCGCCCCCACCGCCCCTCTCCGCCTGCCTGCGGGCTGCGGGCCCCGCCGCCTCCGGGGCTGTCCCGCCCCGCCCGTGCAGCGCTATCGGGCGTTAAGCGGTCGCGCCGGAGCCGGTGCCCGGGGCGCTGAGGGCCGGAGCGTGCGGCGAGGGACNNGCCCCCCCCGCCGCTCACCTCCCATTGGCTGGAGAGCCGCCGCGGAGCGGAGTCTCCTCGCGATTGGCCCGAGCCGGCTGCCACTCAGCGGCGCAGGAGGTAGGGTCTGGCACCTCGCTCGCGGCTGAAGACTCTGAGAAACGCCCGTTTGTTTTGTAACCTGGCGTCTCGCGCCTCCTCTGTCACCGCCTCATTGGCCGTCCGGCCGAACCTGGGGACTTTCTATTGGAGAGCCGCCGATGCCAGTCATACACCCACCTGAGGGGGCGGTCCGGGGCCCGAGGGGCGTGTCGTGCCGGTGGAGGTGTGGCCAAGTGGGCGGCATGGGCGTGTCCACGGCACAGGGAGGGCCGGGGTGTGGCCCCCGAGGCGGGGATAGGGGCGTGGCTCCCGCCAGAAAGGGGCGGAGCGGACGTTGGGGGCGGGGCGAGGCCAGGGGAGCCTCGCAAGCGGAGATTGCCCTTGTGTCTCGAGCCGGGAAGCGGCTGGGAGCGGAGCAGCCTCCCCGCGCGCCGCGGCGCCAGCGCATCCCCCCCGCCCGGCAGCGGGACGGGACGGGACAGGAGAGCGAGCGGACGGACGGACGGCAGACAGACAGACACGCCGGCAGGAACAAGGGAAGCCAGCGGGGGCACCCGGCACCGCTCCACGGGGGGAACCTGAACCTGCCCAGCAGCGCCCGAGCCAGCCGAGAGAGCCGCTCCCCCCTCCTCGTCCTCCTCCTCCCTCCCCAATCCACCCCCGCGACCCTGGTCCTCCTCC
>VXBL01007953.1:908359-923361 GCA_013400195.1 Aramus guarauna | reverse complement strand
TTTTTTTTTTTTTTTATATTGGACATTTAAAAACTCATGTCATTTGAACTTCTAGAAAGGAAATATCTTCAGAAAGAAATTCCAAAATAGGTGACTTAGCCAGTCACAGATAAATGCGGAATAATCTCCCTGCAGGCCGTGTCTGCCTAGGATACCTGTCAAGAAAACTAAACTTTGTTTCTTCTGTTTGCTGCTGCAAGACTTGAAGTGGGGAAACAGCAATAGCTCTACTCTGTATGCATGAAGGGATTTCCCTTCTTCAGATTGTGAGGATAAAGGCCTCAAATTTGGGTCCTACATAATCTGTGTACGTTAATGTGTCAGCTGGGCAACAATGAGCAATGCTGTGCCAACACCTAAGTGGTCTTCATGGATGATACGTAGATGGGGGATAGGAAAGGGGCAACTTATTTTCCCTAGGAATAAAACGTCCCCTCCAGAGTTACCACAAAAGCCTTTGGTGTGAAAGACTAAGACATATATGAAGATTATACTGGAACAAAAGGTGATATGATTTCAGGTTTGCAGGATACAGCCTACCTTTTCATCTTTCTCCTGCTATGACTCTCCACCTCGTTCTTTCCCCAGGGAGATGAAATGCAACATGTGAAGGTTTTAGGATAAGTGCATCCTCTGGAAGCTCCAAGAGGACACCCTCCTCTGCCTTGAAGGAGAAGCAGCGTGAGATCGTTGTGAATAGGAGGTTTAGATTATATATTTTATTATTAATATTATATTTTTCTTTTCTTCCCCATACTTCTCTCTACCTTCTGCACTAACATGAGACATGAGATGGGGAGCCAGTGGAAGTCAGTCCCTGACACTGGGGCCTGACTCCTGCCATGAGCACCAGTTGCAGAAGCTTTTTAGTGAGGTAGGCATAAGGCTTTAGTCTCTTTTGTCCATTAAGAACCTGATTTTTTTTTTTTTTTCATCAGTACGGCATGGAAGACTTCTTACGGGCATTAATAGGAAGGGTGAAATTTGAGAGCTGAAAATACTTCAAAAGCTATCGAAGGAAAAACAGAGGTTTAGGTGAACTTCGGCGTATTGATGCAAATGTGCAATATGAGATCATTTCAATGTAGCTTTGTTTCATTTTCCTTGTTGTAAGTTAGGTAAATCAATTATTTGATTTGAACATTTTGTTCAAACACAGCTAAAACATTTTGTAGGTGCAGTTAACTCCCATTTTCTCTCTATGTTAGAAGACATGCTATCGCAATGTAAAACGCAATGCTATCCAGAAGAGTCAAGGTATCAATGTCACTTGTGCTTTATTTCAATTAAGAGCTGTATAGAAAATACTTAGTACAGTGGATATTAATATAAGAAATCAGAGTTGACTGATGAATATCAATGTCAAAGCAGAAGATGTTTTCAGTAATAAAGTCCCACTGCTATTATGTCCTGTTGATGTGAGGGAGATCTCAGAAAATCTAGCATGTCGAGAGCTGTGTACTTACCAAATTGAAACACAGGGAGCTAGGCTAGTAAAACTCGGTTAAGACGTCCGCACGGTAGGAGTAGGTAGCTGCTTAGGTGCTGCTGATGTGTCACAGTAAACTTCTGGGTTGTTCAAATGCACATTTCTCATTCTCTAGCAAGGACATTCTCGACATGAAAACTTTTCACTCCGACTAACAACGAAAATATCTACCCCTTTCTGATAGGTTTCTACTATTTGCAGAGTAGAAAAGTAAATATGAAACAACTTGCATGAGCTATAAATAGTTTTTTAAATGTGTTACTGAGGCTCTTGTGATGCCTGTATGATGAATATATTTTTTGCATCCGGAACACATGTACAAACTATAAAGTGTCAGGCTACTGTAGGGGGGAATCAACACAAATACAGTGTTTTAGTTAAATTAGAGAAATAGTCCCACAAGTAATATTAGGGATGGATGAGCAATCCATTCAGTGTTTATGGTGCCTCAGAACAATATTTGTGTTACTACAATTCTCTAGCATTCTTGCATGTGCAAGCTTTTTTCTTTTTTTTTTTTCTCTTTTTTTCCCCACAGAATATACTTGTAAAGCATCTATGTCAGATGCTTTAATAACTCCTGCCAAACTTGTTAGTATTGTTTCCTATGAAAATGTGACAGATTTCATTGCAGAATACACACGCATATGTGAATATAGATTACAAAAATAAATCAATGGATGATAATATTTGAAAACTTTTAAATAGAGAACTAGGTGGTGCTGTTCTTTCATCTTTGTAGCTTAGCTGAATTCTTAAGTATGGACTGAGAACACCAGGCTACTACTATTCAAGAATGCATTTAGCTGTATTAGTTATTTGAAGACATTACTGTTTCTGATTTTATTGAGAATACTACTTTGAGAGCTAATAACTGCACAATACAACACTTTCTGTTTCATGTAGAAAAACTTTTTGCATCCAAGAAATGGTTTAGTTTTATTCAGCATGGTGATATGCTTCCTTTTATTCTCAGTTTGAATGACTTCTGAGTGAATTCTAATAATTTTTTTGACTCTTTCCTTGGCTGTATATTCAGGATTCTTTGGTCAGATCAGTTTAGCATGATTACATGTGTCAACCTTTGAATCCTTTTCCATTGCTAATTTCTTAAACATTTTGGGACTAATTTGCTAACAGTACAATGAGATCATCAATAATAGCTGGAAGAAATTTGTTGTAACTGTGTAGTACCAGTATATAAAGCAGAATTAATTAAGCAAGAAAACCAATTTATTAAATTTTCTTCCATTTACAAAAAAATACGAAGTTTTAATCACTGTCTTGTCTCAATGCCATTAATGCTGTAATAGGAAATAGTGAAGCTAGACTATAATGAACTGCCTGGGATCTAGATAGATTTGTTATATCAGTGTTCAATGTTGCAGCAGAATAATACATGTCTAATTAGAATCCAATTCAGTATGTAGCATTTTGGTAGAGAATGCCTCTCATTGACCACTACTTAAACAGGAGTATTGAAAAAACTGATGGAAGATAAAGAAATAAGGGGAAAATGTGCTTCTGTACTGAAAAAGTGACGAAAATGTGCTCTAGCTAGGTCAAACTTATGAAAGTGTTTGCTCTAAGTAGGTAATTGCTTATTCAAAAAATAAGCTGTAGCTGTTAATAGTCATAAATGGGGGAGTGCGAAAACACTTTTTCTTGCAGTTTCTCTCCCCTGTTCCTTCTAAAGCGTTGTAACATAGAGAGGAATCTGAAGCAGAAAGTTTGGTTTATACTGTTTTATTGTTCATGAGTAAGCATAAAATGCTTTTACTTGACTCAGATTAGAGATTATGTAAAATATACAAATAATATCCATAATACTGCAAATTAATATCTGCCAGGGTTAAAAGCAATAATTCATTTTATGTTGATTTTTGTAAGAGTAACAACTGTAGTCATTGTTGTTCCAGTGTTTGAAAAGTGTCAAAAGTTGTTTTGATTTATTTTTGGAAACTGGAAAGAAACCCAAACCAACTCTAATTCACAAAGAAATAATTTTAGAAAACCTTTTTCATTCCTGACAATCAAGTATTCTTAACACTGAAACAAAAGCCACATCTGAGTAGTACACTGTATGTGTTAATAGACTTTGTACAAAATTTTGGGTGTGTACCATTAAAAACTATTAATAAAAGCTCGCTGCCATAGTTAATTCAGTGCTTAGCATTTGCTTATTCCCGAGTTGTGTATCAGAGTGGTTCAATTTGCGTGGGTTTGCAGACTATTTACTTTTAAAAGGGATGTGTTAATAGATTATACGTTGCTAACTGTAATTGGGTACAAGTGTGCAGAAGATTTCTGAATGCATATTGCATATACATTGAGAGTTATTGAACTAGCTGCCTTAAGAAGTTTCTGCTTTCTCCCACAGCCTGCAGTTTGGCTTCTGGATTAGCACATACTCATGAATATTTCAAGTACTGCATTTTTGCAGTATTTTCCTCTTTTTCGGGAAAGTGCTGGACTCCTGAATCAAGTCCTATATGTGTGTGTACTAAAGAAGCATTTGGCTGGAAAGAGAGAGAATTTATTTCGAGCAGTTACTTCTTTTCAGTTCTTCTGATTCAAAACAAAATTGACGGTTTTCATACTGCATTCCAGATGGGTCTGGGCTGTCAATAAATAAATGAAGGACCATGTCTAAGTCTTTCTGCACCAGCCCGCTCTTTTCTAAACAGTGAGGTATGAACATGTGAAGGGGTGAGGTGTCAGTCAGAGCTACGGGTGTTTTACTGAGAGATTTCTCTAAGTTACAGATGCTAATTACGAATCTCATTTAAGCTGGTTGCACTGAAAATGTCTTGTGACTTCTAAAACATTCCAAAATAATTTTTAGAAAGTGGCGGTCAGTTGATCCTCAGATCTGAGGAAGACAGGGTTGTTATTTCAAAACCAGAGCAAACAAGAAATAAAGCTTCTGTGTCTGGGAAACACGACGATTCCAAAAGCATCACTAAAGCTCAGTTTTGCTTTCTCAGTACATTAAAATAATGCTAGGTTGTCTTTTTGGTTTTTTTCCCTCCTAAGTATTACCAGTATGGGGGAAGATCTGAACTAGATACTGAGTTTTAGGTAACCTTCCTATTTGAAATTATTGAAATTAGCACTGTAGGGTTTTTTTTCCCTTAGCTTACATTGCAATGAATAATTTATACATGAAGTGCAAGGTAACACCATATATAAGGTTACTTTTCCAAGCCAATAAGACAGCACTATGTAAAGAAACCATGAAATATTTTGCTTTTTTATTTGTGAGCGTATGACTTTTTTTTTCTTAAAAATTCTTTGATTTCCACAGTTTCTTATGCCTTGTATCCCATTTTCAGCTTTTATTCTCTTTTAATCTGCTCTTTCCTATCTTTTTCCTGTGTTGTCTAGGTTTCTAAGATTTTTCTTTTTTGTTTTTCTTATGTCATATGCTGACATAAGACTTTATATTTTCCATGTACTAAATCAGTTGAAAAAGAGGAAATCTGAATAAACATGAAATTATCATCTGTCTCAGGCAAAACATGAGGAACCCACTCTCTTCTGAAACTTCAACCTGGACTTTTGTTACCATAGACGTAAGACAAAGTAAAGTTTTGTGGGATTTCTTTTTTTCTTAGGCTTATTTGTATTTGGGTAAGAATAATGGCGATCACACTAAACATTAATGTCTAATTTAGTAAAATTAGACAACCAAGAACAAGTTAACTTCCACTGTAGCTATGGAAGAGATATAGATTGAGAGAAGGGCACAAAAGAGAATTACCTTATTTTTCATAACAGTATCTCTGCTGCAGCACTTAAAGACCTTAGATACACTCTTTTGATATTAGCAAAGCCTTTCACTTTGTTTCCATAGTTTTTCAGTTGCCTCAGTTACTGTAACTGTTTACTCGCAAATATCGTTAAAGCAAAACTCTTTAGTGTAACTTCAGTGTAGAGTATGACTTTGGTTTAATTCTTCAGTACAACTTTAGACAACTCATACTTCAGAGTTCAGATTAAAACTAAACAGATGTGTATAGAGAATTTAAACTTACTGTTAAATTCAAGGGGGGAAAAACCTGAAAACTCTCTTCCAAATATGTAAGTTAAAGGAAGAATTTTTCTATTTAGAGTAAACTGAGTACTCTCCCCTTCTTTTCCCTGATAATGGGATCACAGAACCTCTGGGTTTAACTTTTTTAGCTGTGGTTCATCAATTCTAATTAAATTGAGCTCTAAGGCTATACAGGCTTATGATAATGATACAAATGTGGTTTTTTGAGAGTTATTTCATAATGTTTGTCATGATTAATGCCTCTTGAACACCTCTATCTGTGAATAACGTTGCAAACGAATTAAATGAAAATTATAAGATAGACACAGAATTGTGTTTGCGTACATCTGTCTATATCAAAACTGAAAATAAATGAGCAATAAGATAAAGCAATTATTGTATGTTATTTGGTGAACCTAATTCAATTATTTAGTTGACTGTATGTAAATATTCCCAGTATCCAGGAAACAAGTTGTTCAGGGTTTTTTTGCCAACCTCCCCCCAGCCCTGAAAAATTTGAAATGTGCATAAAGTGTTGCTGGCAACACTTAAAAAATAGATAAAATTATAAAGTCCAACACTTCTGCCATGAAACCAGTTATCTAAACTGAATCAAAGATGATTGTCTCTATTCATTTGTGGGGGACTATTTGCAATTCTGTTTAGTTTCATTGATATCAATGTGCAGATAAAATCAAAATTTTATTACTGCAACAGAATTATTTGTGTGTTGTCTATAGTTTTTTGCAATTGCAGTTTGAATTGTAGGTATAGTCCACGTGCATGCTGTGTACCTGTTTCTGAAAATTCAAAGGTGCAGACGCAGTATGTGAAAAGTCATTCAGTCACACGAGAGTGTTGGCATTTTTTTTCAATTTGCCGAGTGCATAAAGTGTGTATCTTAAGTAATTGCTGTACAGAAATGTCATACGTATAACAGGACCATTTTGTCTATGCTTATTTGTCAGGACCTGCATCCCAGAATGGATATGTCAAATAAGTACTACTATTCTGCAGTTCGCACTTGTGCATGCTGTTAAATTTTCTGATGACCCCAGCAAATTGGAACCTCTTCCTCCACCCCCCAAAAAAGTCTGTTGTGATTGTGCAAGTACTAAAATGTGTTCAGTTAAGTGATATAATACATAAAGCTTTTAGCCATATAAAATGTTGGCTAAATTGTGACTATTGGTTCTTTAAATGTTTTGTCTTATTGCTGGGTCTGCTGGCAAACTTCTCTTACCACTTTCATTTTTGGGCTTTCTCATTCCAAAATACCATGAGACAAAGTATGAAGTAAAGCAAAGTTCTTTATTCTGCACTAATCTTGTGCTGAGCCTGTCTTAATTTACATTAAGTGTATCTTTTGAGTAGTGAAAGTTCATCAGCTTATAGCATATCTATGCTATGAGGCTGAAAGTAGACATCTCCAAACAAGTCCAGGAGCTAGAAACATCATGGGGCTATGGCTGAACTAATTAGCCTTGTATAGTTCATCTTCAATACAGTCTTTTTTGGGTTGGGTTTTTGGTTTGGTGTTCCCCCTCCCCCACCCCTGCCTTACTCTTGTGGTTGCAAACACAACCATTGAACTTTTTGTTCCTTCCTTCTCAGGGAAATTTTTTAGTATCAGATCATGTATCACTGTACTAAACCAAGTCTAAACATTAGTCTTGGTTTCTATTTATAGTATTTGTCATACTATGAAGTGATGTAGCAGAATGCTAAAAACGCCTCTTGAAATTCAGAGTTTTGAGTAAGATGTACGACAGCTTACAAAAGTGCAGTACCAACTGTAGTCAGTAGAAATTAATGTGCAGAATTTTGAAAAGAGTCAGGCTGCTTTTCTTTTATCTAAGTAAAAATATGGTGTGTAGCCAGCATTTATTGAATATGTATGTTTTAACAAACTTGCTATTTTTCATCACTTTAAAATAATAAATTAGGTGTCCGTGCATGAGTTATCTTCTGATGAGAAAGAGTGGGCAAAACTAAAGAGAACGTAAGTGCAGCAACTGAAGTGGTCAGGAAGTGAAAAGTGAAAACTTTTCCTGAAAATGCGTTGTGTGTTTTTTGTGTGGTTGTTTGTTTGTTTTGGTTTTTTTCTCTCTGTAAATTAAAGTCACTTCAAAAATATGTACTATTTGTTTTTTAAGTGTTGGTGTCAATACAGCTGAATTATGGAAGACCTGTTACCAGCTAGCTGAACAGAGCCAGACTTACGTTGTTGGAGATCATCGTGGGTCATCTGGGTAATGCTGGATGTGAAAGGCTGTACTACATCCCAGCCATTGTCCTGATTTCATGAAACACATGCTCTTTACTGAAGAGACATAATTAATTTCTATGAAATGGGTGGATGTCCGCTTGCCATTCTTCAAATGCAACCATTTCAGTTAATTTCTGTTAAATTCTTTGTTGCTGCAGGATTTCTTAGATTCCAAGATAAGCAAATGGCAACAACAGTGTCTAACATAAATATTTTCAGTACTTTTAAGTTTTTCACTTGTTTTGCAAGCATTTGAGATTATTAACCCTAAAAAAGGTAGTTTGAACTGGTAACAAACAAAAGTGTTAATGCGTCCTCCTCTTTTCACATGAACAACCTAAAATTTACCCCACCAGGAGGTCACTTGGAATGCCTCTAGTTTTGCACTGAATTTGGTTTAGTAATTGTTTTCTTTCTTTGAGATTTCTTTGTTAAGCAGTAATTCTCCTGTAAAAGATTAGGCTATTTACTAGCGAGGTTAAAAGGTAATATATCTAATAAAATATGACAGAATTAATTTTATTATGTATTTTAAGTACATCTACTAAATTATCAGTGGCAGATGTATCATTTTTATTATCGCCTTCCTGAGACTGAAATGAGGAGAGCTGCCAAACCAGATCTGAATGCACCTTGCCAATACTGCAGTTTAAAGACTAATCTTGTTAATCTACAGACCTGAGTGTGCACATATGCATGGAGTAACCATCTGGGGAGAAGGGTAAGATTTTTTCAAGGCTAGAAGACACCAGTGTAGTCATTTGGAAGAGGCTTCAGATTGAATCCAGACTTTGGATCCTTTTCTTTCTCCGAGATGTTACTGGTCTCAACAGCTGGGAACAAACTATAATTAGTTGCACTTGACACGAGTATCCCATTTGAACACTGCTTCTCTGATCTTTGTGAGAGAAGAGCATTTTTCCTCTTTAAAAGGAAAGTAAGAACACCCTGTTTAATGTTGACTCACCATGATTTGACCCTCAAAACTACTAGATTAGATTCTTAGGCAGGATTCAAAGAATTTGGGAAGCACCAGGACTTTTTAAGAAATGACAAATATTCTTTCCGAACACCTGTTCAAGAATCTGCTTCATTGCCGATAGTTAACTGGAAAAATCTAGAAGCAAGCAAGCTGTAGTAATACAATTAAAAGGACTAGAAAACTGGTTTGATATGGAATGACAAAATTTGTGGAGGCAGGATTCATGAGAGTAATGCTGCTATTCATTCTCTAACAAAATTCACCGGAACTTGTTTCATGTTTCCTTTTTCCAGAAGCTTGAATTTAGGACCAGGTTTCCTCCGATGGTATCATGTTATCTGTAATAAACAGCTGATCTTACCATAGCTGCAAAAATATCCCCACCTTCCTGGATAGTGTAAGGAATGGTTGTGGGTTGTGTGTGGGCTCTTTGAGAGGTGTTTTGTTTGTTTTTCAATCTGTTCATCCTTTTACCAAAGTCTTTACTGTGTTGCCTTTTTAGTCAGGAAATGGTAAATTTGAAGAGTTAGTACTTAATGTGGAACTAAGCTGCTGGCTGAGCTTGCACAGCTTAGAACTTTAGGAACTTTAGAATACGGCAGGAGATTTATTCATTGCCAACTCTTGCACCTTCCTAACAACGCTCACGTACGCAGAACATGTTGGTGTTGCTGATGGGTGCTCCTCTGTCAGCTGCGGAGAGATTTGGGAGAAATACTGCGACAGCAGGCAGACAAACAAGAAGATATGACTAAACTGAGCAGGTCTGTCCCTCTGCTGATCACTGCAAATAGTGGCAAATAATTGAAAATTTGAGGACAGCTAATGGAAAAAAAGGAAGCAGGAAAAAAAAAAGTAGTAGACCTGGTCGATGTTTCATAGCTTCAGTATGGCCAACTGGCATTTTTGTTTATGCCAACACAAATAAGGTTCTAACATTCTAAATCTTCAGGAAATTATCTAGGTAGAGGTAGGCACAACTTTATTAACATTAGAAAAGCTCCAATGAAGTACTGGAAGTACTCAGTCAGATCACAGACAATGGCCTCAAGCAGATGAGCACTGCCTGATGCTCAGCCTGCTCCCATTTCTGGGTAGCTCCATTCACATAATAATGTGAGGTATTATGGTGAGTTAAGAAAAAGGAACATGCAGAGAATTCCAAAATGGTGGGTGGAAAGCAGAGGGAGAGAAGTAACGTACAATAATATGGCAGAAAGGAAATACACAACACGTGATTTGGGGCATGAAGGGAGGATTGCCTGCTGTAAGGTGTAGAAAAATAACATAAGCAGTTTCAGATGGAAAAGAAATGCAAAGATCCCTCTTATGTGTAGCTTGTTGGGCTTCAATACACAGTTTAGTCAGAATAAAATGGGAACTTAAAAAATATTTTTGAAGTTCTTCATTAGAATTAAGAAATTACATGTTTTGCACAAGCTTCTGCTCCATATCTTTATCTTACTTCCTCACCTTTTTTCTTTTTTCTATATAGGACCTCTTTAATTTTAAGGGTTTATTTGTTTCTGTGGTTGCGTCTGATTTCAGAAGAGCAACTTGAGTGACTTCCTCAATTCAGTTTTCATATAGTGACAAGTATCTCATATTTTTATTCCAAATGCTGTGTGCTCCACTAGCCTCAATCCAGAGGGTGAAGACCGTATGTACTAATAGTTTTCAGAAGCACTAATCTGCTATTCTAAGGTGCTTAATATAGTTGCTTTTGTGAACTAAAAATTCATTTATAAAATAAGATTAGGATTTTTTTTTTTTACTAATCTTTCCTTATTTTTAACGTCCACTGCTGCTGGATTACTACATTTGCCATTTACAGGCACTGTCACATTTGGAGCTCACACTTGTGATTTTTAAAATTTTTTATTTTATTTTACTTCCAAGTCTTACGCTGTCAGTTTAAAACAGGAAGCTCTCTATAGCATGCAAAAGGAACGAACAGCTACCATTTCTGATTTCAGACATTATATTACTCAGGGCTTTTACTCATTAAGTTTTTTTTCTAGATGTTAAATTGTGCTTTCTCCCTACACTGATAGTTCTTCCTAAGTTTATCACCAGTAAATTTAATTAGCACATTCTTAGCCATGTGGAAGTGTTGCTTATGAGAATGTTAAATTAAGTTTGTCCAAAGATCTATCTGAGGCTCTCCAGAAATAGGCAGAAGCTAGCAGAATTATTTTCCTCATCATGTATGTAATATTTCCTGTCATGGGACAATTTGAGCATATTTGATTCCTACTTTGTATTTGTGGTAGAAAAAAAACACTTTTTAAAAAACATAATTATCCAATATAGCAATTTTGGTACTTGAAATATTCTACAGCTTCTGATGCAGAATTTGAAAGTTGCTTCACTTTTTAATCAAATTCCATTTGCATTACACTAAAAAAAATTATACAGCTGGAAATATTTATCCTTCTTCAATCTTCTTTATATATTCTTTGCAAGACCTTACTTGTTGATAGTTCTTTTTATCCCCCTTGTAAGCATGAATTTACTCTTACCTTGTTTTGTTCTTATGATTACATTTTTTTGGTAAGCATGCTTGTTTTCAACAGGATTAGCTGAAAATTGATCAGAGTAGTCTCTTGATGTAGCTATACATTCAGTAAAGTCAGAAGCTTCTCCATTAGGTTTTTTGGGTATCTTCACTGTGATTAAAATGCTTTTTCCAGAGAAACTCATGTGAAAGTGCTGAATCTAAATATCTTCCACATTCCAGTGGGCTTGGTGCCAATGCTTTAATTCTTCATTTTGTCCTTCTGAGAAAAAGATGCTTCATTTCAGGCTTGGTTTTGTTTATCCTCTAGTTTAATCTGAAATGTTTTCCAGTTGTTCAGTCCAAGGTTATATTCTGCACTTTATGTACTTAACAAAACAATGTGTAAGATAATATAATGTCTAGTTGATACTTTGTGGCAAAAAGTCACAAATCCCATCTCAATCAGATTTGTTTATTCCCAGTACTGGTATTACATGTTTTTGAATGTATATCTGGAAAGTTGAAAACTCTAGAAATGAATTAACTTCAAGTAGTGTCTGCCTACGGACCAAAACCACCAAGTTGTTAGTAGAGATTGAACTTAAAAAAGGAAAATCTCCTACAGGACTTCGAAATTCTTCTGTGGGTTAAAATCACAGAAGAGATAAAACAGATGGTATTTTATTTTTACTATTCAAGTGCTTATAAACATTTACTTCTGCCTTTGACTAATATTTTTAAATATGGTGTTTGCAGACTTGCAGGATTTTTTTTATGACTTGGAATAGCATGTAAAATTACTTGACAGTAGTATAAAGAAATTATTGCTTGATATAATGTTAATATTTTTATTAAACTAAAGCTGTTTTTCACCTAGGAGTATTATATTGGCATTGCATTCATTTAACAAGACTTCATTGATTATTACTGCATATAGTTTTGAGATGGATTCTTGGTCATCTCTAGTTGTTTATCTAAACAAATGTAAGTTCTAAATTTATAAAAGCTTCTCATGACAGAAATAGCATTAATGTGTGTGCATATATGTGTCTATGTATAATTTCTAAAAAATAGGTTAGAAATGTCTGATATATTGAATTATGCTTGATTTTATTGGTGGTTTGTGGTGGTTGTTTTTGGTTTTTTTAAGTAAGAAGGAAAATACGTCTCGGCATTTTTTTACTCATGGCAGTTACATGTAATGTGACTGAGACTGAAGTTTTTTTTGACTTGCACTCTTTCCCCTCAAAAATTTACAACTGTAACATTTAATTTTCATTAAGAGTAACTTTTAGAATGCAGATAGTGGACTTAAATAATGCTTAAGTACTCACATTTCTTCTATAGCATATAGATACATTGTATAAGTAAGTATATAGGCATTAAGTCTGCTAATATTCTGCATGCATGTATATGTAAACTCTCCTAGCGTATTTTATGAGCGTGTTATTGAACATTTAATCTAACAGGTGTTCAGGAACAATCTTCAGTTTCTCCTTTGCTTCTTCAGACTTCTAAGGTGCTCCCTTTGCAGAGCATATGAGAGCAAATCTTTTGAAGAGCTTCATCAGAAACCAGAGTGCTTAGAGGCAAATTAGACACTGGAATGGCTGCCGTGTGAAATCTAACCATTATATGGTATTCAGACAGATTCATATTTATCTGCAAGTCAATTTAAAATTATGTTCTTTCAGTAAGGGCCAAGACAATGGTTAGAGAAGATTTCTTTCCATCATAGTTACTGAAGGAAGAAAAACCAATAGAATCGGGTAACTGATCCATTTCCACTAGACCATTTTCAAAGATTCACTTTAATGTTGGAGCAGACTAGAAAGTAATAATTAAAAACAGTTCAAAATTGTGGTTACTCGCTGTGTTTACCACAAAGGACATCTGTTAAAATCTTACTAAATCCAGGTGCATACTTAAAAAGTTATTTAACTTATTTAAATTATTAGACTGAGGCTGACAAATTAAAAGACTGAATCATTGTTTATTTTAACAGTGTCAGCTGCCAGAAAGATCACCATCCTCCTACGTTGTTTCTAAACATTTTTGCTTGGGAAAATGACCAAATTTTTCATCGTTTCTGACTTTGCCAGGATGCATTTGTTCTGCAACTTAAAGCTGTTAGATATGCTCTAAATACTCTGAAAATTACACATCAGTTGGATGGCAGTGTTAGTCAGCATCTTCAGCTGCTGTGTCTTCCAGTAGGCTTTTTAAGGGCGATAGGTAGAGCGTGCAGCGTTGCTCAGCTTGCGCATTTGGCCGTGCGCCTCAGCGGGAGTTTTCGTCCTGGCATCTGCTGTGTGTCTGGCAGCTCCGAGAAATGCGGAGCGGCTCCCGGGGCAGTGGGTACCTCCATCTTTGAGTAGCTTTGGTCCTCAACTCGTCCGTACGGACAGAACCGCAGCAGGAGATGGCACAACCACTTTTGGGGAGTGGTGAAGGTTAGCCGAGGAGCCGTAGGAAAGAGGGACTGATGAGGAGAGGGGATGGTGCCTGCAGGAGAGGGATGCAGGACCTGTGAGGAAGAGGATATGGAAGTGAGACTGGATCAGAGCAAGAGGGAAGAGAAGCTGCGGCAGCGTGTGGTGAGGAGGCAACGGTCTTGAGAACATGGACAAGGAGGAGGAGAAAGCGATGGCCACGGGCCTCTTTAAAGAAGGTGGAACAAGCCAATCAGATGACGTGCTTAGAACTACTTAGCCTATGTCGTTTGTGTATTTTTATACTGTTATAATCATCAATGTTAAAATGGTTCAAGCAAGAACACATACAAATAAAACAATGTATTCTTTGTCCCTTTTAGTGATGTAGCAACTTAACCAGATGACTGTGGCACTGCTGAAAGTTTAATCCATGAGCTTGGAGTTCAGGACACAGCTGGAATGCTATTGACCTGTGTATGTCTTTGTACTTGGATAGTGTTCTGGGACACCAAGATTATTTTGCTCCAATTTTAAGACCACTTAAGTTCTCTTGTGCTACGTAGAACAATTTTACAGCTGCGAACGTTTGCAGGTTTGATAATGTCATAGCATTTGTTTCACATTATGCATTAATTTTTGACGTATTTCATAACTACAAATGCTAAACCAGTTTAATATGTCTGCATATACTTTTTCATTATTTCAAATTGTGTTGCGTTGACTGTACCACACATACTACAAAAAAAAAAAAAAAGGCAAACCAGAAGTATAGTTGAATTTAGGCTTTTTCTGTATATTAACACTTGGTTTAGATTGTATATTTAGCTTTGGTAACTATTCCAAATACCTTAACTGATCAAGGCAATGTGCCAAATGTGTGTGAGTAAAAAAAGAATCGGATATGTTTCACATATAGATATTATATTATTTTGAAAAACTTTAATATATTGAAGAAAAAAATATTATTTTTAAAAGTATATGTATATAAAATATATTAAAATAATTGTATAAATAAATATTATATAAGATTCTGAGACCTTATGTTATTCTAAACTGTACAGTAAACCTTGATTTTGTAATAGTCATCCAGCAAAGACCAGGAAGAACTGATTGAATTCATAGCCTTCTTCCTAGGTTAAAGTCAGTCATACAATCCACCTAGCTATTGGTGAGTATTTTCCTCCTCCTATTTTGCTAATACCATAAAACAAGAATTTCAACATTTTGTTCTTGGTTTAATCATGGTATATTACTGATTTTGTTTGTTTGTTTTGAATATAAAATCAAATTG
>VXBL01007953.1:844707-898745 GCA_013400195.1 Aramus guarauna | reverse complement strand
TTTTTTTTTTTTTTAAGGCAGTTTGCTCATAGTTATCTACACTCTAGAAATCTCCCAGTTCTTCAGCCAGGAGCTGGAAGCCTTCGTTGACCAGGCTCCAGCTCAATGCTTTCATGTGTTCTTGGGCAGAGGCACTCTCAGATTTGTCCTTGAAGCCTGTGCTCCAAAGTGCATTCAGGGTCCCTATTCCAGAGAAAGGAGACGTGGAAACCTGTGCACGGAAAGGCTGTTCCCTGCCCCTTCACCCAAGTTGTATGTAATTGCTGACACGATGGCAGTCTGTCCTGAAGTTGCAGGCACTGGAAGCTAACCTCCTTAGGTAGTGTGCCTTGAAATATCTGCTTTCATAAAAGGTTTATCATGTCCAAGATATTTTGATAGTATTTAGCATTTTCCAGAATTCCATTAGAAAATAACTAGCTCTATTTAAGAATCAATAGTGAAAATACAGTATATTGCAGCTGTGTAAAATGTGATACTAATCTGTGTCTCCAAACTGGAATATAATTTATATTACACTTTTTTACATTATTGTCTGAAAGAAACTAACATATGCTGTAACTAGAAAAAGCATATGTGCTGTAATGGATCACAAAGATATTTCTTGTACTTACAGAGGAGTAAGAACTAATGTTTTGTGTACTAGTATCCATATGATCTGTATTCCTAATCTCCATTAAAAATACATAAGTCCGAAGCTTTGCTTCATTGAATGTTAATGTTTCTTATTTAGTAACGTTAATGGCCATTCACTTTTTCAAATGGTCTGTATTTTAGAAGCTGAAAGAGCTAAGGAGCTTTCCAAGAGAAAAGGATGTTGGGGGAAAAACCAGACTGGACAGTGCTCATGTAGTTTGGCTTGATAGTTACATTAGATATATATCTCTTTGTTTTTGTTTTTTTTTTTTCCCCCCCTCTTCCAATATTTTGAGTTTATGGCTCAATTGACAAGAAGGAGAAAAGAACTGGAGTTCAGTAATGGAATATCTAGTTTGACAGAGGGCAACTGAATTCTCTAAGTATAACATTCAGGATCTTCATAAGGCAAAAAAGGAATTTGCATTTTTTTTTCAATATTTTCTTCATTATACTTGCATTTTGGCTTTGGAGACTGATAGTTTGCTGTCATAATCAGTCTTTTCTCTTTCTACAGTGTATGAATGCTAAGTCACTATTGTAAACCTTATTTACTACTACTTTTCCAGAAAGTTAATATAGAGGGGAAGATTATAGCCAACATCTTTTGATGTCTCACTATGTGATATTATTGAAATTCTTGACTGCCTGGGTTAGGTAAATGTCTGTCTTGGCAGATGAAAGCCATCAGGAAATTATGAGTATACTTTTGGTTTAGCCTGCTGTCTTCTCTTTTTTGGCAAGAAATTAAAGCCCAGATGCATAGAATGACACTGGTGTAGGACGTAAGATATCTGAAGCACGATCTTTAGTTACTTGTCTGGGAGTCTGGATATGAATGAAAATCAGTGTGTACTAAATAAGCTTCCAAGAGATCTCTCATCATACATGAAAAAGGACCACCACTTGAATATCTCAGCATCTCTTTCATACCAAATCAGAGAACAGACTTCCACCTAAGTCTTCAGATAAATGGATGGATGGATGGATGGATGGATGGATGGATGGACGGATGGATATCACCTGTCTCAGTAAGTGCTCTAACCAGAGGGCTTGGAGAATACTGCTTCATGAATTCCCCCTCTAGACCATCTGGATATAAAGTGTTTGCTACACCATATTACAATTCTGATAGGAAGAGTGTGAAGTAAAATAACTTGCTTCACTTGCTAAAAAAGCTTAATATTCCCTTGGTGAGACAGGATGGATTACTTCTGGCTGGGTAGTGAGTCTGTACTTTACCATTTTCTGAGTGATTATTCAAACCATGGAGCTTTTCGGATTCTATGCATCCTACTTCAATGGATGTGGATCAGCAATACTCTGTCCCTGATGGCCTTCTGAAAGACAAGAATGTTCCTCATTTTACAATTCCATTTCTAGTGATGGCAAATTTCAGACCTGTTTTTCTGACAGTTAGACAACTTAGATTCTTAAGTTAGATGCTTAAACCTCTGAGATGTGTGCAATGAAAGGAAGTGTTTGCTGTCATCCAACATGCATATTTTCCTGCTCATCATGTTTAAAGTGCATCCTCTGTTCTTAAATTGCTCTTTTCTGTGAATGCCCTATGCAAACTGGACCTTTACTGTTGACTGGGACTCCACACTGTTAAATAATTGCAGTGTAAATGCTATCATTGTTCTGAAGTACTAGTTTATCTGACTCTATTAGAGATGACCTTTGCAAATTTTAACAGTTTTCTGTTTTGAAATTTACAAGTTCTTCAAAATTTCTTAAGTTTTTTGCATAGTTTTTTCAAAATTATACAGTCTCCGGATTTTATTTATTTATTTTTTTCTGAAAAAGTTAATACCTGCCAAGGGAAGTGGTATGTTACTCATTGCTGCTAGTATAAAGAATCGGTTCAGCCTAATGCAAACTTCATGTACTACTAGTACAATGAGAGAAACAACAAGAGAAATTAGGAATGATAATATTGGCAGTTCTGAATGGCATTTGAAAATTCAGTCCACAGCTGGGATGTGTTGTGAACAACAAATTAATTCTGCATATAGCCTGCCCTAAGAATACAATCCTTTTTCTTCTGACCACCACAGTGAATGTTCCAGACTTATGTTGCTGCATGATTAACTCATTTGAATATAATAGTTTTGATAAATTTTCTTGTAGAGGTATTTTTGAATAGGTACTAGCAGCCTAAAACTAACAAAACAGTTTTAAATGAGATTTCTGTTCTGTGAAATTTTTCATGGTTCCACACCTGCATTCTGTACAAGTTAGCTGTCAACCCTGGTTTGGGCACCGTGGAGATGTTGAACTGAAATTGCTAAAATGAGGGTGAAAGAGGAGTTCATACGAACTTTCTTTGAGAGGAAGAAATTCCCATCTTTGGGAATTATTCT
Source organism: Aramus guarauna (assembly GCA_013400195.1). Lineage (NCBI taxonomy): Eukaryota > Metazoa > Chordata > Aves > Gruiformes > Aramidae > Aramus > Aramus guarauna. Next base: position 895,743 of record VXBL01007953.1, on the reverse strand, counting down.
TCCTCCTCTTACCATATTGAGCCTTCTAGACCGCTGATTACAAAAACCTCCTCTCTAGCCAAGGCATTTAGATAAAAGAAGCAGTCAATGGGCTTCTGAACTAAACCCAGAGGGCTTATTCAAGGATATTTTCATTCTTGTTCTGTTTCTTATGTGTGCAGTGAAAAACATTTAATTGTCAGTAAGTATTTATGTTTCAGTTCTGATAATTTAACTGTATCTTAACTCTAGTCCTGTTAGGTGTTTATACTGGTGACTTTCAGTCATTTACTGAAATGGCTTTAGAATTATTTTATTGTTTATGTTATGTAATTCCATTTGATCTTGATATATTCAGAAACCTCATAAACCATATCTTTGTATCCCAGTTGGTTGATTAAAAATAAGTATGAATGGATATTCTGACCCTCTTTTCCCATCCATAATTCGTACAGCATTCCTAAACCATTCACTTTTTAAGTATTTTTTTAATTAGCTGGAACTTGCAAAATGTGTGTTAAGTTTATGCAGCAAAGTCTTTTGTATTAGAAATGCTCTATGATTACATTTTTCCAGTCATGAAAAATGAATTAGTGCTGCATTTTATGCAATGACAAATTTTCCTGTTTGTTTTAATTTTACTGAATAGCATACTGTAGCTTCTTGGCACAGCCTAGAATAACTCTATTTAGCTATGAAAGTAGGAACTGTGCTTAATATCAGAAAAGGCCAATATTGTGTGTAAACAATTAACTTACATGAAAACAAAGTAAAACAACTATGTGAAGGATGACATGGGGGAATTGGCTATCAGACACCAGTACACTAGTTTGTCTAGACAATTGGGATCAATGAAAGTGCTTGAAATGCAGCTTCAGCGGGACTGCTGGGCAAGTGGTACAGATAATTTCTCTTGTGGGAATACTAGTATATTCCTGTCTAACTTGCTTTTGACAGTGGGAGATGGAAGACATCAGATAGAGTGTTTTTTCTTCATTGCTGAGTAATCTGAGTAGTGACCTAGCCAGAGCTTACTTTTTTTATGCCCTATGGGAAAGTGTTGTTTTTATATTTTACATTCCAGAGGAAAATGGCAAATGCCCAAGAGACAAATTCTCAAAACATATTTTGGGTCTGTCACAACACTTTGTTTTGATAAATACGCCCTCCTGATAGATCGGTTTTAACCTTTATTAAAGATTGGTAATCAGGTTGCTCACTATTTGATGTATTTGGCTTGCTAACCACAATTCTTACTGACGTTTCCTCGGTTCATTGTCAGATGGAACCTACCAACCATGTTCTTGCTTAACTCCAGAGAATTAGGAAACACTTCAAACAAAAAAGAAAACCATCAAGCTGGGGTTCACTGAACTACCTCCATTTCATGTTCCTTTCCTAAGCATATCCTGCTAAGTGAAAAGAAGGATTTTAGACAGGAGTGAGAGAGATGTAATAATGACTGTTAATCTAATTCCTGAATTAGATTTCTGTTCTGGGGCTGCCTTTTAATGCTGAAGTTAATATCTAGTTATTTGCTTTTCTTTCTGCCATGTGTATGCTTTTTGCCATTGAGCCACTGTGCTGCTTTATAGCATATATTTAAAGTTCAGAATGTTTTTATGTTGTATCTAATGTAATAAATGCATTGTTCAAACAGTACAGAATACTTTCCATGCTTCTGTGCTTTATTCATAATGCCAGAGGACTCTTTCGTGAGTCACTTAATTCAGTGTTTTTATTCATCAACTGGAAGGCTTCCTCAGCTTTCAAATCTGAATGCTGTGTGAGATGGTCAAAAGCTTTCCAAAAGTCAGTGTATATTGCATTCACCATGCTTCCCTTATCTGCATAGACAGTCATTTTGTTTTTTGTAAATCCATGTTGGCTGCTCCTGATTGACCTTTTTTAGATGTTTTGAAATGAATTGCAAGGATTTACAATCTATGGCTTATGCCTCTCTTGTTCTCTCAGGTGGTTGCCTGATTTCCTTTTAAAAGAAAACAAACCTAAAATTCATAGTGAATGATGTTGGCTTTGTTTGAAAGCCTTTTGGAAATCTTTCTAAATTCCTTAGATGGAACATCATTAACCATGTGCTCTTCTCTTCAGAAAAGTCATGTTGATTCTTCCAATATAAATCATATTTATCCACACTTTCTAACTCTACTGTCTGTTACAGTCCCTTCTACTTTGCCCAGCGTAGAGATCAGGCATATGAACCTGCAGATCCCTTAACAAACTATAGAAACTTTTTTTAAAAAAATTTTTTTTAAACAACTGTTGTTTCAACTTCATAGATCAGAAGGTAAGGTTAAATGCAAGTTTAATGTGCCAGCTGTGAAGTATTTCACAGCAAGGAATATGTTGGAGGGACAAATCCCAACCAACTTAAAGGTTTGTAGTTTTGTTGTTTGTGGTTTTGGTTTTTTTTCTTTAACTGAAAAATATGACTAAGGCTGCCTTGAGGCTCCATTATTGATTGCTGGCACTGATCAGGACATTCATAGGTTCTTGGCTATATATGATTCTTAAAGTAGTCTGCTACATAAATTATTAGCTTTAGGCTATTCCAACAGGCTTAAGGTATAACAGGGAAATGTGCACTGCAATTACCTAATCTTAGTGACCAACAGAGGAAAAAAATCTGCTTTAAAAAGGAAAAAGTTTGTGATGTGCTGACTATGCAGAGATAAGGAAAAGGTTTTATCACAAACACTTCAAGCAACACAGAAGCAGTCATCTTCACAGTGTACAACTTGTCACAAAATAATACAGCAGAAACAGTTTTGTAAATATGCTAGCTATAACAGCTGTCGCCATTATTCTAATGTGACCTCTCTGTTAGCATATACAGTTTAAACTGAGTCTAAATGAATTGGATAAATAGCCAAATGATGTGAGTAATTTGAAGTTCCGTATGTGTTGCAAAAGCAGAGTCTCAGTGCAATTAAGTGCCTGTCTAAACCCAGTGTGAGACTTTTTTTTCTTTTCTTTTTAAATATATCTTTTGTTAAAACAGCATGCATGTTTCTAGCTGAGCTTAATGGTTAGTCACTTGGGAATTCATGCTGCTCCAGCTGATGTTAATTCCTAGTCATAATCTGTAGGTGATTTTCCCACAGAATTAAGACTGGTTGTGTCCACAAGAGTAATCAAAAAAAAAAAGAGGCCAAAAGAAAGTAAAAGCAAGGTGAAGATCTTTGGCGAAACTTTCCTGGAATATTTATTGAGAGGAGACTCCAATAGCTTTATGAGGTATCAGTACCCTTCACAAAAAACACATGGATTCTTATGCAGAATGTCAAAGTTTAATAGTTAGTAGTTCAGCTATTTTATCCTTAAGTTCATTTAGAGCTCTTGGGTGGAAACCATCTGGTCCTGCACATTTGTTAATGTTCACGTTACGTGTTTGTTTCACAGCCTTCTCTGTGAAGGTTTGAGCCCAGCCCTCCGAGTCCCTCATGAAGTAGAACGTCAGCATGGGAAGCTCCCTTCCCTAATGACGGTTATAGTGACTTCTGCACGTGCCCTCACACATCACGCCTCAGAGAGTGCAACATACTTCCTGGCATGGTTCCTGCTCCCATTGTGCTTGGGAAATTGTTTAGTATCAATTTCTGTAACATTCCACAAATCTTCTTTGGTCTGTCTTACTGAGTTCTTACCTTTAACTTGTCAAATTCCAGGATGCTTCCTTCTTCTCATTTGTGCTATTTTAGAGAATGACTTTTTTCTGCTATTGTAGTTTACCCTGTGCCAAGCATCTTTTTTGTGTTCTCAAATCATCTTTGGTAAATGATATTTGTTTTGGACCTTTCATGTTGTTTGGCGTTTTTTGTCTCTATACTGTCTGCAAAGATGAACTCTTCTGAGCTTCCTTTCAGCTGTTTTTGGACAAATATCCTTATTTTTTTCTGCAGTGCTGTTTGGAAATAAGCACAACAGCCATAAGACCCAGGAATATTGTTAATATAAGACAATGAAAGATGTATGCAAAACACTTTTGCAGTGCTAAGCCTTGTAGTTCAGCTGCTTAAAGCTTGTTCAAGTATTTAAATGGCACTTTATTCCAGAATTAATTAAACCCTGTGGGACAGAAAAGTACCCATTTTAACAAATTTTGTGAAAACTGACTTTCTATTTGCAGTGAGTGGAATAGGAAAAAAAAAACCAACCACAAAACCAAACAAGTGCTGAGTGTGAAGGCCCTGAGGGCACTAATAGGCCTTAATTACCCTGGCTGGCATCACCTGGGACCCAGGCCCACACCCTCTGCCCGTGGGCCCCAGAGCTCCATTTAAGCCCAGCCAGGCACCTGATCCTTTCCTAAGCATGTCTGCCTACAGCCCTGTTCCTGAACTGTCGGGAGGCTTTCCCGGCTCCTTCCTTTGCCTCCTGCTGCTCACTGGGACCTGTTGGTGAGACCTGCTCCTGTCACCTTGTGGCTCTACTCAAGCTGCTGAGATGCTTCAGGGCTGTACTCTGCTGAGGAGGTGCCGCTTGTGCGGGGTTGTCCATGGCTCCCTGCTTGGGGTGTAGCCCTCCTCTTGCTGCTCCCTGGCAGTCAGGTTGGTGAATTGGATAGATCTAAGGGTTGAGATTTAAAGTAACTGGACCAGACTTAAAGTTTATTTCTTCTAGCTATCAAAGATGATACACTGAAGAGCAGGTGGGTTGTTTTTTTTTCTTTTTTTTTAAAGTAATGGTGTGGTACATACGTGGTGCAAGTAAGCAGCAGTGGAATGATATTGTGTGTCCGGTGCTCTGCTTAGTCTCTCTTCCCTAGTTTCTCCCTTGTGAGCTGTGGATACTGAATTTTAGCAGGCTTTTAATTCTCACTATGGAAGCCTACTATGCAGATCTTCTATTAGCTTTAGTATCATTACAAAATAACTTATTCTTTTCAGAAATATAAGAAAATGTATAGTATACCCATACTTTCAAGGAGCTCTATCAATGAGCTCAATTTTGATCTCTCATTTGTCTTATCATTGTCTACTTTTGCAGTTTCTGGTTGTTACATAAATGAAAAGGCTCTTCTGAAAATTTGGTAAAGAATTATATACTAGATGTAAATTTTAGTGGTTTTTTTTTTCCTTAAGTTTTGCATGACACCTCTGAAGAGATTAGTAGTTATATAGTATATTAGTATAATATAGTAGCATGATACATTACGGGCAGACATGAGACAGATGCTCTCTGTTCTTCAAGACAACTGCAAGCAATACACTTAAACGTGCTAATGCATCCTGTCTTTCAGCAAGAATGACAGCTTTGGGTTCAACAGTGTCCCTGTGTTCAGTGGGCAGACCTCGCAATGTCAGAGCAAATAGTTTGCCCGCATATGCCTAAAAAAAAAAATCTATTACAGGCTTCACTGTTTTAAATATGTTGTAAAAGTCAACAATGCATAATTAGTAAAAGAGAATAACTTTCTGTACTTTGCAGTAATTAAAAAAAAAAAAAGCTTGGGTTCTATGTTATGATCAGGATGTGCTCAGAAAATGCTAGAGAGACTGTACAGGCACAGAGAAAAAGTTGCTGCGGCTTAAAACATGAGTATGCTGCTTTAAGCAGCTTAGATGCACAAACATATTAGGAATTGAATTAAAGTAGAATTAAAGGTAATTAAAGCCATGGAAGGTAGATAAACTGAAAGATGATGTTCCTTTTTACCTGTTTCCTATATTTTAGTGTTTAACTTGATAAGACTTTTGCCTGAATACTCTAAAGCCTAACTAGGTCTACTTTATTTGGGGAAGAATCTGCTACTTCATCTTGGTACCAAGATTCTTCCCTGGCTGCTTCTGTGATACTGCGCTCTCTGCCAACTGAAAGCTGTGTCTGTGTAAACAGCGTTTTACATCTGTTACCAGTTCAATGTGAGCATTGCTGGCATGCCTCTTGGGTTGCCTTTGAAGAAGCTCACTGTAGAGTGAGGTTTCACGCACAGCAGCAGGAAAGTAGTTTCTCTGTAAGAAGTTTTTACTGTGAATAATGCAGAATACCACTAACTGAATATCCAGGTTTAAGTTTATGGGATTGCAAGCTAAAAATAACATAATCTTTTCTTGCAAACTAAGCAAGCTCCTTATGTTGTTCTTAAAGGTAATAAAATCAGTCTAAGTTAGTATGATGCTATAGCAGTACCATTTTTAAAAGTAGATGCCTTCAGAAATGGAGCTTTGTGTTTAGCTTGTTGGCTCTTTTTTGGCAAGAACAAAGTTGAGAAGGATGTCAGAAAACTGCCATAAGAATTAACAGTAAAAAAAGTTTGCTTTGTGTAACAAAAAAAAAGTTGTTATATGAGACAGTGTTTTGCCTGAAATAGAGGAAATGAATAAATTGTAAACCCTGAATAAACATAAATATTCTGAAAAGAACTGTTTTAAAGCAAACATGAAATGAAACAGACCTTCCTTAAAGTCACAGTAAGTTTTTACAAGTAAAAACTAGTCTATCACAAAAACAGTTTGGCTTCTGAGTGCTTAGTTACCTCTTGCAATTCCCATCCCTTTCTCACTATGTCTTTGACCAACTTTAAGTTGGATTACTTAAAACGGATTACTTAGAATAGCAGATGTACTCTTCTTCACTTGTTTTTCTTCCACATGCAGTTGTCATGCTCTTTGCTGCTCAAAGTTAATCTGTACCAATTATTAAGGATTCTGTTGCCAGCAGGAACTGAAGTTAAACTAGTGTTGCTACCAGTCATTCACCAAGCTAAATCTTGACTTTCTGATAAGGGGCCAATGGAAGAGTCAGAAAACTTCAGTAGAAAATGAAAGAATGACTACTGTTATTATGCATGAAGATGCAGAGAACTCTCTTTAATTTATGTCAGCAGCTCCTTTTTACTTTTACCTACCTTGTTTCCTTCTTCCTTACCGTTGTAGGGAAATGCTGTGTTAAAGAAGGAATTCTACATTATTATTATTTTTTTAATAATCAGAGATAGGATTTCTGAAAATATTGTATTATATTGCCAAATATTTTTACTTTACAAATTCTTTAGGTTTAAAGTAATGGTAGTCAATGTTTCAGCTAATGAGTAAAATCTGTGTACAGTCAGTGCTCAGTGAAGCTATATTTGCTTATATAGTTACATATGTATATCTTATTTCATATATGACTTGTGTTTCTCAAAGGTTATTAAACTTCCCTCCTTGATGGTGGGTATTTCGGTACATGTGTAGTAAAACCTTGAACAATTCAGAATATGCATGGAGGCATGCATTAATACAGACAGCTTCATTTCTGTAATGAGATAGAGATCATACTTATCTCAGACCTTCTAATGTACAAATACTGTAACTATGTAATTATGACTTCTACGTGCCTCTTGTTGCTCCTGAGCCTCATTTAGATGCATATTTTACTTTGGTACAGGGTTCAGGTTTTTGTTGTACTTAAGTTTAGAATCTGGGAGCCTTGCCTTGAAGAATATGAAAGTATTTCATATTTATTTGTTTCTGGGCTGTCATGGTAGTGTTGCAGTATAGGTTACTCTCTTTGAAGATTGTGTTTCTGTCTGTATGGAGTTTAACTGAATGGTTGCCTGGACAGTTCTTCCCTTTGGCTTGAATATTTCTCTGGAGGTCTTCAAACCTATCATTGCCAGTTGCTTCAAGAGTTTCTTTGATTTCAATATACTTGTTTTAGATCTGTTAGAGTGTATAAGCATGATAACTGAAATACTTGAGCATCAAATATTGGGTGAGAAAATAGACTACTTCATACATATGCTTTAAGTTCTAAAAGTTAAAAAAAACCAAACTTGTCTATTTCTTGTTTTTTCATATTTATTGGAAGACCAAATGCCATCCAAATATATACTGAGTTCAAATAGAACATGAAATCTTGAAAAATATTGCATATAAAGTGTCTTATTTTTTTAGTACACTTAAAAATATAGTAATTTCTTTATTAAAGTGCAGGGTGTTTTTTCTGCACAACTTTTGGTTACTGCTCTGACAATGAGGCCAGAAAAAGTATATATGCGGTGCCATGGGGTTTAGGAACTTTTAGATTAAAACTAATCATTCTGTTAGGTTATTTTGTGTTTGGGTGCCTTCCACAGTCCAGAGGTCAGCAGTAAGAGTGTAGGTGGCAGGGCAGCTGAAATAAGCAATATGGGAATACAGGGAGAGACGGGGTTATTTCCTTCAGTTCCTTCTGTTTAAGTTGATGTGAAATTACAAAGTAATGGGGACAGATGAGCCCATCTGAGAGGGGATTATCTGCCATCTCAGTACTTTTGAAATATGTTAATGGCTTACATTTCACCTTATAACTTTATTTCTTTCTGCTTTTGGTGATTTTTAAGAAATACTTAGTTTTTTCTGGAAAGGGCAGCTGACAGGTTTGAATGTCAAACATCAGCCAAAGATGTTATTTCAACAGCTAATATCTTCTTGCAGTTAAAGTAGTTTTTCATTTGCTCAGGCGTAAGTAAAGACTTGGTCATGTTCTCCTCTGATTGCTGGTTTGGGCTTTTTTATTATTTCTACTTTTTTTTTAAACAATTCAGCCAAATTTGAATTGTAAATACTTTGGAAAATATCCAGTTGAAGCAGATGTTTCTACTGTAATCTGTTTAATTACAAAAAATACTTTAATTGATTTTAAGGTTTGGGAAATCTGAGGTTTAAGTTGGTCTGGTTATATTTATTTGCAAATACTTTTTTTTACAAAAAAATTAAATTTAGAAAATGGATATAAGTAATTTTTTTCATGATCTATTTTGAAGAAATGCTATCACTCTTCATCACTTCAGTGAGACTAACTTGGAGAGAATGTCACCTCCTTTAGTTAGTAATTTCAGTTTATTTTATGCTCTTACATAAGAAATTACTGTATTTACTCATACTTAATGTCCTGCTTCACAAGTATTGCAAGAGACTTAACTGCAAGTTAACGGATAGATGATATTCAGTTGAGAAAAAGATTGTGTACATGCCACTTCTAAAATTCCAGCACAGGATAGGGATAGGATAATTCTGGTTGGAAGGGACCTTGGGATGTTTCTAATCTATCCTACTGCTCTCAGAGCAGGATCAACTGCAAGGTCAGACCATGTTGCTCAGGTCTTGATCCAGCTGGGTCTTGAACATCTCCAAGGACTGAGATTGCAAAGGGTTTCTGGGCATTTTGCACCCCTGCTTGCCCTCAGGAGGAGGAAGTTTCTCCTTCTAGCCAGTCTGAGCCTCCTTTGTTTTGGCTTACACCTATTGTCTCTTGTGCTCACACCACGTGCCACTGAGGACCCTGGCTCCATCTCCTTGATGGCCTTCCCATAGGCACAGGGAGGCTGCTAGGTACCACCTGAATGCCCTAAGCCATCTCTTCCCAAGGCAGAGCAAGTCCTGGTCCCTCAACCTCCCCTCAGTGGTCAGGTGCTCTTGTGAACTTCCTCAAGTTGCTCAACATCTTGTCATTTTTGGTCCCCTGATACAAGAATGCAGTTTTCTGTGCTATTAAATGACTAGTGAGGGAGATAGTTGCTCCCCTTGATCTACCACCTTGATCCAGACAAGAATACTACTGGCCATCTCTGCTGCCAGGGCAGGCTGCTGGATCAGCTCATCCCACAGCCCCAGGGCCTTTCCAGTAGAACTGCTCCCCAGCCTGCACTGGTGCAGGGGGTTTAGTCTGTCCTAGGGGCAGGATTTGGTAATTGCCCTTGTTGAACTTCCTAACATTCCTGTTGGCCTGTTCCTCCAGCATCTATAGGTCTCTGAATGGCAGCAATGTCCTTGAGTGCCCCAGTGGTACCACCTCAGTTTGGTGTTGTCCTTAAACCTGATTAGAATGCACTTCCTAACCTCCTCTAGGCCCTGGATAAAGATGTTAATCAGGATGTGTCTGGTTTCTGTCCTGTAGGACAGAAACTCATGATATGAGTTTTATACAGTCTGAAGAGAACTTGGAGGTCATGTGAGGTGTAGTTTATAATGGTTTAGTTCATAGCATCCAGTGATTTGCAAAATCATTTTTCTTGCTAATATAGAGTGGATTTTGTGTGTGGTTCCTCAGCATTAATGAGAGTACTCTTTGTAGGGTAAGATAAAGTGTTAAGGTAGCTATTAAAAAAAAAACCTTATGTTTAAAAATCTGAAGGTTCATTGTGTCATGTAAAGTGAATGAAATCTAAGATTTTTTTTCTAAACATAGCTTACTTGCCTTTTGTTTTGGCTGGCTGACAGTATTTCACACTTTTACTCTCTAGTTCTGGGGAATTCTTTTTTCCTCAAACAGGTCAGAATCAAGCATAGACTAAATGGAATTAGAAATATGATTTCAGTTGTTAAACTGAGGAAATAGAGGTATAGAAAACAAAACCTGAGATTATATGTTAATGTAAAAGTCAAAAGATTATTGGACCTAAATTTTACTAGTAATTCTGTTTGAAAAACTTGATGTTATACATGATAATTATAGGGTTTTTTCCTAATGCTTTACACCACAGATTTTGAATGGCCATTATGACCATCTCTTCCATTACCTGCACCCTCACCCTGTGACTGAACAGGTTTTTATGCAGCCTTGTCTCTAAGTAACAAAAAAACTTGTTCATTTGGTAGTTGTAATTATCTAGACTTCTAAACATAAGGACAATCTCTGGCAGACTCTGCATGTAGATGTCACCCATCCTACCTGTGTAAAGATGAAAGATCATTTCTGTCTCTTTCCACAATTAGAGGGGACGAGGTAGATGTTTCCAGAAGATGATCTGGCAAATATACAACAGGAAGAAAGTTACAACTAGTTAATATTCCAGTATAATGTGCTTTAGTATCTACCAAATCTGAATTAGGAAAGATTAATTGTTGGAAAACTGTAGTTTTATTTATTATGGTGAGTATCCCTACCATGGCATTCAGCATGCTACAAGCTGTTTTGTCTCTGGCTCTATGGCAGTGGCCCATTTTAAGTTCCCTTAGCCATCCATGACGTTTAGGTAGCCAGCTGCATTTTTGTAGAGAGTTTCAGACTGGAAGGGAACACTGAATCACCTAGTTTGAGCTCCCTGATGTCACAACCCATTACATGTTAGTAATAATATTTTTAAATTCAGTGACTTGGGTTAGGCTATATAATTCCAGTCCTAAGTCTATGATGTAGATACCACCCAAAACTAGTCTTACTTAGATTTCCTTTTTTTCCCTGGAACATCATGGTGTTGTTTACTGTCCAAGTCTATCAGTTTGTTCAGATTATAAATCTATTAAGAACATTTACTGTTTTGGGCATCAGACTTGTCAGTATACATCAATGAAGACACTGCAGCAGCAGGTGCAGCTCTGACCTGAAGAATGAGCTAATGTAGATGCAAGGGTGTGATGATGTCCCCTTAAGTAGGGCTGCATGTGTTGCACTATGCATTGATAATGGGGTGTCCTCTCCTCAAGTCAATCTGTGTGCTAAATTGCTGTCCTGAGTGAAACTTAGACTGTGTGGGTGTTTTTGTTGGTTTGCTGATGTGTAATTGTGTGTGTGGGGGTGTTGTTGGTTTTTTGAGGATTTTTCCCTTCTCTGAAAGGGCTTTCAGGCTTTTCTGAAGTAATGTGGTGCTTCTATCATGGAATCCTTGAAAAATGTAAGTTTACATATTGGACTGAAGAGAACAACAGTAGCTACTGGTTCATGTTCTCAAAGTCATGTGGAAAACTGAAGTTCCACTTGCTAGCAAAGTTAACTTTCTTGAAATTGTAATTCATAGTTCAGAAGCTTAAGACCAGTTAATATGCACAGCATTTAAAGTGAGGTTCATATTCAGACATCCTTAGTATTGAACCTGTGTCTATTGCTCCTTCTCTTGGTGAAAGTGTAACTACTTTAAGAAGTTTACCAGAGTTTCCTACAACTTCCCCCCCCCCCGTCCCCCCCTTCCAGCTGGCTGTGCTTGAAACCATCAGCCTCCCCACCTTTTTAATTCCTTTCCCTGTTCAGCTTTGTGGCTTGTCTGCCCTTGAAGATTTGCTGGCAAAGACATGTTTCCATGCACATACCTACCCATCCTGGAAATAAGCCTGTGGCAGGTGAAGAGTGTATGTTTTGTCACTAAAACTGATTGTAATAAACTGTTGATAATCTGGCTTCCAGTATTGCCTACCTTGGCTTTTCTGCCAACTAGCTGTATCACACAGAGGTGTTCTCACATTCCTAGCTATTTGTGCTTGAAAAAATCTTTAATGTCGATCTGGACTTGTGTTCCCCATATTTCTGTGTGGTTTTCTGGCCACCTGTATTATTAACTGGAACCTTCCCATGTGCAGTTGATTTGAAGATTTGTGTATGAAATACTAAATACACCTCTACTCTTGATCAAAAGTTTAGATAGGACCTATGGTTTGAAAAACATTCAGAGACAAATTCCTTTGGAAGATGGGAAGTGAGATTGCTGATGGTTGGTTTTGAACAGGTGTGTAATTCAGTGGGTATACTGAAAGAATATATGTAGCCCTTGTGCTGTGTATTTGACCGGTGGCTTTGTTTCACAGACAGTTTTGGAAGCACTAAGGAGGAGATAAGAGTTTTGGTTAAGTTGTTCTATGTTGCCTACTTGGAAAAAAGTTTCACAAGCATGTCTACAAGTTCTAGGTTCAATATGTACTCCAGATGCTAACGTGTGGTGGCAATTTGCTTGGTTGTGGCCAGATCTCTTCCAAAAGGTGGTAGCTTGATAAAACTGCTGGAAGGAATTGTATTGGTAGAGTTGCTAGGTTTGAACATACCTCAATAAATAAGTTATGTTTTCCTTAGCCTGTTGGTAGCTTCTATGGTCCTCTGTAGGAAAGTTCTGTGAGAGTAAGAACAAGAAAGATCTGCTGTGGCTATAACTGTGGAAAGACTGTAAAAACAAAATGAAATGAGATGGGGGGACAGGAAGGCATAAAACCCCAAACCCCCAGCTTTGTTTGTATAAAAGATTGTCATGAACTCTAAACCAGAGGTGTATCTGCTGTGAGAGTATGCAGTGCATGCTACTTACTAGAAAATACAATCACTGTGTTGGAACTCCAGATATGAATACTGGCAGCTGTAACATAACAGAAGATTGCAAGTAGGCTCACTGCTTCCATAGTTGCTGCTTGGAAGATGAAGTGACAATATGAAGGTAGATTAATGAGGATGTGTGGTGTTGGTCCTCTTCTCCATTCCTTCTGTCTGGTAAGACAGCTGTATCCTAGCTCATCTGACTGTAGCAGCACTGTAGGCCCTGGGCTGTATTGTAGCCACATCTTTTTCTGTATTTGTTAGCACTTTGGAAGGCATCTGGTGTTCCTAAACCATTATGAAATGTGATTTAAATATAGCTTTTCATAAGAAGCTGTACTGCCCATTCCAAAAAAAGGGTAGAAATCATGACAAATTAATGTGTCTGGATTTTACATATAAATTGTTGAGGTTTATTTAGTATATTAGCTTTTCTGAAAAGTAAAACTCTAACTTAAAATACCAGAAGTCTAGTGATAGACAGCTATGTTTCATATTGCTTCATTCTGAAACTCAATGTTACACCTAGTTCTCTTTATAGGGAACTGAAGTTCAGTGTGTTTTGTTTAGGGTTTTTTCCTACATACCATTCTACCACTTCTGCTCTTTTTGGAAATGTCTTTTCTCCTACTCCCCCCTATTCTCCCAAACAAGCAAGGTCGCATTGGCTTTGTGGTTCTGTGCAGGTGCTCTCAATGCAAGTGATCTCTGAGAAGCTGGTAAGGCAAAACATGTCAGGGGCTTTCCCTTTCCCCAATTAGAATTGGCTAGGTTAGTTGGGGAACAAGTGTATTCATTGAAGTTTAACATCTTGCATTATAGTTTCCTTGCCTTTTCAGTTGAGTATTATTGGATAGCATGGGGGCAAAGCATATTTCAGTCCTCAGAGATACATTTTATGTAAGTTGTTGATCAACGTTGGACAGTCACTTTAGGTTGTAGTAAAGTAATTTGCTTTCTTGGATATAAGTCCAAGAAAACCTTTGTACCTTCCCTCAGCTGCTTCCCAGTGGGGAGTTTTTCACCATTTTATACTTCATTGTGCAATATACCACTGGATGCATGGTTTTGGGGGTTCACTTTTTGCTTCTGTCAGTTCTTAAAGTGGCTTGTTATTTCTCAGTGATTTTAGTATGTTGAAAAATAACTTTCCAAGGAATGACAAGAAGTGAAAAGAGCAAAAGGCAACCATGGAATGAGAATCCTGCCTCATTTGAACGCTTGTCCAGACCTAAGAGGAGTACTTGGCTGCGTGTTCTTAAAAGCTCTACCTTTGCTCCTGCTGCCAGTATCCGTGGAGTATGGCACTTGGATCTGTCAGCCTGCTTTATCAGGACTTCAGATCACTGCCAGCAGGAGAAGGGAAAAGGCTACATGGAGTTAAAACCTCATTTACTAGAGTATTTAGTTCAAAGGAGCCTGTGCATGTTAGAGCCACCCTGCAAACTCTTTCTCTGCTTTTGTCCTCGAGTCATTTGCAGAAGTGAAGCTGACAGGCCGGGTGCTCACTGCTGCGTATGGGGGGCCTGCCTTTCAGGAGGAGTGGGGGCCAGCTGCCAAGCTTGCCTACAAATAGGATGAAGTGTTTGCATCTCATGCGTCCTCTGTCACGCTTCAGGTTTAGAAGTGGCATCACCACAAAAATTTTCCTCATCGTGGAACAAGCTACTAATTGTTAGCTGCTACAGAAGCTTGGGGAGAAATAAAAAGAAGGAAAAGGGAAACCAGAAGCATTGCACTTTCAATATAACCTCATTCCTGTTGAGGTGAGTTTTAAATCTTACAGAAAAGCAAAATTAAGTGCAGATTGAGCTGGGTGACATCAGATGATGATGATGAATCATCATCATGATGATTCTTAAATGTCGTGTACCAGGTGTGGGTGACCAGAGGCTGCAGAGGCCTCTGTGAGGAGGGGCCGGGGCTGCCCGGGGCTGGGCACAGCCGATTCCAGCCGGCTCCAACCCACCCACCGCAGGGCAGGGCTGGGCCCCGCAGCCACCATGGCGGCACCTTGGGGAAAGCCGGGGTAAGAAAGGGCAAAGCGCTGGGCAGTCAGAGAGAGGAATGAAGGGGAAAAGTGTGAGAAACAGGCCTGGGAGCCCTGAGGTAAGGGAAGGAGGATGAGGATGAGGTGCTCCAGGCACTGGGGCAGGGGTTCCCCTGCAGCCCCTGGAGAGAGCACGGTGGGGCAGGTATTCCCTGGCAGCCTGTGGAGAGGACCACGCCAGAGCGAATACCAACACTGCGGTCCATGGAGAGCCCACGCAGGAGCAGGTTTATCCCGAAGGACGGCAGCCCATGGGAAGGCTCCATGCTGGAGCAGGGGAGGAGTGTGAGGAGGAAGGAGCAGCAGAGAGGAGCTGAGCACTGACCATAAACTGCGTCTGTGCTGCTCAGGGAGGAAGGAGGTAGAGGAGCCAGGACCGAAAGAGCAAAGGTGTGCAGTGGGGGAGAAGGTGTTTTAGTTTTTCTTTCTTGCTATTCAACTGTATTTTAATTAACAATAAATTAAATTAATTTTCCCCAAGTAAAGTCTGTTTTGCCTGTGATGGCAATTGGTAAGTGATCTCCCTGTCTTTATCTTGACCCACAAGCTTTTCCATCTTATTCTCCCCCTCCTTTCGTCCACTGATGAGGAAGGGAGGGTGAGAGAGCAGCTGGGCAGGTGCCTGGCAGCCAGCCAAGGTCAGCTCATCACAACTAGGAAGCTGAAATCCATGCGTGCTGTTGAGAATATTCAGTACAATATTTAATTGACTTTCAGTTATTTTTTTCTGCTACAGCATTTTCAGAATTTGTGTTCAAGTGTTGCCTGCCTGTGAGGTCAGCAAAATTTTCTAACTTCAAATTTTTAGCTTTTGAATTCTAACCTTGTGATAGGTGAAGCCAAAACACTCCTGTGCACAAATGTAAGATACATATCTTGATGTATTTTCAAGTTTGTTTTTTTTTTTAAATGATACATACTTCTTAACTAAGGCATGCAAAAGACAACTCAGTTTTAGGGTGCTATGCCAGCTAAAGTTTGTTAAATAGAAATGACTTTTGTGGCTTCTTAGCTAATTCAGATGAGGAAAATTAATGTTTGCTAAATGAGGAGAACTTGATGTGGTAAACAGTAAGCTTCTGGAAAGATTTGAAATAAATATTATCATAAAAAATATGTTGGGAATTGTCTTAGTGTCTTCATTTACAGAGAACAGATGGTATGGAGATTATTAATGGCATACAAAGCTTTTTACCTCTTGGTCACGAGTTTGAACTGCCATGAGGCTGGACATGATTGAAAGTTGTGACCATCTGTCCAATGGCCTACATGAAATGAGTTAGTCATCTAAATCCAGTTACTAAAGAGCATCACCTGCATCATCATGTAAATATCACAATTAATACTCATTTTTGTCTTTTATCACTTTGCCTTTTAGAAAGGAAATAGCTTTTCAATAATACTCAAAGCTCCTATAGATTACAAATATGTTTTTGTTATAACTTGGTTTTGCTTTGTTTTCCCCCAGATATGATGTGACTGAAAACAAGAATTCATTTAAAATACCCTGTTTTTAAGGAACTACATTGACATCCTGGCTTATGATGTTGAAAGAGGCATTTTATTTCAATTGCCAAGTCTTAATCTGACTCTGATCCCACAGTTATGCCATTGCAGTACATTTGTTGTGCTCTGTCTCCACACTAATTAAAGTTTCCAAAGGCTTTAAGGCCAATTTTCTTAATTTTAAATTTCTCTTTCTGGCTCTCCAAAACTCAGAATGGTGTTATCAAACTCTTTACCTTGTTTACCTTGCAAAGCAAATGTTACTGTTTTCATTTGAAAACTTGAATGATGTCAAACAAATAAAACCTTTTTTGCTAAGCAGATGTTTATAAGGAGGCCTGATATAAAAATCTGAACCTTTTGATTCTTTGGCTTTTAGATCATAGGCTTAATTTGCAGAGAGAAAAAATATTTATTAAAGGAAAAAATGACTGCTGTGAGAACATGACAAATAAAACCTTTGTACCTCTAACTGTTGTCTTTGTTCTATGTATTGTATGCATGGTTGAAAAGAATTTTCATACAGAGCCTGAAAGATTTGTTAAGATATTTGACATATTTGGTTATAAACTGAGCATTTGGAAAGACTTGAAGTGGTGACTGTTTCTTTTACAGGATTATAAAACCAGAACAGCTCATGCTGAGGATTCCTATGCTCTGTTTGGAATGCTAATAAGCACGTGAAAGGAATGAATGAACGAACTTTATTACTCATCTGCATTGGTCCTTATATGCTTTTTGCTATTTAGTGGCCAGTTTTCTGATGGTTTACCATGTAGTGAGGGAAGCAGAAATTGCAAGGGACAGGAGGGATAATCTGAATCCAGTTTATCATAGACAGATCCCTTTATTTCACTGAAAATATTTTCAAATACTTGTTTGAAAAGCTGTTAGTTATGTTAATGTGTGAAAAATACAACTGAATGTTGTATTATCTTAAGTGACTTATTCTTTTCTAGTTTGATCCTATATCACTTGCACTTTTTCACCCATTAATATTCTGTAAATAATGCATAGTAATTTGTTGTGGCTAAATAATTTGATGCATGCTTTGGCTATGCAGAGATAGAAGGAGTTTCTGCAACTTCAATGTCTTCCCTTATTGACAGACTAATATGTGCCATGGCCAGTGAAATGCAGGCTTTTCTGATGGGCTGAATAACACTTTTGATAATGGAGTACATTCTTTATCCACTCTGTTACAAAGAAGCAGTGGGGAGAGGTGGTGATGAACTTCCTTACGAAACTAAAATAGTTGTAGGACAAGATACGTTTATGGTAGAAGCAAGAGATAATTGAGCATTTCTTACTGAAAAAGTGAAATGCCTATTTCAAACTTAATGTTACTCCCTCTAAATAATTAGGAAAGAACACCTGTTGGAACCTTAGGAGAATGATAATTTCTGGGACTTGAAAGGAAGCCCTTTTCTATACTTGCTGGCCTGGTCATAAATCAATTAAAAAAAAAAAATCCATGAAAAAAGAATTTGCCAAAGTTACAAAAAACCCTATGCTGTTAGTTATATCCATCCACTGGTTCCTCTGAAACCATTCATAGTATCCAAAATTATGGAAAGCCAAAATAGCGTTTATTTAGCTTTCAGTAATAGCCTTTATAGCCTCGATGCCACGGAAAGAAATTAAGGACATCAGTTGCTTTGGATACCATGTGAAAGCCTGTTAACTTCATTGTCTTTTTTCCTGCCATGATTACTCATTGTCAGAGAGATGATAGCAGTTCGCAGTTATTAACTACCAGGAAAGTATACTTACTCTAGAATTAACAGGAAGATTTCTTGGTAGGCATCCCTCTCTCAACTCGAGAAACATCAGTGAAACTTGCTATAAAGAGGACACCTCTCACCACAGTCCGTAACAAAATATACTCTGTTATCTGCCTAGGTCTAATATTGTTGGTACATCTAGTTTTAATGAAAGAGTACCTGTTTACAGATCAAGCTTAGATTCTTTTCAAATTAATGTTTGTTTGGTTTTAGTGATTACTTACGAAGTGTCTGGATCTATCAGGAGAAAACTGTATTGTATATTCCATAGAATATTCTTGTTATTAAAATGTTGGCACATGTTATACAAATGTGGGATACTGTCTCTGAAGAAATGCGGATCTTGGAGCCCTAGTTTGTGGAAGGTAAACATAAGTGTATGTGTTTGTTTTTATTTGTTTACTCCTTCTGACTAGAATGCTGAAAGCAGAGGTTTCCTGTGATTGTATGTAGGAGTTCTTTAACTTGGCACTGGCAAAGCTGTGTATTGGTGAGAACCACCAGTTTGAATTTGCAAAAAGAAAATATATGTTGTTATCTAGGAATGTTTTATGAGCTCCCGAAGTAATCTTCAGCAGTGTCAGTCAGAATGCCGTTTTGGCGTGCTCTGTAGTGTCTGCAGTGTTTGTGCTGTTCTGCAGCTGCTAAAATTGTCAGCCTTTAAACATAGTATATCTTTATCTACCATTGGGATTGAAATAACATGGTTTCATTTTTGTGGATAGAATATTGGTCATTAATATGCAAACAGATACCCAATTATTATTTGTCCTGCTGTTTTCAATTCTGGCAGATTGTCAGTGCTGGGATTTGAAACAAGCTCCTTAGTGTGAAAGGTCTCTCTTGTTTGTGAATAGTTCTGGAGAGCTGACATACACACTGACTTTCTAAGGTTTCCAAAGTCATTAGGGAATGTTAAATGTATTAGTTTTTTTTTAATTTTTGGGGTGTTTAAAAATAAATTTTGCTGGAGCATTTAAAATAATGGAGCTAATATCTTTCAAGATACTTGACATGTTGCTATTTTTGTCAGGTAACTTATACAACTGTGGTGATACAGTTAATATAAACTACTGGTTGTATAACTTTCACAAGTAGTTGAAAAATAAGCATTTACTTTTGACTGGGTCTAAAAGGTACTTAACTAGAAGTCATACAAGTTAATATTTTACAATTTAACCTGTATGGTGTGTTCCGGATTACTTACACTCCTCCCCTCCCGCAAGGTGTATGGATTAATATTTTAATCATACATACAAATTTATATCAGCTTTTGTAAAAATGATTAATTAGGTAATGCAGAAAATACAGGTTAACATTAGTAACTACTAGTGGGGAAAAAATCCAAAGTGAACAAAAAATGATTGGACTTGTGGTAAACTGCACTTCTAAAAGGTTTCCGTGTATTCTGCCTCATTTCCAGCCTTGCGCAAAACCAGATGCACATGTCTTATGTCTTGTACTTCATTCATAGCTTCGGTCATGTTAAAACTTGTTTTCTTTGTGCCAGCGACAGACTTACTGGGTAAAGGAATCAGCCTTGTACTTCTGTAGATGTAGAACTAATATTGTCCATGTTACAGGAATTATTTAGTGAAATAGAATTTTTCTTTTTAAGTTCCTCAAATAATACCCTCCCCCCCAAAAAAAAAAAAAAAAATAAAATACTGAATTTACTTAAAATGTATGTTTGATCTTTTGGTCATGTATGAGAGCTGTGGTGAATAAGATTATATTTGTCACTTTTCTGTCAGCCCTCTTGGAAGGAGATGCAGACTTGAGAGGATTTTCAGTTTTTGGGGAGTTCTTTGCATAAATATGCAGTGAGATGTGGGTTCTAGTTCCTGAAAAAAAGGTCGTTAAAATATATTTTATTTGGAGCAGAAGCAAATATGGTAGTGCTAGTCATTACAATTCTGTCTACCTTCATAAACAGGACTACTAGAAACATTCCTCTGACTTTGATGAATTTTATCCTAAAAGAGTAGTTTTGTGGCAAAAGTTTGTCATGGTTATTGTCACTTTTGCACAGAAGCTTTGGAGGGCATTTTGTATATTTTAGGTCAAGCCTGGATAATGGCTGAGGCATCTATCTTGATGGCTAAGTTTGACAGACCTTCATAATGAAGTATGGACTGAACATATTTGTATTAGCTTGTGTTACTGAGGAGGTGTACTTGTTGGAATTTCCAAGTTTTTCTACATTAGAGATCAAATAGATTGATAAATATATTTGGGGCTGAGACTCTGCTGGGTTATCTGCAGTCTTTACTGAATTAATGGGAACTTTGTTAATTTTGAACTCCATGAAAGCAGGTAGGCTGCTATTTGAGAAGGAGCCACGCGGTTTGGGAAGTACTCCCAAATGTGTCTAATGTTTTATGTTAGTGAGGAGCATCAGCTGCTCTACGAATGTACTCAGGTTACAGGCTTTCACAATTCATGGTGCTGTTTATGGTCCCTAGGTAGCTCTTTAAGGAACTTAATTATGTTATTTAATTTTTCTTTAAAAATATTCTTTTCTATTGATGACTTCTGACTTTTGCTAGGGCTGTGAAATGTAACCCTCTGCTAAGAGTCGTGTGTGCAATGTTAATCTGCATGGTCTTGCTAACAGTGTTTATGGCATTCCTAGCGAGTAGATCTGTGTAGCACATTCTAAATTTTTTTTCTTTATCAGTGAGAGGCTCTTACTGATTATTCTAACAAAGCCTCAGCAAGTGGAACATTGAGATAGTGTGGAGTGTTAAGTTCTTTTCTGCCAAATACGTGTTAAGATGTTATTACCTCATGTATACAAAGGGTTGTTAAATGCATTTGGCTTAATGTGGGCAGGTTAGACACATTTTTCATCTTGTGGTTTTTGAACCATCTTTTGACTTCAGAAGAGACAGAATGTTAAATTTATCACCGAATGTCTTTTATGGTTCAATCTGAAATGTGAGACTTTAAATTTTTTATGCCTGTTAGTGACTACAGTCTTTTTAAGCAGAAAGACCTTCTAGTTTTGCAGGGATTTTTTTTTAAGAGTCTAAAAGATACCATTACAAGAGAGTACAATGAGATGTTTATTTCTTACTTTATTGACCTAAGGTGGTGGGGTTTCTTTTTTTTTTTGCACTCTTTGATAGTGCTTTTGTCTGAGTTAGTTCAAAAAATTCAGCTGTGTTTGGTACAATGTAGATCTAACTTAGATACTGAATTCTATCTGAGAATCTGATTTGATTTCTTCAGTTGCTGTCCTAGTACTTTGTTACATGGTTATTTTTGAAAATAGTTATTTGAATCCCAAAATAGACTAAAGTCTTAAGGAAAACCAAGCAATTATTATATGATAGCAACTTTCTGGTTTACAGACTGCATGACTGACAATCTGATACAGTTCTTAAATCTATAAAGTGTTATCTCTGTCTAGCCTTCGTCAAGAACTGATATTGTGACAGAAAGTACACCTGTCTTCGTAGGCTGGAGTTGCTTTCACTATGTAACTATGACATTTACAACTCCAGGAAGGAGTTGTAAGGAAGGCTGGGTNGTAACTATGACATTTACAACTCCAATCTTCCAAAGGAAGGCTGGGGTGAGAGCCTTGCCATGACTATCCCATTTCAAGCTTTGCAATGAACAGCAGATATCCTTAACTATCACCTTTGTACAGCTAGCATGCTTATCTGCACAGTTTTCCCCTGAAACATGAATCCCAAATGAAGTTTTCAAAAGTACCCATGTCATGTTGAAACGGAAAGGGATTTATTTCCCTATTTCTGTTGTGCTCCCTCTTGTTATGGGCAAAAAGGGAACCCACCATATGTATACTATGCCAAATTTTTTTGTTAATCCTGTTAATTTTTTTAACAGTCTAATAATCCAAACTATGTAATTAATACAGGAGCAGCCTCAATAAAAATAATTCTAAAGTCTTTACCCATATCTACCTAAACAGTAGCCTACACACATCAGAAAAGTAACACTGAATTTGGGGTTGATGAGGTAAATGAATGGTCATCTTCAGCTTGCAGCTGTTTAATGAGATTTATCTTGAAACTTGTATGCTGCATTTGTGGGCTGAGGGAGAGGGAATTGAGTGATTCTAGGATATATTGCAAATTTATGAACATAACAGAGGATAGCTTGTGCTATTGCATGTAGCAGCAGTGAGAGCTGAAGCTCAGTGCAGCAGATATCCATATTTGATGGAAGAGCAGAGAATGATGGAGATAAAAAATTCAGACACAAACTGGGTAGCTAGCAAGGTTCAGTCATTCTTCATTTGCAAAACCTAATTTCATTGAATGTGTGATTTTTTTTCTTTTATTTTTTAAAGTAGATGTTACTTCATAGGAGCACATCTTTTTGTATTTGGATGCTCTTAAGTCAATTTAAACCTGAGTGTTTCAGTTTAGCTCACTCAGGAAACACATCAGCAAATTTAACCACAAAGAAGTTTATTCTCACTGAAACAGATTTGTGTACACTTTTGTAGAAGTGATTCTGTTCTGATAAACTCTTAAACTTCCTCAAATTTGTGGTATGGTGGAGAAATGTTATTCTGTAAATTGTACACGCACATTGATATAAGAGAGGACAAAGTGTTTCTGTCTCCTCTTTAAACCAATGAAAGTATATGTATTTGAAACCTGTAGTAAAGGATGTATACTTGTGTTTTTCTTGAATTAATTTTGGTACAACAGGTTTAAAATGTTGGGGGTTTTGTGCCCTAAGCTTGTTACTGTTATGCAAAATTAATCAAATTTCATGTAATGAATCCATTGATGGCTGTGGAAGTTATTGATGGTACCATGTTATGCTTACCAGAGAAGGTGAAGGGAGGTAGAGGTCCTGAAGAGGCAGATGCTTTTGAGCTTGAGGAGCAAGCGCAAGAGAGGGCTTCAGGTACTGCGGCTCTGATGGGAAATACCCACACTGACACAGTGGGAGGAGGAATCTGCCTTCAAGGACACAGGGATTGAGGGAAGGGGGTTTATACAGACCTTGCACTTTTATTGTGACCCAGTTGCTCTGACTGCTTTGTTTAATACATTGTAAAGGTTTTTTTGTTTCTTTATTACTTGGCAAAGAGAAGTATGCCATCTCTGTGTTTCTTGACTACTCGAGTTGTTTTAGCTGTGTACAGTTGCAAAGCATTATTAAGAGGCAGCTGGGTTACTGAGATGCTTGCAACTATATTTGCTGTATAATTTCAAGATATGTAGATACTTAAAGATAGTTTATCTTGCAGTAGATTATACAAAATACAGTTTGCTAGAATAAAAGTAAAGGAAGAGAATAAAGTAAAATTGAGTCTTCATCAGAAAAATTAGAGCTTCAAACAGGTTTTCCCAATTATCACATCTGTTCCAGAACTTTAACAGTCCCCTGTCCTGACAGGTAACAATATACCTGCTGGAAAACTGAGTGATACATGATTAAAATGTAGTTTTATTGCAGTCTCCTGAATACTGTACAAAGAATTCAAGTAATATAAACGTGGATCTGAATCCTGCTGTACCTCTAAATTTGAGGGAATGATGTACCAATACTATGGCAGACATTTCAAAGGTATGTATTCACATGCTTCCTGTCAGACATGACCCAGGTTGATCAGCTCATCGAGAAAGTTCTCTAGCTCATCAAGAAATACATAAAGGAATTTTTAAAAAATAATACATCTTGCTAATTCTTGAGTATGTTGTTGCAGTAATGTAAATAAAGGAAGAGGCATTATTTGTTTCGTTCCAGTTTGGTTTTTTGTGGTTTTATTTAGAGTTTTTTGCTGTTTAGGATTTTTGGGGGTTTTTTGGCAACAGTATCTGGACAAATTGATTTTTTCATACTTGACAATTCTTCACAAATACTATTAATCATGTGTCTTTATGTAGAATACAGTTATGTGTTTTTAATCAAAAAATACCCGAAACCAAATATATTTTCAATACTAGTGCTGGACTAAGTATTAAGTGTTAGGCAGGGGGGAGGGAATGAGCAAGGAGAAAAGGAAAGGTGAAAATAAACTTCTGTAACTTATCAGAAATATTTTGAAACAGGAATAAAATGGTGTGAAAGGAGGATTGAGTAAGATAGGAGCAGTAGTGTTAGCTGGGGAAGAAAACAAAGGGCTCGGTGTGAATTATGTTGGCTGTTTCAGAAGAGCAAGGTTCAGATGCCTGAGCTACTGCTTTAATTGTTGGAAATAAGTTCTTACATGCAAAAAGATAAATGATGCAAACTGAAATAACAGGGATCAGTAGAGGAAATGCCAGGAATTTAGAGCTAAAAGAGGTTTCAAAATAAGACTTTGATATGAACTTTCCTGCACCAAAGAGACTATTGTTAAAGACAGTATTATGCTGAATGAGAGATTATTTTCATGAAGCAGTGGGACAGAGAATACTTGCTGGGATCTAGACTCGTGAAAGGATGTATAATGAACGTATCTACCAAGACAGAGCATTCCAACTAGTGGTATAACCACTCTGAACCTTAACAGTAGCAGTCACTGTGGATGTTGAAATTCTGAAGGATAACTAACAGTATTTCAGTTACAGGCTGTACTTCTTCAAGCTCAGGGTCACATTGGTTTTGTTGACTGTTACACTGCAGCATTAGTTAGAAGGCAACTGGAAATACTCAGGGTAGTTGAGAAATACAGAGAAACTTCATTTACTCCTTAGTGGTACAGATAATGTCATCTGTGTAATCTGTATATCTATGCTGCAGTGAAAATTAGATCAGTTGTGCTGACACTAGTACGGTGGGCAAGAACAGTGAATACTGACAGAATTTATGAATTTATTCTTGGAGGCAGCTGGTGACTTGGTGCTTCATCTGAAATTTAAGTGGGTCATGCCAAGGGAAATGACGAGCATGTAGTTCTGTATAACAGAGCCTGTGATGATGGGACATAGCATACTGGAGAGCAGCTTCACAACAGTGTGTGCAGCATTGTTTTATTGAACTAAAAATTACGAAAAAAATAAAAAACATGAATCAGTCCAATTGCATGAAGTTAGCTTTCACAGCAGCAAGTATGTTTCTTACAGTTTATGTATAAGTTTTTAGACTGTTTATACTAATTAGGTAATAGTTATAGAATTAATTGGCAGAGGATACTCACAAGAAAACAGAAGACTTTCAATTTGACTAGGTTCTGTCTGATCAGGCTTGTTACTAATATTTGACGATAGGGAGTTCCAGGTAGTTTTGAATAATTCCATGAATAATGCTTCAAATGCCTCCCTTATGGGTTATTTTATTGAGTAGAAATCTAAATGTTGTCTAAATCTACATAGCAAAAATTCTAGGATACTTTACCTCTAAGAAACCCTATGCAATGTTGTCTGATAATTGTGCAACAAAAGTAATGGCAGGTGTAAGGCTTAAAGCCAAACTCGGAGTAATGACCTCATTTGTCTTAGTTTGAAAAAGGTAAAGATGTTATGCTCTTCATTTCCCCCTCCACCCCCCCCGACCCCCCTTTAAAGAAAGACGTAATCTGTGATTAGATAATACTCAAAAGATAACAATTGAGCTCCTGGGGGTGAACCCTTCATGAATTGAGCATATTGCTTGATATTAGATATTGAATTAGATCAAGATACTGTAAGTAGAGAGGAAGACTTTAATGAATTAGAGATTATTATAAAATACCCACTGAAAAAATTACTGTAACATTATACCTACAGAAGATAACTGGAACAATTGTCAAGATTGTTGTGCTGTGAAAGAAACTAGCTTAATTAGAGACTGTTTCAGCAGTCTGAACAAAGAAAACCCACTAGAAGGTATAGCAATTGAGGCAAGTAACAAGGTTAAAATGTGGGAAGAGTGCAGTAAGGTTTTCAGAGTGAAGTGAATCATTGCAGTCTATTTCTGGTTTCTGCCTTAAAATTTTAAGGTATGATATAAAAATATTCTTTTGCTCGTCCACTATAAGAAGTAATACTGGTATGGATACAGTGAAGCATTAACTACTGAAAGTAGTTTTTATCTTTAAAGAATGTGCAATTCTTAAGTATTGCTTAAGTATGTTAAGTATGGATTCTTTTCTGTATCTATGTGACCACCATACCAGCTACAGTATGATTACTAAATTAGACATATATGGTAACAGATTTACCTGAAAAATTGGGGCTGGTCTCTCCCATTTCTTTTTGAGGCGTCCATAAGTTTCTTCTATTATACTGAGTTAATAATGGGAACCTTTAACAGAGGATATTTTCTGATTCTTTTTTCCCATATTTTTATGTAACCTGGCAACGCAACCAGAACTGAAGGGCAGAGGTGCAGTTCATCCTGTAGTCCTCTTTCAGCAACTCATTCCAGAACTTTGTCAACCAGCATGGTCCTTCTATATCTACCTAGAGAAGAAGAATACAATAATACTGCTAATGTCTATGTTTGCAGCCAGTTTCAATCAATTAGAATGGGGATATGCATATAGGAAAAGTGAATAGTCAACACAGTGGCTGTAGGAAGCTTTAATTTTTCTGTTTATTTTTTAATTCGTCACATTTTCTATCTACCAATATGGATCAGTCTGAGAATTCTGTTTTTTAACATAACTTCAACAAGTTGAAAAAGAATTTGCTGCTTAAGAATCATTGCTTGACAAGAAAGTATTTAACATGTCTTCTGTACATAAGGTAAGTATAATAACAAAGACATTTCTTTGTGTCCAAAGTAGATTGTACAATGCAATATTCATCAATGCAATAAGTTTGGTGTTATTTTTTCTCTTGATTCTAAGATGAGCTACCTTTATTTGGAAGATGGGAAAGTAGGAATTGTTAAATAAAGCTTTGACTTAAGATTTCTATGACAATAAGAAAGTCTCTTATATCTTCCATTTTTTCCAGAGAACCTGCACAATATTTCCAAAGTAGCCAGGATGACATAAGTCTTTAGACCTATACTTAAATGTGTACGGAAAATATGTTTGAACTTTTGCAAATTTTCAGTTGTCTAAATAGATATCAAGTGGAAGAACATGTAGTCATGAAAGTAGGGCTTGTTGAGCTTTCCTTTCAACAAACAACATGTTTTGGAGTAGTTCTGTATTTGTTTCAAAAGGAAAGCTTCTAAAAGAGAAAACAAGCACTGACAAACCTCCATTTTCTCATAGTTCAAATAGAATTATGTTTTGTCTTTTGGATATGTCAGACAAAACTTTTTGACCTGAAAATTCCTTCTTTCTCAGATTGGGATAAGTTATTGTGCTTGTCCACAAGGACTTCAGGAAAGCAGGCATTTGGTGAACAAAAATGCTAGTGCTTAATGATTTGTAAACACTCGCTAACTAGAAAAGTTGAAAGTTGCTTATTTGATTTCTAGCTAGTGTAGAGGAGTTCGGGTTTCATGTGGCAATTAAATCAACATTTTGCTTGAGACAGAAGCTGATGCTGATATACAGCTTAAACTTTTGATCCTGCTTTGGATTCCTAACAACCAAACTACAGAAGACTTTGTAGGCCTGGTTCATAGGAACGTGCTACTGGACTGAATCAGGCTAGATGACCATATACCACTTTCCTGTCTCCAGCAGAGAACAGAATGGCAGAAGTACTTAGGACATTGTCCCTAATATCTGTGTATCTTATTTTGTGAACTTTTCGAGCTAGGCAGAGGGTTTTACATAATTGGTTATGCTCATTGGATTGTTATTCCATGAACTTGCCTAGTCTCCAGTGTAATTTTTAGCTTTCACTTATCTTTTGGCAAGGAGTATAGTGGATTTATCACTTACTGTAAGCAAACCATTTCCTTTCGTTTTAAACCTGTCTTCTACTAACTCATTTTGATAACTACTAGCTCACATATTAGAGTATATGGTGATATTTAACTGTTCTCTGTGCCACTGATGACTATGGAACTTTATAGTCATGGCTTTTCAATGCCTGAGTAAGCTGATGCACAATTTTGTCATTACTGTTTCTCTTTGAATTTTTCCTTCCCCCCTCCCGGTATCCTTTTAGATGAGGTGACCAGAACCTAGCACAGTGTTCTAGATGCAGACAAACTGAATATCTACTGTGGTCTAATGATGACTTCTGCTTTCCTAATAATTACTAGCATTTGGTTAACTTTGGGCAGAAAAACCCCAGGATATTGTCTTGATTTTTTTTTTACTATCATTATCTAGCATTGTACCAGAGCCTCGCTCCTGAATGGTGACAGTCAATCTCCATAAATGTGAAAATGAAGTTAGGATTTTTGACATGTGTATCACATGACTTGTACTGAATTTCATGCACTATGTTATTGCAAGTCATACAGTCGCATTAAGATAATCTGTAATTTTTGACAGTTGCCTGTTGTAATTCCTGTTCAAAATACCTTAGTATCAGCAGTAAAATGATGTTAACTTATTGTTTGTCCCCTTTTTCTAGATAATTTGTGTGTATTTAGGTTTACTAAAACTATCTCTAAATTTGTTCACCTTTTAATTGAACTGAAAAATAAACTGGGATTAGAATTGTCATATTAGTAATTTACAAAGTGTTTACAGGGTGAGTCTCTGACCCTTGTATCAGATTAAACATACCTGCTTTTGTTTTTGAAAATGCCTGAGAGATCCCTTTCCTGTGATGTCCTGTTCAATGTCAAAGTTTCTCTTGCTCCTTTAGACTAAGCCAGCTTTCCATTGCCTGTTTATTAGCACTTCTAAGCTTTCTCCCTCACTGCTCTTCAGATACGTGAGCAGCTCTCCATTAATACAAGCAAGTTCCTTCACAGTACTACTATCAACTGCAGATAAGTGCTATCCTTTGCCAGTGACTCCTGGAAAAACAATCTTGACTTGTTTCAAGTCATTAGATCTTCATTCAGCTTCCGTGAAATTATGCTGAAACCTCTGCCTGACATGCTGTTCCTTTCTCTGTGTTCATTCCTTGTTAATTTAGTAGATGTCATAGTAGGAGCCTGGTCTGTGTTTTATGAACTTTACTAATGCAGGTAAATAACGTGACTTATACGGAAGGGGCAGCTGCTGCTAAATGTAGCGAAGTCCTCTTATGTGCATCGATAGGAACATTTACTGTTGTCTGGGGACTGAGGTTCTAATTTTGTCTCTATTGTGTCATTAGGTTTTCAGGTAAAGTTTTAAAAAATTAAGAATTTCACTCAATTTTTTTGATCGCCTGAGATGATGTGATATGAATCATGAAAGGTAAACATGGGAGGAGACTGTGTTTTATTTTCCTGTACCCTCTTGGGTTTGGGTCTGGCTTTTTACTTGATCTGAATGTTTAAATAGTACAAGGATTCCTGAAAGATGCCACATTCAGTTGCTGTAAAGAAATCCAGCGGTATTTGAGCTGTATGTTCAACAGAAGAAGCAATGGGACTGAAGTGGAGTTGTGTAATACGTGCTTTAGTATTTGAAGTCAAGTTAGGTGATAGTAGGGTAGCTTAGCACAATGAGTTGGCTGGATATGGGTGAAGAACGGGGCCTGTTATTCCCAGCTGAAGTGGGAAGTAGGGAACATAATACAGAAGGGAGTAAACCTCTCAGAATTGAACCAAGAAGATTAATTGGGAGTGATAAGCTTTATTAGTAGAGGCAGGTGCAAAAGAGGTCTTGAACTGCTTGAAGAGTCTGGAAGGGAATCCAGAATTCTTGAGTCTCAGACTTCATTAGATGTTGGCAAGTAGCCATGAAATCCACTAACAGAAAATGTGTGCTCCATTTTTCTCTCTCTTGCTGGTTCACACAGCTGTTGTAGGTTATAATCTTGTATCAGTTAGGAATGCCAGAATCTGTGCTGCTACTTCAATTATAATTTGCCCCCTATTCTCCCTATGAGTATGTATTATAATTGTCTTTAATTACATGTTCACACACTGCCTTTCACTGGATTCTTACTCAATTTAATGCATAGGATGGATGGTATTTGGAGAATGAGTTGTACAGTTAATGAAGCTGTTGTCTCTAGGGTTTCTGCTGTAACTTGGTGCAGAAATTGAAAGTCATGTAGTGAATGAAACTGGTAAATGATGGTCTTCCAGTGTAAGTCATTCAAGAGTACTGAAGGTTACTGTTCTCATGGCTTCTAACTTAGAAGCTTTTTAAAAGAGTTTTTCATATATGTCCCAAAGCCTTGTTCATAATAAATTGCTTTAATATCTAATCACTTGCATGGTAGGTGTCTTGGACTAGATTGTCAGACACCAGCACAATAAGGAGGAAGGATGACTTAAGTTGACTTGCTGGAAATCAAAAGAAAGGAAAATTCTTAGAACTCATAGCTATAGACAGCGCTATGTTGTGCCAAGGATCACAGTCTTAAACTTTGTGACACTGAAGAATCAATATCCTATTTCAAAGAGGAAGAAGGCTTAAGATGTTTCAAAACCAAAATTGTATTGCTACTTTTCTCCCATCAGTTTGAAGGAATTCCAACTTTTCTTCATTTTTCAGGAGAGTACTGTACCCCATGTTGTTCTAGGCTGGTGTGTCTCGCTCTACTTGAGCTCATCTTCCGTGTAAATCCAGTGGAAGGAAATGGAAAACAAATTTTAGACTTTTATCGCCATCTGATTAAGACCCTGTTCACTTGTAATTTATTTAGTAATACAGAATTTTTCATGGTTGTGTAGTATTTGATGTGAAATAAGCACATATGCCAGAGGAGGGCATGAAAGCAAGATGGATGATAGAATAACTAGTCTCGTCAGCGTTAGCAGGCTTAGCTGTGAACTGCTCACCATTTGCGTGATATAAGCAGTTGTATTTATGCGCTGAAAGTAGATGCCTTAAAATCCCTTTGGCATTTTGTAGTAGTTGTGCTTTTCTGGCAAAATGTTGCGATTAGAAACCCAAAAGGGTAGCTAGCACAATTCTTTGGCTCTATTTCTGGAGCTAACCCACTGAAAATTTGATGCCCAGGTTCCTTAACATGGACCCAGACCCACTGGGGCTTTCCAGCTATAGGACAGAGGTTGTCCTGACATAAAGTAATGTCTGTGCTAAATGAGGATGAAATCC
Organism: Aramus guarauna; assembly: GCA_013400195.1. Lineage (NCBI taxonomy): Eukaryota > Metazoa > Chordata > Aves > Gruiformes > Aramidae > Aramus > Aramus guarauna. Next base: position 864,440 of record VXBL01007953.1, on the reverse strand, counting down.
CCTTTCCCATATTCCATACCCAATATTGGCTGAATTGAATCCAGCTGTGACTTGACTGATAGCCTAGTGTGAGAAGAAATGAAAAGTAAGAGTGGACAGTAAACCTCACATTTCATGAAGTAGCATTGTATTTCAACCAGGTGGTGTGATTTTTAATTTTTTTTCTTTTTCAAATTACTGTGTGGAAAAGTATCATGCCACTAACCAGGCTGTTGTTGTATCTCTCTGAACTCACCTTCACAGAAGCATTTTGTCTAGCAACTTTTTTATCATCAAACATGGCTAGAAATGCTAGCTCTGGAATGTATGTGTGTGGGGGACAGTTCATGGTTGTGAGGTTACAGAAATCTTAATGGGTCACTGAAAACATATCCTTTAATGTTAACTGTGATGTTTTATTTTTCCCATCTTCAAAGAAAGATGTAACATATAAATTTACCTAGTGGACTTCTTAAATAAAAACAAATTAGTGTTTCTAGAATGCTGAATTACTACATTGTTGAAGAATGTGGAAAAACACCTAAGTGCTCAATTCAGAGAAAGTTATCACTATTTTTAGTAAGAAATGCATAAGAACACATATGTAAGGATGAGGAGAATTCAAAAGTACTAGCACATCTTTTTTATGGTGTGAACTTTAAAGATTTTTCCAGTATGACAATGTTCTGGTTTTAATGTCATATGTAACAAATGTAAGTAGTAAGCCTTTTTAAAAGCCTTTTCTGTAAATTTGAGCTTAAAAAGTAAAATTTTGACTGACTAATTAGGCTTGGTTATATGCCATTATTGTAAAAGGAACAGTAGCAGAATGTACGTTCTTTTTATGTTACTGTGTTCTTTTTCCTTTTTGACATAATTAAGCAAAAGTAATTTTTTTGCTTGAGAGAAAAAAATCTGGGGATTTCTTTCTTGCAAATTTTAATTTAAATTATTTTCTTTATATAAAATTCTCAACTGTTTTTAACAGAGCTGGAACATGATCCCTTTCTCAGAATCATCAGCCCCATGTTCTTTGATCATTGTCTTCCATTCTTTACTCCTTGCTGCACTCATGTTTTTGTAGAAATTCAGCTTCTGAAAAAATCTCAATTTTCCTGAAAGATTTTTATTACCAGGTAGACAATAGCAGATTAATAATAAAAGAAATAAAAAGGAATGTAAATTTTAAAATGTTTACACTAACTCACATGGCTCAATTATTAAGGGTTTTAGAATTCTTGAGGATGACCTTTAGCTGAGTTGTTAACCAGTTCCTATTCAGTTTTCTTCCAATTGGCTATAGAGCACTTATAACTTGGTATTTCAGAGTGGGAAAATCAAAGCTAACCTTTCACCTTTTTTTTAATATTACTTTTTTATCATTAATGATTTCTGTCTCTTTCAAGTTGCCTTCTGAATTGCTTGCTTTATTTCAAAGTGCTAATAATACTGTGTACTGATGAATGAGTTTCAACAGAGGTAGTGTTAACCTGATATTCATCAAAAGGTTTGGGAAAAATGGAGTAAAGGGAGGGACTGTGGTGTTTTACCAAATGGAGTAGATTCTAGGGAAGGAGCTGTAGTTATGCCTAGGATTTCCTCTTCCCTCCCTGCCCCAAACATTAATACGTTTACATGCTCTGTCGAATGTGTGCACAGCAAATATGGCTGCCCTCAGACTTTCTTTGCTGAAAAATTTGTCTGTGTCTGTTTAAGAGTGACTTCTCGAATTTCTTGTATTTTAATTTTTTTAGCAGACTTAGTTCAGGTGACTAGAAACTCTGGACAAAAGAATGACATCATGTATGTGCAGATCACCTGTGGTGCCTGTGAAGTTGGTGGCACAGGGCATCAGCAGTCCTGTGCCTGCACAAGCACTTCCATCTGGAGTTTTCAAACATCTGCATACTCATTAACACAACAGTCTCTGATGCACTTCTTGGGGAGGTAGAGGAATGTATGTCACTTTCCTCAGTGACACATGTATTGTAGGCTCTGATTTTTCTTTTAATTTTTCTGCAGAGCTCTCACAGAGAAAATGCTGTGCATCTTATAGCTGTTGAAGGACTTCTCATTTAAAGGTGTACTGACTTTATGAACGCTAGTTCTTTATGGGAAGAAAGCAAGTTTATTATTCGTTCTTTGTTAAAATCATGTGACGTGTTCCTTTGACCTGTCATGTCTTTTCGAGGTTGAAGGGGCATAGTCTATTTAGTTATTTCTTCTGCAGAAATAATTTGGTAGCTTGTTTTTGTTATTTTGAGTGCTCAGCTGCTGGAAGAACAAATGCTCACTGAAGATGCATCTTTGGCTGGTTCAGCTTTAGAGTATGAGTAGGGGAAAATTAAAGTCTTACCGAGATCTTTTGGCTCCAGCTGAAATCAACCATTATAAAAAAGTATTTGCCATTCCTTTTTCTTCCAGGTATCCCATTCAAGATAATTACTGTGGATTCTAGTCTAAACCTTATCCACTGTGAACCAAATCGTAATGTGCAATGATAAGACTGGATCTTTAGGTTTTGACTGGATCACAATAACAGACTGTTACTATCAATGGAAATATGACTGTGATTTTTGACCAAAACTTAGTTTTAACTTTTTTGTTGTACCACCTGTGAAAGACTGAGCTTGGCACTCGGTACATTTGCCTGCCTTTGTCAAAGGTTTCTGAGAACAGGATACATTGAGAGCACTACACAAGAGAAAATACCTAATAACCAGTCAAGTCCAGAACTATCGGTATTCCACCTAAGTAAAAGGCTACTTAAATGCAGGATAGCAGTTTGATTTGTGTTATCTTAGGAGCAATTAGAGTACAAAAATTGGAACTGAAGTGCTTTGTGATTCTGAAAGACAGATAAACATTGAGACTACACTGCTTTTCCTTTTTGAATAGCAAGTAAACAGGAGGGAGATCAAGGCAGCAAAGATGTTATCGCATTTTGCACTTTAGAAGATCAGTGTAGTCACTGGGTTTTTTTTTAAAGTGGTAAGATTAAATTTAAGGAAAAGGTTTCTAAAACACTTCTTAATCTCTGCACCACAGTCATCATATTGCTTTCAATTTCATAGTTTGCATTAGGACCAACAAACAATAAAAAAAATCAATTCTAATTTCAAGGTTTGGAAGACTTGTGAACTGTTAAAAACTTGGATAAATGTTGCAGGCTAACAAGACAGAAATAACTTAAAAGTTTCCACGCAAACTTCAACTTTCTCAATTTCCTGTACTATAGTAGTATTTTAGAGTCTAAAATTAAGTTCTTGAGAGGAAGGTTAAATGTTCAGCAGAGCCTCTTATCCAGCATGTGGAGAACTCTGAGGTGTATCTTCTCAGCCACCTTTTCCTTTTAAACATCAGTGTAAAGATTGATTTTGGGAAGATTTATGTATAAGACAAAATCCATACAACATTATGACTAAACTTTGAGGCAGACTGATAATTTTCAATCTGTTTTTAAACATCAAACTGTAACACTACTTCTATTAAAATTCTTTGTTTTGTTAGATTTTTGTCATGACCTTTATGTTCTAAAATCATTTTAGTGTTCAAAATTATTTTAGTGAATCTGCAATTGAGCAAGTCAAATTTATCTCTTGTCCTGCAAACCAATTATAGTAAATTACAGTCATTCAGAACCTAAAGACTGTAATAACTGACAGAATTATGAGCAAACTAATGGGTCATTTATTATCAGATAACTTTGCTTTCATTGAAGATGGATATGTACTCAGCTATTTTTCTTTTCTAACTCAAGAATGGCTGTTAAACCAAAAAACTTGAAAGATAGCCTGCTGTATTATTCTAATACAGTTCTACCTCACACCATGTTAACAAAGATCTATGAGATTGGAATAATATTTTACCAGTAACAGAGCTGACCAAGTTAATTTTTATCTCAGTGGAGCACTTGTTAACATTTTGTAGTTTTCTGTCAGACCAGCATAGTCTGGATAATATTACCTGGGGAAAAAAATCATCCAGTATTGCTGATGCCAAAAAGAGTGTCTGTATCAAAGAAGATTCTCACCATTTTGTTTCATCTTTCTTACCAGAAAGTAGAACATGTTTTTTAGTGATTTCTTTGTAGAGTATATGTGTGGAGATAGTAAAATGTCAACAATAAAGCAGGCATCATGGAGGTATTAGATGCATGGGTATTCTCCTAAAATTTGACAAATGAAACTATCATTGTGTATGCAGATGAATTTGATAATATGTATATTCAAAACAGATATGAATGATTCATTGCTTTTTATACAGCAACAGTAGTAATCACATGCAAATCTGAATAAGAGTTATCTGGCATTGATATGGTTACTGTACAAAACTATAAAAGGCAAACTGAATTTGGGTTCTGAATATACACTTTTAATTGCATATTATTTTTTTGTTTATGAATATTTTTTCCTGCAAGCATATTGGTTTGTTACTTGTTCTACAATTCAAAAGTCTGTCTTATTTTTAAAGCTCAAGTGCCTTCAGATGCATGTTGGAGAAACCTGATGCTTCTTTGATAAATATTTCTGATCTACTTTGAAATTTAGGTACTAGCTTTGTGTTAAATTCTGAGCCTAGGAGGGGAAGAACATCAGCTCATCTATTGTCTATAGTTGGAGGCACCTTTGAGAATTGTTTTAATAGGGTAATTGAGTGATGTGATCAACCAGCCTAATTTATAAAATCACAGGGAGATGGAAGAGGCCTTTTAGTAAAGGATAGTTAACAGAAGGGTTCAAAAAGATCAACCATCATGATTAATATCAGTAAGAGTAAGCAGTATCTAAGCCTCAAACTGCTAGGGAAGTAGGTTGCTAAGGGCTGTTAGTTCTGATGAACTTAATCCAAAGGGACTTAAGGCAGGATGATAGAATTTAGAGCTATTTGTAATATTTTAATTCAATTTATGAGATACAAGGAAACTAAATAGGGGTGGAGGGAGATGTGTGAATGTGTAAGTCATCAAAATATTTTTTATTCTTCAAAATTATTGGAAGAAATAAAATACTTGTGCCAAAAGATGATCAGGTGTGGAGTATAATATCTAAACAGTGCTTGAAACCAAGGTATTTCACAATCATCTCACTTCTGTCTGAGAGTTAAGTATAGAGGAAATGCAGAGCATGGCTAGTATTAATTCTGGTATTGATACTGAGAGCTCACTACTTCTCAGGATATTTTTAGGAAATCTTTGCTTTCATAGACAGTATGTGTGGGAACCGAACATCATAATTACTGACTAAAGCTCACTGAGACTGTCAGTTTGCCAAGATGAGGGGAAGATAAACACTTTTTTTTGAGAAATAAACTTTGAGACAGACTGAAGGCCAATGGCAGAATGGGTCTATTTATCAGCTCTTTGGTCTTGTCTCATCTGATCTCGGTTATCTTTGTAAGGCAGAGTAATTCTCTGGTATAGGTGTATTTGCAGTTCAGTTTTGCTCAGAGTTCTGCTTCTCCTTTGATTGTTGGCTGTTACGTTGTTTTGTGTATGTGTGGTGGGAGGACCCTGTCTGGAGGCCAGGTGCGCACCAGACCTACTGTATCACTCCCCCTCGTATAACGAAATGCTTGTGGGTTGAGATAAGGACAGGGAGAGATCACTCACTATCGTCACGAGCAAACCAGACTGAACTTAGAGAGAAAATGCATCTAGTTTTATTACCAAGCATGACAGAGTAGAGGAATGAGAAATAAAATCAAATCTTAAAACACATCCCCCCACCCCTCCCATCTTGCCAGGCTCAACTTCACTCCCAGCTTCAACATTCTCCCCCCTCAGTGGCACAGGGGGATGGGGAATGGGGGTTATGGTCAGTATACCATATGTTGTTTCTGCTGCTCCTTCCTCCTCAGGGGGAGGACTCCTCTCATCCTTCCCCTGCTCCAGCACGGAGTCCCTCCCATGGGAGACAGTCCTTCCCGAACTTCTCCAATGTAAGCCCTTCCCAGGGGCTACAGTCCTTCACAAACTGCTCCAGTGTGGGTCCCCCCCTATGGGGTGAAAACCTTCAGGACCAGACTGCTCCAGCGTGGGTCCCCCACAGGGTCACAAGTCCTGCCAGCAAACCTGCTCTGGTGTGGGCTTCTCTCTGCACAGCTCCACAGGTCCTGCCAGAAGCTTGCTCCAGTGTGGGCTTCCCACAGGACCACAGCCTCCTTCAGGTGTCTCCACCTGCTCCAGCATAGGGTCCTCCACAGGCTGCAGGTGGAATCTCTACACCCCCCCATCCTTTCTCCATGGACTGCAGCAGGGGACAGCCTGCTTCACCATGGTCTTCACCAGGGGCTGCAGAGGGATCTCTGCTCCAGCACCTGGAGCACCTCCTGCCCCTCCTTCTGCACTGACCTTGGTGTCTGCAGAGTTTCTCACATCTTCTCACTCCTCTCTCCAAAAGCTGTCTCTAACTTTTTTTTCCCCTTCTTAAATATGTTATCACAGAGGCGCTAATGGGCTTGGCCTTGGCCAGCAGCGGGTCCCTTGTGGAGCCGGCTGGCATTGGCTCTATCAGACACAGGGGAAGCTTCTAGCAGCTTCTCACAGAACCCACCCCTGTAGCCCCTCTGCTACCAAAACCTTGCCATGGAAACACAATACAGTATCTTTCTTTTTTCTTTCTGGTGTGTTTTGACTTGTTTTAAGTTTGTCTTTCTGAGTCAAGTATTATTAACCAGTTTCTTTACTTGGTGTTTGCAGTGATTGGAGGTTTCTTGCTAGTTAAATGCTCTGTTTTCTTTAAGATCCACACTGTTAAATAAGAATCCTCTGATGATTCTTTCAAATGAGAATGGGCCATTTTTCAGTCACTTCTAGCAGCAGGAACCCATCCTTTCTCACTGTATAATACTCTGTCTTAATTTCATACACAAATGAATGAAATCAAACAGATTCTACCAGATCCTTAAAGAGTATCTGTCTGGCTGCGGACAGCATTCAACCTAGACTCCCCNTCTACCAGATCCTTAAAGAGTATCTGGCTGCGGACAGCGTTCAACCTAGACTTCCCTTTCCCCTTTTCATCTGCATCATAATCTCTAGAACTACCACAGCTCTCAAGGAGATTCTCAGCTGCCCTTTCCCAACATACCTCAGTTGGGCTTTGTGTTGGGGTAAATGTGATTTCCAGGTTTATGGTGCATCTCGGACTTATCCTGCCTGCTTTGTTGCTTCCAGCTGGCTTTAGTCCACCTTGCCTAATGTTGCCAAATCATTCCTCGTCCTTTTGAGATAAATGGATATTTTGGCTTATGCTATTTGTTACTAGAATTAATCAACTCATATTTTATTTTTCTCCTCCCTTTTATTTTCCTCCCAGAACTCTTCCAAGAATGCATGGATTTTTTATTTTATTTTTTTCTTACAAACTTAAATAGTACATTTGACCTTAATTTCTTGAGCACCAGTTAAAATGAACTGAAAAGGCATGAGTTCAGTGGAAAAGAAGTTCTCTGGTCTTGAGCAGTAGGGCTTTGTACAACTATAATGTGTGTAAATATGAATACACGTTTTTGAAGTGCTCTCATTTGTGGTAAGTAATTTTTTTCCTCTCATTTTTCTGTGACAAGCAAAACAACCTATAGCAGAGTGTCACATTGATACAAAGCCTGTATATCAGTCTGCATTTTTTTATCATGTTGATGATTTTATTAGCACCATTAGCTGTTGATGATGTTTGTGGAGAAAACAAATCAGGAAAATTAGAAATAAGAGGTTAGCTGCTACTAATAATTAAGTGGCTTTCAGTGAGGCATCATAAAAACAATGTGTTACAGATCACTTTTTAAAATAAAATCTTCCTTATGAAGGAAAAGAAAATCAAATGGACTGTAGTTTCAAATTTGGAAAACTCAATCTCTAAATAAATATGAAAACCCAGAATTATCTATGGTTAAATTCTTTCCTGCTGATGAATGGATGTTTGCAGTGGCTTGCTGATTAAATTTTACACTTGAAATTATTTTGACTGTGACATTTAGGTAACCCTTCCTGAACTGTTTTTGTTACAATGATAAAGTGCTACTTTAGTCATGATTTAGTCATTTCAGTAATTATGGAGACCATAAAAGAGCAGAAACTTAAGACCAAATGTGCTTTTTCCCTTTAAACCCAATAAAAAACCATCAGTCTTTCTGTAATGATCCTCCTCATTTACCCTGTTTTCCGTTATTTTGTTGTTGTTTATTTGTGGGAAAGATGTTTGTTTTTAAGACATTATCTCTTGTAAGGTTCTTTGTGTAGCTGTGTGACCTATGTGTGTGCTTTGTTTTCCTTTAAAACTTTGTGATTTAAGTGGAATTAAAAAATACAGACATGTGAAAGTGTTCTTCCTTTTAGTTTTTCTCCTTTTCCTTTTAGTTCTTTTCCTACAATTTTCTTCTCTAACTGTAACCTCAAGAGTATAATTGTTTCCAGCCATAACCTTTTCTTGTAGATTCAGTTTGAAATTATGTTATTTATTAGCTAATCATAGAGACAGAATTTTTCTCATTCTCTTTGATACTCATTTTATCTTAGAATCATTGAATGGTTTGGGTTGTAAGGGACTTCTAGAGGTCATCTAGTCCAAATCCCCCCCCTGCACTGAGCAGGGATGTCTTTAACTAGATCAGGTTGCTTTTTGTTTTGTTGGTGCTGCTGCTGATTCAACATTTTACTATCCTTTATATAAAACAGAAGAAAAAATGATAGACCTTCACTAGTTTGGTTTCCCAGCATAAAGATCTTGTGAATATTATGGAGCATGCTTTTGCCACTACTGCTTCTCCAGGATTTAGATTGTTGTATTCTTCTAAAGAGGATGTAGTTGATTTAGCCAGCTGCTGACTGACCAATTACTCTTCTAGTTCTCCATAGTCCTGGAAGAATCTGACTGTAGTAGATAAACACCAGTAATTCAGCCCTGAATGCAGAGTATAAGATTCTCGAGTACAACTACACGTAATCCTTGGTTGTGGAATAGTATCTTCATTTTAAGTAACTGAGGATGAATGAAAACATTCTTGAACTTGTTGGCCATGTAGATTAAAGCTGCTTTTGAGCAAGTGTCCTCACTGTATGGAATCTGCATCCACATGTTGACTTGACCAAGGTGTATAAGAGTATACATGTAGTAATCTAAAGGGAAACCATGTATGTTTTGTTTTCATAATACAGGGCATTAGGTATTTGCGTTTCAGATTAGACTGAGAGCTTTCTTCTGCTGTGGTTCAGACAGTCTCTTAAAGATTTTTTTCTATATGGAAATCACATTATCTTCCTGAACCAAACTTATGCTACTCAAGGCTTGCTGCCTTTTTTTTTAATATAGAAATATCCCAACCTTTGGTCAATCTATAAATGGAGTTAATGACTTGTTTCTTTCAAACCAGTCATAATATTTCATGGATTTCTACAAACCCTGTCAACCATTTGACTAGATTTAGCTTTGGTAAACACTGTCTTGTCCACCTCTCATAGTAACGGCATCCCTATATACTAAAAATACTTGTAAGCCATGTTGTTATAGAACCCTGTAATCGTATGCCTGTAAAGCAATGCAAAATGAAGTATGAGTCGTCTTCTAGAATAGTTCGATGCCTTTGTGACTTGAGAAAATATGCATACAACCCTGTCTATTTTAGTCATCTTCATTTCAAAGTGGTGTATGAGCCTTATGCCTCTTACTTCCCATCCATAAGGTTGTTTATGCTAGCAGTAAGCTTTCCATATGACTGTACTGTCATATACAGTATGAAAGAGGTATATTCACATAAAAAACAGTTGCAAAGCATAGTGCTCCTATTTGAAACTTCTAGCAATATTACAAAAATTTCTTTGACACTCGAACAATAAGCTTGGAGAAAAATGGAATCAATTAATATTGTATCAGGAGTCATGAAATGTGGGAGACTTCTGACATTTCTGTTTGGGTATTTTTTTATGCTCTGGTATGCATCTGAGTCACCGCAAACATGAAAGCGTGACTTGTGTGAGATTTCCTGTTTTCCCCACTCTGCTAACATCTATCCAATGTCATGTTTCTCACATACTTTCCTGCAGTTATATTTTAATTATTGTCAAATCCTTGCAATATTGTGGTACTCTGATGGAACGTTTAATGTCTTTCCCTTGTCACATTCTTTGAGTACTTCCATAAATTACTGAAAATGTCTGGTGGGGATCATTTTCTATTTAGAACTTTGTATGTAGACTATTAACATCCTTTTGAATCCGATCTGATATGTGCTTTTTTCAACCCTAATATCAATATTTGAAAAAATGATCCCATATCTAATGTTCAGGTGATTCATAATTTAGTTTATAATAAAGAAACTAGGGTTTTTAATTATTTTTTTTCTAGTTCCATTCTTGAAAGTTCATTTGATTTGCTGGATAAAATACGTTAATGCAGGATTTCTGGTTATTGGCATTTATTGTTTATGATATTTGGGAATTAATTTAAGTTTTCCTGTATGAAAGAAACATATACTAAGCTCAATTGCAAAATGAGTCTTCCGGAGTATCATTGGCAAATCATTTATGTTCAAAGACTCTAAAGCACCTGCAAAAATTGTAAAGTCCTCAAATGTCATAGGAATCTAAGCTGTAAGAGAGGCGACGCTTAGGGTTTTTTCCATCCTTCTTCTATGGGAAGGCAGGAGAAATCTAATGCTAAAGACAGGCTTTTAAAATTATGGGTAGACAAAATGAGAACAAATCTGCTACCATAGAGACATTGAACTAGACTGAAAAAAATCTAACAACATATTAAAGAGGTGATGTCAGGTGTGAAGAAAAAATTAGGCTTGTAGAGGAAATCAAGGGCCCTTGCCAACTTGGAATCTTAGGTTTTGCTGATAGGATTGTGCAAACTAGTCTTATCTAATGAAAAGGTTGATGAATATACTATGTAGTTGAAAGATGGTTGAAGAATATGAAGAAATAAGAAATAGTAGTATAATAATTAATTGGCTGGGAAGAAGTAGTATTATTACAAAATGTTTAGAGGGGCTCTGAAAGGAGAGAAAAATTAGGTAGAGAAAGTCGAGCTCTAACAAGCTTTTGTTTGAGGGCATTTTAAGCAGAGCCAAGGATTTCTGTGGATGTTAAAATTGCAGATATTGAAGGGGACGAGAAATAGAATAACAGATTAAAGAATAGGTTTTAAAGCAATATAATGATTTTTTAATTGATTGGAAATCTGAGGAAAGTGAAATGTAAGAAAATATTTGAGGGTAAGTCCAGCACCACCAAAGATGAATTGGTTTCTACCAAGAAAAGCATATGTCTGATGTAGAGAAGTTGAAATGTTTGAGTTTTTCTTTTCCAGTGAGTAAAGTGAGCCACTATAGGTTAAAGAAAAATATTGACCAATTTTGAAGTAGAAATCAATAATTCTCAACCGTGTCTTTTTGTGTTAGGTAAAGCTTGCTGAGCTCCAATTTCTTTTTGGTATATCTATAGATAAGTTACAGCAACCATGTGGTAGTAACTGTTCCAGAGGTAACAACCACAGGGTGGCCTTAAAAAGTAGCAGTCTCTTATTTTGGGTGCTAGTATCCTTAAGCTGTCAAACTATGTTGGTGAAGCAAAGCTGAAAAAAATTGGGGGGAAAAAAAATGTAGTCAATGTAATGGGATGCTGAAAGACTTTAGTTCTGGCTCTAAACCCAAATACCATTATATACTATATTGTTTATACATTAATTCCTGGAAAGAGGATACTTCAAATATAAAATTGAACTTTTCTGTCTTAAGACTATCATATGCTTCTTAGTTAGCAGGGAATCAAATGCATCCTTTGATTTCATAAGGTTGCTTAGCCTTGCCCTTTGTAGATTGCTCTCTTTATCCACCAATAGGTGTAAAAGGGCTTACTTTTTCCTATAAAAAAGAAGAAAAAATAATCACCCTCTCCCTGCCAAGTTGACACTGTTTTCCTATTTATAAACTAGACATTAATACATGTTTTTTCAAACAGAACTAAACTGGATAAGAGGATAGAAGTCTCAAGGATATTGGGTGGTCAGTCAATGTCCCTACTGAAGGAATGGCTTCAGCAGGAGTTCACACCTTGGTACAAAACAATCTCAATGGACCAGATGCCCTAATTGTGCATCTCATTAGATGCTAGAGAAGATACTAAAAGGCAAGACTGCCTTAATTGTGTGTGGGGAAGAAAGCTTCATTTGAAGTTCAGACTCAACTGCCAGAGAGTTAATACAGAAACTAAACAGTAGATGCATATATGAACTGAGTGTATTTTTTCATATTTTATATGTATTTATGTATGCTCTCTGATATCTAGTGATGGAAGTGTTAGGGTGAACCCTTTGCAAAACTTCAGGCTTCAGTTTCAAATACAGAGCTCTAAGTGGACATGCCAGATCATGTGCCATACACACTTTTAACCAATATAAGCTAGCTGTCATAGGAAAAAGAAGGAATGATTGAAGTTCATACCATTGGAAAAAAGTAACAACATGCAAGCATCTATAATCTGTTGTAGAATGAATAATCTTTGTTCAAAGTGAGAGTAAATAAAAAATCTGTATCGTTTAAAAAGCTTAACCTTGAGTTATGATTTCACATATATAAAACTACTTTTTTGTTAGTTTCCTAAATAGTATTTTATTCTTTTGAAGTTGGGTTCCTCTGAAGGATAAATGTATGGCAATGTTTGTAACTGTTACAGTCCAGTTTCCCAAGGTAGAATGAAGTTGGTCTAAAATAATACAAAATAGATTATATTAGAAGTTCTTGGTATTGGTGGCTAAAACTTGAGGTTAGGGCACTCTAGGGTATGGTGCCTCAGCCAAGCCTCGTGCTGGAGTGCTCCTGCAGGCCGTGTCCTGATCGTCTCTTGACAGAACGGGGCTGGCATCATGCTGCTCTGGTCCTTGTCTAGGATGGCAGGAGGAGAGGGGAAACATGCTTCTGCACATCCAGGGTCCTTTTTTGATCTTGGAGCACAGAGAGCAGTGTGTCCCTTGGCTGTGGAAACACAGCCATTACCAAGAACAATGGTGTGCAGACCTAATAACGTTAAGATTTCCAGTTAGTTCCATGCTTTATGCTTACCTTTTGGTTTTACTTGGTTTGAAACAGCCAGCAGGAAATTTAACTTAATGTCGCAGCTCCCAATGCTTTTTACATTTACTATTTATTGCACTAAGCTCTGCATCCCATCTTTCCATATTACCAAACAGAAACTTATTTGCACTAATCAGACTTCGAGCTGATCATTCTGACCTCAAATTATGAAGTTCAGAGGTCTCCTTGTTGGTAGCACATGAATTTCAGTGTCTGACTCAGTGAAGCAAGGTCAGTGGAAATGAGGCTCAAGTGCAGTGCCTTATAATAAAGCTAGAATAGTTTCAAATATAACCTTCTGTGATGTCAAGGAAGTGAAGCCAGGTGGAAATGACTTCAAGTTTTTGAGAAGAACAAGAATATAAATGTCCATGTGGTATGAATATTATGCACATGCATATGTTTTTATGGTTTAATTCATTTAACTGCTAAATTCATCCTGAGTCCTTTATTCCAAGTTTTTGGGGAAACTGGATAAAGCATCCTACATATGTGTGTGATTATTTTCCTATTATTATCATCTTTAATTTATATCTTTCTGTCTATAGACATAATGAACTAGATAAACATTAACTTAACCATTTTATCTATGGGAAAAGAAGCTAAGCAGTTCTAAGCTTGAAGTGTGAGTGTGGCTGCCTTACTTGGAAGTCAGTTGGTACGACATTGGAACAGGCTTCCTAGAGACGTGGTTGATGCCCTGAGCCTCTCAGTGTTTGAGACATTTGGACAATGCCCTTAATAACATGCTTTAACTTTTGGTCAGCCCTAAAGTGGTCAGGCAGTTGAACTATATGATCGTTGTAGGTCTCTTCCAACTGAAATACTGTATTCTAATTAGCACTGATATTGTCTAACTAACAGCTTGAGAATGGCAATGTTATGAGGCATGAATTACTTCTTAAAACAGAAGGGGCTGCAGAAAACATGGTGAAATGCCTCAAAAAGCTTTAGGCTCAATTATTTTTATTTGTTACCTCATCCACAATATATTTATCAGATTGTAATATGTCATTGTAGTTGACTCAAAATTACAACCATAATGTCCCTAATGAACTGTTTTTCACTTAAAACTGCTCACAGAGGGTTAATATAGCTTGTGGTCACTTTTTCTTCAAGCTGTCTTTTTGCTGGAATCTAAAAATTCTTAATTGCAGATTTTCTGGGTAACAAAAAAACATATAAAAATTCTTAAAAATGAAACAGCAAATGGTAAACTATCACTGATAGTAGATAACAATTCCAAATTTGGTTTTCTGCATTTTCAGTTGAAAATAGAACGCAAACAAGTCCATGAGTGCTATAGGCAAAACTCATTTTAGGGCAGAAGTCTAGACTGTGATGGTAATTGTGAGTATATGCTTTTATTTAGTGTGCACATTAAGTCCCACTACAAACTACAAGTGAAATGCTCTCCTAGTAATGTCTTCTATTTGACTATAAGCGGTTTTACTTTTTAGAGGTAGCTGTTGTTCAGCAGATCCCTTTTGATAGCATGGGATAGAAATTACATTTTCTTAGACTTCTTGCAGTCTTGTTTCTTTTTCAGAAATTTCATTTTCCTCTGTTATTTGGGGGTAGAGGTAAATAGTGTGACATAGTCAAAGAATGTTTATTTTTAAAATTACCTTGCTATTCTGAAGTTATTGAAAACATTATACAGCCTCTCATTACTTGATGTTTCTTTTCACATGTTGAAATGACTATTATTCTTTTTATGTGACACAATAAAAATATGAGTTGGGGCATTTTACAGTCAAAGACAAAAAGGAAAAAAAATATAAGCAATGATTCTGGTAAGGCTTATTTTTGTAGCATTTCTCTGACATTTGGTAAAACTTGTGTGTTTCAGATTCCCTGTCATTGTTCATTCCCTTGTGGGTACCATTAACTACATAAACATTTCCATACAGCTTGGTGTGTAGATGAATCTTTCTCTCTATGTAAAATGTTTTAAGTTTATTATGTGGTGCTAAGAGCTTCAAACTAATTTTGTTTGGTCAGATCTGCTGTGAAGCAGAAACACTGATGCACCTCAAATGTGTACTTCAGTGAGAACTCAAAGCAATTATGCAAGCCATTGAGCTCTAGGTTATGCCAAAATGCTGATTGTAACATTTTAATAAGATTATCTTCTGATTGCCACAATAAAAGCAGCTATTGTTAGCCACAAAAGATTTTTAGAGAACAGAAAGATACACATTAAAATACAAAGTCCCAGCAGAGAGCACAGCTTATGGGTGAATAGGCCATAGTCACATGAAATAGGGATATTTTTACATTTTGATATAGTGTATGTTGGAGGTGTGTGTGTGTGTGATACCTCACCCTTCTTCCTGACTTCTGGATCAGGATCTGTTTGTAATGCCTAAAATAACTCTTCGTTACACAATCTGTATATACTTCTGGGTTAGTTTTTAAATTGTATTGCTAATATACCAAGATGAAATGGGTTTCTTTTTCTCCTTGTCCCCTTTAAGTACTTTTTTGGTGCTCTTGCAGATTCTTGTCCTCATGAGAACTTTAATCTACTTGGCTGTTTTGTACTAGCAGTAGTGCCCGTCTACACCTTAGTGATTTCCTCGCTTCAGATTCATTACTTGAGCGGAATTGATTTGACTGAAACCTGAGCGTCTTGCCTCTCCTCCTTTGTAATCCCTTTCATGGGGGACCAATGCCTGTAAAATCAACGGCGTATTTTGTAACTCCTGTTTTGAAAGCTGTCAATGTGAAGAATTCAGCCCGAATGCTTAATAATTGTGCTGTACTTAATGTATCAAAATGGAAAGTCCATTATTTTGTTAATCAAATTTTAGTTGCCTCATAATGACAGCTTCATATGAGACCATGTTCTGTAATGCATTTTGAAAAGAGGTCTTGGCTTTTCCCTCAAGAACAGTAGCTATGATACATTGGAATAAAGAGGAACACTAATGTTTTTATGTTAATTAAACTATTAAAAATATTGTCATAAATAAAGAATTTGTAGAAAATTGTGATGACTATGCTTTTTTTGTATGGTGCACTTAAGATTAAACAAGTTTAACATCATTCTGTGAACATGGCAAATACTGTATTTGGTGTTTGCTTGTTTTTCCTCATCTAAATGGGTTCTTCTTTTTAAAAAGAAGTCACCTACCCAAAGAGCTTTTTATTTCTGTAGAAGGTGGCAAAAAGTTCAAGGACTTGTGACAAAAGTACGCAAGTGGTGAAAAAGAATCACTGATGTAGTTGGCTACATTAGACAATTTCACTGAAAGATAGTTCTATGAAAAAGCTGATGCCTCCCCCTGTGAACATTTGGTTACCTGGATAAAAGCCCATTCTTTGCGCTAAAGGCTGCAAAAACTGCAAATATATTTAATTATCCATTGACAGCATCTAATGACTATGTTAATATGATTAGTTAGAATTTGGAGTTTTCAGTGAGATATTAATGTTTTTTGGCAGGGTTTTTGGAACAAAGTGACTCGCATGCTGTAGCTGCATTTCTTTTATTTGGTTTCTTCTGTTTGATTTCCTTGAGAGGTCTCTGGCATACACAAATTCAGCAGTATTTGATTTTTTTCAGATTCTCTTTTCACATGCATTTTTTCCTAGTTAACAATGTGATGTGACCTTTGTATTCCTGCACATGCTGTTGCTGACACTGTTTGGGTTTCTCCTAAGTTGATCTTGAATCTCAAGGATTTTGCATAGGTAGCAATTCTCCCTGAAGTATTAAAGTGTGTATTATTAGCCAGCAAAGCATGTTCATCTGCAAAGTTGTGATATTCTTGCAGAGTCAGCTGCTGTACTTTTTCTTCTAACGTGTCTCTTGATCATGCTTTAAAAAAGAAAGTTAGAACATATAACTGCTGGGTTGTGCTGCCTTTCTGAAATTCCCATCCTAGGTTTGTTTTTCAAACTTTAGTTGGATTTCATACAAACTTGCTTTTAGATTAACATGGATGGATCTAGACCATTGCTTGTAGACTGCAAACCATTTACATGGAGTGTAAGTCTGGCGCAGAAGCTGTACAGGTTCAATAAGCATAACATTGGGCTATATTTACTGTTCCAGAAAGGCAGTGGATTAGCTGGGGCATCTTTCTGCCATGTTGTTTCCAGACCAGAATTATCTTGTACAAACCTGTGTGGGATTGCATGATAACCAGATGGAGAATGCACCTGCAAATACACCCTTAAGAAAGAAAATGCCAAGTTCAGAAGCAACTTAGAAGCTTGGAGCTTTTGCAAGTGCTACTCATATTTTTACATGGTATGTGTGTTACAGGGTATTCATAATGGAGGCTTTGAGCCCAGGCATCTTGTGTCCTTTACTCCAGATGCTTGCTATAGCTTCTGTAGTCTGTCCTGAATTTCTGAGAGTTAAAATGTTATAGGGAAAACTTGCTCAAAATAGGGGTGTTTCAGTCTAATGTGTAGTGTCCCTCCTAAATTATGGGTTTTTTTTCTCCAGCTCTTATCTTTTCTTACATATACTGTGATCTCTTATTCAGAGACTTATTTCTTATGTTCATATCACCATTGGGAACAGCACTGCGTAGCCTGTCTTTAAGAACAGTTACAAGGCTTGTTTCACTTTAAGTAACAAAAGGCAAAGCAAGTACCAGCCATGTAGGCCATATTTTGGTAGGGTTCTCAGCTGCTGTTGTGCTTCAAAACAGATGCTGTTTCAGCAGGCAGCTCTTCTGAAATAAACGTTTTTAAAAACGAAAATAAAATGAAGTGCTTGGAGAAGAAAAAAATTTAGAATTGAAACACCAAGCTCAATACAGTTTATGATGAGATTGCCCTAGAGCACTGGGAGCAAGCCAAACACAAAAATTAAATGCCTGTCTGCTTTTTGTCTTGAAGAAATATCTTAAAAGCTGGTGTGCTAGAAATGGCCAGCAAAATTATCCACAGCCTCACTACTTCCTTCATAGGGTAAAGCTGCTTTCCTGAGGCTCTGTTAAATCGCTTGTATCTACTACCATGCCTCATCTGAAGTTTTAAATGAGTCAAGTGTACGCAGCTTCCTCAGTTATCAACCTCCCACAAATGTTCCCTGTGTTCTGCAGAACAGTGTCTTCTGTAGACAAACAAAAGTCTTTCTAGGTGACACTGTACAGACCTCAGGCTGATGCCATTTAGTTACAGATAAATAATTCTAACTAGACAAAGAAGAACTTATGTTATTTCTAGGAACTTTAGGAACATCTATTAAGTTGTTTTTAACAAGTGTCAATTTATTTTTGTGGATTAAAAAAATTAATTACAACCAAAAGCCATAAAAATCATCTTACTGATTTGTTAAATGGCATTACATTTGAGTACATTAGTTTTGTGCCCAGGTGAAAAGACTAAAATTTCTTCTTGGTCTGAGCAAATGTAAACAATTTTCAGATTCTTGTAACTGACCATCTTTTTTGTAAAGAATTTTAGTTCTTCTGTAGTCCTGTGCCTCTGCATGTGGTAACTTTTACTGTAATGCAGTCTCCAGACAGTATAGACAAAAGATAAACATTATAGTAATTTCTACAACCAAGCTGAATGTGAACTCAGTTTTCCTACTTAGCATAAGCACTGGGTTTCAGTACTACCAGAAGCATTTCAGGTTCCCAATTCTTAGTCGGACTTTCATTGTCCATGATGTATAGAGCTAGGATTGCCAGTAAGATCACAGCCTAGGAAATTTATTCAGATTACACACAAAAAATAATCTTTTACAAAAATTGTTCCACATATTGTACTGAAATCCAAGGGTAATAATTATCAAAAGGGCTTTCTTTGAACAGAAGCTACAAAAAAACCCCACCAAAAACCTGCAAAACAAAACTGGAGGTGGTTTAGTTTGTTTTCTAGTTTTGGGTGTTTTGGTTTGGGAGGTTGGGTTTTTTTGTTGGTGATTTTTGTTGAGGTTTTGTTTTGGTTTTTTTTTGGAAGGCACACTTAAAAGTTTATTCTTGTTTCTGTAATGAACTGTTGTTCATGAGGAAGAAATTAGTGCAAGGGTAATTGCCCCAGCAGGTAGTCCTCCTAATGCATACAAGTAGATTGGACCTCAACAGTGCATACTTTTGCAGGGTTAGCTACATATTCCATTGCTTTTATGCATGGTCTGCTCTCATTTTGATCTGTCATTTGCTTGAAGAGATATAAGGGAAAAAGGTATAAATCAGAATACTTTTCATTGTTGAGTGTTTCTAAGAAGTTTATTATAACACACTGCTTAAACATTCGTATTTATCTGAGAAGCATCGCATTCTGTTACGTGGTTTTTAAAACAGACTGCAAGGGTGTTGTGATGCTCTGTTGTTCATAGAAGCATGTAATGGTCAAAGAAAATCATAAAGATATGTTTGTGTTGGTCTGCTTTGAGAAGCAGGGAGTGCCTAAAGGTTGATACTTTAAAAAAAAGAGGGGGAGGGAAGAAGGAAGCAGGACTAGTGGAGAGAGGATTTTCATTGACTAGCAGTGTATGCACTACTAAACCATCAGAATATGATTTATGGTGATCTAATTATGTCTGAAAATGAATACTCTTAAGTAGCTGAGGAGGAAGGTGCACAAAACTCTAGTGAAGAGCAGCTTTAAATGGAGATTAAGGCTGTTAAATGGAAATTCTTTTTCTCCAGTTTAGAAACTCTTGTGAATATTGGATTTTATAATCCCATGAGAATTTGTAAAAAAAA
>VXBL01007953.1:808569-844674 GCA_013400195.1 Aramus guarauna | reverse complement strand
AAAAAAAAAAAAAAAAAAAAATTAAAAAATTTATTGGAAGAAGACATCATCAGCTATTTTCTGTTGGTAGTAGTTGACCATAATCTCTACATGAATAAATGGTGTATATTACTTTGTTCAGAGAGTACTTAGTATTGTAAAATGCCCACAAATGTGAAAATATACAAGAATATTCCTACCTCAGTTCAGTCACTGGTGAAGAAATTTTTTTTATTACTGTATGAAACGTGTAATGGTAGCTGCTAAGATATACCTAATGCTCAGTATGAATACAGAGTTGGTCACTTACACCATAAAATTTGTTGTGTTTATGGAGTAAACCCCTCCAAAACTCATTAATTGGGGTACTAGAATACTGAAAACAATCAAACAAACCTATTTTGTTTCCTATTTCCTGAAAATAGGTACAAGCTGAATGGATTTCTTTATTCTCTCTCTTTTTTTTTTTTTTAAGGCCACATCTGCAAGGTAACTTTTCTATCTACAGTTGACTCAAACCACTCTAGGTATTGAAAGGGTACATAAATATTGTGTGTGGAGCATTGATTCAGTGAGTAGCAAAACAACCCAGCAGTTTTATAATAAGAAACTTAAAATTCATTCTAAAGAAAGGAAGTCTAAGGAAATCTACTTTTAGAATAGTTTGAGTTTTGGGGTGTGGTATGGGGTTCTTTTGGTGTTTTGTTTGGTTCTTTTGGTGTTTTGTTTGGTTCTTTTGGTGTGGTGGTTTGTTTTTTTTTTAGTTTAAAATATACTGAAATATTATAGTTGCATTTTTCCAATTCTGTGTATGCAATCTGTTAGCTCCAGATTGTCTCTTGTGGCCACTGTGACACAGCTACTAGAAATGTCAATGAACAAGGAGAAGCAGCAACACTTCATGTCTCTCCATCCTAATGAAAAGTGGGCCAGGCAGTTTTCAAGTCATGTCCTAGCTGAGTTACACTGTCCTTCCTCCCACCCCCTCCCAGCCTTTGATTTTTAGAAAATGAACATATAACCTTGACATTTGTTAACTTTAGGAACTTACTATGTTCTCTGAGTTTTCGTCTGTTTGATTAATGGTTGTTATTTAGTGAATTCTTTGAGTATTGTACATATTGACTGACATGACTAATTATTGAAAACTATTGCCCTGTTAATTTTAACAGATACTAGTATATTGCTTTTAATTTTTAAGTATTATCAATTTATGACAATTTCTCACTTGAAGAGGACTTAGTCTTTTAGTATTCAGATTTCGAGGAGCTGTAAAAGACCCCAGAAGTGCTTCAGGAAATGTGTGAATAAACATGTGAAGAAGTTTGACTATATGCAAATGTGGTAATGCATTTTAAATTTGCTTAATTAAATTTGTTATTTTATGTTCATGGCAAGGATTTGTGAACATTAATTAGTTCATTTGCAAGGCAGTCATATTAGCAAATTGTTCCTTTCTTTTTATGGGGTTAGATACTAAGGTAAAAATAGATGAGGGAATCCCAAGACTGTGGCAATACTTTAGCAGAGCAGGTGCCAAGTACTGGTTCTGTGCATTTATTGTTAGACAATATCCCCCATATCCCTATATGTTTCCTATGCTATGCGTTGTTTTGATAATGACCTAATGATTGAAAGGTTTTCCTTTCCCTGAATAAGAAGTTGAGATAGGCTAGTTCTACTGGACCAGAAAACATAAACAGCATAATTTCCTCATTCAACACACATTTTATGGAATATGTATGCCAAATTCATGACATTAGATTAATAAATCCTGGGTTTAAGTTTATAATAAAATAGGAGGAGGTGGATTCTTAGCTCAGAGTTGTAAAACATTCATAGACCAATGAAGGGAACGGAGCATGCTTCTTGATTTCATTCTTTTTTCATCCCATGATGTCTTACAAGTGGGATAGAGCTCTAGGAAAAAGAACAAGTTGCGTCTTCTGTTGTTGAAGGCTTATCAAAAGGATGTAAAGGAAAAACACATTATCTGTAAACATTTGTCTGTTGTACGGAAGACAACGTAATTTACCTACCTATGCAGTCTTTCACTCAGCCAGCATGAAGCGTTCGGTTCATAAGTAGCAGACTTAAACTTGCCTTGAGCCCTAGTTTGCGTGTAGGTCCACTTTGATAACCTGAGCAAACCTTTTCAAAACCAGCTCTTGTACCTTTCTGCTTTGGAAGAGTTTGCAGTGATAAAGTTTTGGGATTTTGGGCAACAAACAGTGAGGCTAGGTAAACTCCTTTAATTTCTCATAATCTTTATTACTTTTTCTGCCTGGAAACCAATGCTCTCAAATAGATTTCTGCCCTCCTCCTGGAAATGCAGTATTAAATAGCACAAGTACATGCACAAGGAATGTTGCATTGCAGCTGTTTCTCTTAGTTGTTGCCTTTATGTGGCTATTTCAGTCCAGAAAAATCGAGATTAGTCAAGCAATACTATGCTTTCATATCAGATCTGTTTTAATTTTGAATATGATGTTCATCTTTCAGCATTTCTTTCTTTAATAATAATGCCACATTTCATTTTTCTTTGAGCCTGCTGAGAGTCTCAAATTGTTTATAAACATTAGTCAAAACATTCCCCACTGTTGTTCTTATTTTCCAGGTGAGGATTTGGAGACAATGGGGAGATTAAGTGACTTGCCCAAAGTGTCAAGCTAAGTATCTACTAACAACAAGCTCATCTTTTAGCCATTATATGTCCTTTCTTCCTTTAATGCGTATAAATACCAATTCATTAGAGATGAGCTAAGAAAACTGGGACAGAAAAAACCCAAATCCTTCATACAGAAAATGGAAGGCGTGTTCATTTAGGTGCTGTCAGTGCCAAAAAGCAGGATGAAGAGAGACAATATATGCTGGGATAGATCAGATAGCAGGTAGGGTTGTTAAGTTCTTGTTTTGGTTGGATTAAGAACAGCTCATACATAAGGAGGAAAGAAGGTGAATCAGTTTTCTCTCCTGGTGAAGCATAAGCAGAAACATTGTACAAGATGTCTGAGCCTGTGTGCTGGCTGGAGTGATCTGCGTCCTCAGGCCCTTCTGGCCACCAGCAGCTCTGGTGGAGGCTGGCAACAAGACTGCAACGCGCTAGGTCTTTACTTGTACGTGAGAAGAATTCTGAGGCAGGAGGGAGTGGAACTCAATAATAGCTTACAAACACACAACACGCTGTTGTTTCATGAGCAGCCTGCACCAGTCTGCAAACTGTTCAGGCTTGGGAAGGTCTTCTGCCTGGAGTCCCAGCATCAGTCAGAGGAGTGTTAACTAGTTAAGTAGAAAGTATCAAGTCTTCTGTCCACTGCGCAGGCAGAAAATGAAAACAGCTGTTAGCAAGTTACATAGCATCAGCAAAAGTAATGCTGGTGGCCATTTAAAAGGTAATTTGACTTGGGAGTAAGGGTGGGAAAAGAGAAGGAACCAGAACGAGGAAGGGGGAAGATGGATGGGCTGCCATGCGCTCGCTGGGTGCTCAGACTGAGGGGGACAGGGGCGTGATGGTGCCTTGCTCTGCTCTGGGACCCGGCTCTGATGAAGGTATAATTTGCCAAGTACTGAAATTTTTTGTTCATTTGGTCATTTTGGTCTTGATAAACACTCTTTATGGGAAATGGTGCCCTGTGGTCTGCAGTAGTTGAGTGTGACAGATCTGGTGGTCCTTTCTGGACTTTTAATTATAAAAATGTCTTATGTTAAATGTAAATGTACATTAAGTTAATTAAGGATTATAAATGTGATTGAAGAAAAGTACACTGCTGGTTATATGTAAGATGAAATCTTAAAAGTGAATGCTTTGGCTAGGTAGCCTTCTGAAATGAGGTCTATTGTGGGTTTAGTATTGCCATCTTCAGCACCTACTGCAGTTATGGACTTTTCAGAGTCACACAAGCATTCTCAAAATAATTATCACAAAGACATAAAAAACCCATTCTAGCATTCGTATCCTTTTGGGGAGACTCAACCCCTTTCCTAGTGTGCACTGTAGCCTGTTGGAAAACTCAGTGAACTTTTCATCTAAAGGTTGTGCATAGTAGTACCAGATCTTCCAGGGACTGCTGTTAACAATCCTTGCTGTAAACCAGGGTTTTCCTGCCTTGGGATGTATCATTCGCCCGGGTGGACTGACAGCTTGCACAAGGTCATTTCAGGCAGAACTGGGAAAAAAGCCAAGTTTCAACTTCACTATGCAGTTTTTTTGTAAAGTATGTCTAAACTGCCGATTGGCAGAGCGTGGCTCTCTTACCTTTCAGCAACTGCACTGCGTATGAACGTTGTAACGCTGCTGCTGATTTTGTGAGAAGGAGTTTGTTTAAATCTACTCCTTGAGCCCATATCCACTCCTTCACATATCTTGCATAGAGCTGCTACTGTATGCAGCTGTAACAACTGAACCACAATTTCTTCCAGGAACCAAGAAAAGTCCTCACTATATATAGTCTAAATTTGGTTGTTGTTGTCATGTGTATGTTTGTTTAGCACCCTTTAATGTAATTTTTTTTTTTTTTGGTGCTCCCTGGAGGACAAGCAGGGCAACTGCTTGTTTCTCTCTGTTAATTATACCTATAACTAAAATGACATGCTTGGCAAGTATCAGTGCCAACTTCCATGCTATAGCTTTAATATACTGTTTACATGTGGTGGTTTCTTTGTTTGGAGGTTTTTCTTAGGTAACGGAACAGTTGGTATTTCACTCTCTTGAGTCCTTCAGCATGAAACCGTTCAGTGATAGGCAAAATCAATTCATGCAACTTTAAGATGGCAAAATAGTCTCATGTACCTAATTAAGGATGAGAAAACAAAGATAATAACAGTGCACTTAGCAACCTTCTTAAATCTCTGAGGCTACAGATCAAAAAATGAGATTGTAAAATATGGATGCTCCTGGGAGGTTCAAGGAATCTAGAGAAAGTAGTCAAAGACGGCGTGCAGATGACAGGAGTGAATGACTGGGAGGCAGGTTTAGGAGGGCATAAAAGGAACTCGCGACTTCACCTGGTTTGTTTCTGGCACGATGAGTTGGAAAACAATTACTGGTCCATAGGAAATTCTGCTATTTAATTCTCACTCCAATTCCTGGACAAAAGCTCTCTTTACCATATAAATAACATCCTAATAACTTCATTTTGGGAGCATTGAAGGCTTTTTGCCTAACCAATGTTGCATCATTCCTATTTGATTTTGAAGAATCAAAATATAGATCAAAATAGAGCAAAAGTCAAATACAAAAATAAAAAAGTAAACTTTTAGCAATATGGAAAAATCCAAGTAAAGTGTTTCAAAACTTAGCAAGACAGAAAATGTTTTCAAACGCTTCTGAACAAGACCAATTTTGATAAAAATACATTTTTGATGAAAAAGTATATGTAATTTTTTTATCCTTTTAAAGTCCTGCAGGCTATATCACACAGAGATGAAAATGAGGTAGTTGAAACTATTATCAGACAAGGTTAGCTCGAAAGGAGTTGTAAAGGTGGTAGACTGAGATGGCATCCTGTTTCTGCCACATTTCTGTGTTGCTGCTGAGCAGCATACTGGCTATTTCAAAAGGTAAAGCAGTTCTCGTACGGCTCACAATAGAAATCAGCTCCACGTTTTTAAGGACCTGACTTACAACATTTAACTGGAATATTCTTATCACAGCAAGAGATTCAATGGACGACAATCAAGCTACTTGTGTAGAAGTCCATAAAGTTATAGTTTGTATTTATATTTGTCTAAAAGAACTGGAGGTGAGGGGTGCTTTTTTTGCCTTTTTTTTTTTTTCTCCCTTCTAAGCAGCTTTTAAGGGATTAATGTAAGATCTCCTGCAAAGCCGACTGGAGAAATTACACAGAAACAATCAGTTCTCTGTTTGTGTACTTGCTTTTGCATAGAGTTGTACTGTCAACAAAAGCAGTAAAACAGATTTTCCAAATTTGTATAATCCCAGACCAATGTACAAAAATCGTACAGTGCTGGTTATACACTTAATGAAACAGATGTATATGCAAGTAGAAGAAGCGATTTTTATATACTTGCTGTACATGCTTACAAAATCCAGGTCAGACCAAAAAAGCTCTGCCTTTTGTTTCAAAATAAAATTGTTTGTGGTAGAAAATATTGTTAGGCTGCAGTGAAGAAAAATGCTTCAGAATTTGTCATAAAATTTGAAACTTTAATTTTTAAGTAGAATTCTAGAATAGATTTTGTTTTCTTGTATGCATCTTTCTGTTGATATTATTTGCCAAGATTACTAACAGAATACATTGAAGTGAAATAAACCATCAGGTAGCAGTCTGAATGCTGTGTTCATCAGTCCATTCCTATGAAGTTTCATTAATATTTCTGTGCTTGAATTTTAGGTTATAAGTTGACTGTCATTATAACTTGCAATTTTAAGGGTAAGATGTCTGCTCATACATAATCAGTAATGTGTGTGATGATTTCAGATAGCCTATGCAACAGGAATCAAATACAAATGCATGAAAAGGCAAATGCCCACAAGTACTGGTTTCCTTGTATCTTTGCTCTAGGTATTCTTGTGTAAACAAACAAATAATGCCTTCAGCAAATGTTAATAAATAAGTGCTGGTGTAGCAATATGCCTCTTAGTCTTACTCGAAGAGGAAAAAAATAGGTTAAGATAGAGGCTTTTTTTCCTAATTTGAGAGTACCCAGAACAACTGACATGTAATTACCATACACTTATGAAGTAGTTAATCTCCTGAGTAGACGTCAAAACACAGGAAAGTCTAAATTTATGTTCATCATTTAAATATGCAATAAAATAACATGAAGTCTTTAATATGATTCAATTCTATATCAGGGTGTGGTATTTTGTTTTGTGGCTTTTTTTTTTAATTATAGGTTAGTATGTTTCTCAGATTGTGACTAGATTTCTAGGGTTTGTACTACTTGATGGTGTTGGTGCAAAAAGTATTTAGGGAATTAATCCTATGTATTTATATTCTTCTCTGAAATTCAATCTCTGAGTTCTTCCTTCATTTCAACCACTTTAAATAATTGCCAAATTAATACATTGGCCTAAAACAAAAAGCCCCAAACCTTTACCAAAAATGCAGTATTTCTAGTGGTCTCAAATATGCATATTTCAGGTCAAAAATACTGTCTTGCACTGGGAGGTATTTTTGTATGTTAAGAAAAAGGGTGGTAGACAACATTGCAATATGAATATTTTCTTTCAAGAAACTGTCCTTGATTTTGGTAGAGATCATACTTGTTTCAGAAAGAAAATGGGTATTTGAATATAAATACATGAGAAGTGGTCTTTACTGTGTTTTCTCAATAACTAACCAATTTTCTCACTCTGAATCAGGATGTGTGTTGTTCAGTGAGTAGTTATTAAATCCTTCCCAGAACACTGCTTTAAAACACCCTCGGTGTAGCATTCATTTGTATAGCTCTTGTTCATTCAGAGACTGTCTCTTAAAACTTAATTGCTATCAAATAATAAGAAACATTTTTGATCAGTTGTTTGATTAATAAGAAGAGGCAATGTTTATTTCTGAGTTTATTTAGATTGTATCAGGCAAAGTAGGAAGCTTTTTAATAGTCAGCAATTATTTTAGCTTTTAAAGTTAAGGTCCATGGTTGTAGCTTCACGGTTGAATAGGGCATATTAATCTCACTCTTTTCAACTACTTTATTCTTCTGTGTTCAGAAATTAATTTCTGAAAGCATGTGTTTCTGAAACATTCAGGTAATCCTGCAGATATATTTTACTGATAATCCAAGTCCTCTTCCTAGCTGATTTTTTTTCCAATGTGGAAACCTTGGTTCTGAGCAGAGGTTTAACCTTCCAGCATGGGAAATGTTAAGTGGATCAGCCACAGTCTGACTTTTTTATTTTCTCAAGAGAAGTAAAACCCTTAGATAAATAACAAGAATAGTAATAATATATTAGAAAGCCCACTAATACTTTGGATTTTCTGAACCTTAATATTTTGAATAGCCTGGCCTTCAAAGGGTTTTCATACTGTCTAGCCATTATGAAATTGAAGAGTATTTATTCTGTGTATATAATTTTGCATAGAAATACCTACCATTTTCCACTGTGATCTTCACACTTCTTAAGTAAATTGGACCTGTAATTGAAGTTCCCATTCACTGTCACTGCTGTTCTTCGTAAGAGATGAGCAGATATCAGAGGAAAAAGTATGTAGTATAAATCTTTTACTCTCTTGGATAGATTGTATCAAAAGGATAGTTTCTTCAATGCATTTTGAAAGTAATTACTTTTCATTTATTAGGCTTTGTATTGTTTGACCCACAGCCATGCTTTATTACCACAATTGCTTTAGTGTTTCCTATGTGTTGCTCAGTATTTTGTGTGTTTTGGCATTCATCCTTTTAATTGTTTGTTTGCTGAGTCCTGGGGAAAGAACAAGAAGGGTGCAACACATTTGTGTCCTTGTTGATGATGATGATGAGGACATTGCACTGTCTGAGAGTCACACCAGTGTTTTGTGGTTCCGTTGAGGTGACCCATCAAGGATGGAGGTGGTTGTACTGTGAGAAGTTGGAAATAACCGTGAGGTTTCCACTTTCTCTAAATTACGGTATTGCAGTCTGAAAGCAGCAAATATATCATAGCTGGATCCTCATCAGGTGGGAAAGGACACTATCTCTCATCCTGGGAAATGTGATCTTTGGAGACTCTTTGGAAGGAAAATGGGACTTTTACAGTGTTCTTTTTGTAACATTAGCAACCGGGTTTTGTGTTAACCACAGAAACCTTTAGATATTTTCTTGTACTCTACTAGAATGTACTTGTCTGCTGGGAGGTTGAGGTTAACTTGATTTCTCACTTGAATTGAAAATCAATTCAACTACCCCTTAGTCATAATGCTATAAACTACGTTTGAGAAGCTGATCTAGTGTTGAATTATATGTGAGTTTGTGCTGGGAATCGAGTCCTAGCTTTCTGAAATGGAAGTTTTCATAAGATGACGGGCTTTTCTTTTCTTTTTTCTTTCTTTTCTTTTTCTTTTAATAGCATCTACTCTAATGAGAAGTACCTATAAGATTAGTTTTCCCATAATATGGAGGAGGTAGGATTTTCTGACTTTGCATAGTTGCTGTTGTGGGTGTTTTTTTTTTTTTTTATCTTGCGTGGATCCAGTGTAATGTAATAATAATTTTATACATGACTCTGAGACTCTTTTAATTAAGTATTAATGGTCACGCTGCAGCTCATAAAGACCAATTCAGTAAACAGGTAGACATACTAAGTAGATGAATAATACTTTGGCTGTCTGTGATATAGGCATTTTTATTTTGGAGGTTTTTTCTTGTTTTGGTAACATTCATGCTTCCTTGTGGTGAAAATGTCAGAGACTGTAGTTTTCCAGATGAAATTTTTTGTAAGTATTAATGAGTCTTTTTAGATTTGTTTTACTTCTGTTGATTTTTTTTTTGGTTGATTTTTTTTTTTTCTTTAGTCTCATCTACTAGTGACTCTGGAGGTAAAGTTTATACAATTTAGCCCTTTATGAGTCACTTTCCCTCCCTGTTTTGCTTGGGTTTTTTTACCACTTTGCAAGCTGGCAAAAATTTGAAGGAAAGGGAAAAACTCCCATTAGTGTCACCATAAAGAGAGGTTACAGTTGTCTGCTGTGTTTGGCCTACTGTCTAATCACACACGTGATTCAACCATCAGCATGTGTGTATTTTTGAATTAACAGGGGCAGGCAGCTGTTGCTGCAGCTCCGGGTGCGATTGCAGGTGGCGGAAGAGAGGAGGGTGATGTGGAAGTTAGGGGGAGTGAAGGTGTGTTAGGGTGGAAGAGCTCATATGAAAAGCAGCCTTTGGCTTTTTGAGTGGAAATAGAAAGTTCAAATTTAGAGAAGGCTGAATTCATTCAGTTTGATTGTTGGTGCTTTATACTTGGGTGATACTTATTGTGGAATAGCTCTGTAGAAGTTGTAAAGTCTGTGTGATAGTGGGCATGTTATAAAGGCTTTGGGACTATTCAGACTGTCCTACTTATAAATATATGGCAGCAAGAGGGGGCACAGAGAGTACATGAATATGATGGAGAGCTTAAAACAAAACAGTCTATTCAATTTGCTCTAAGTTGAACTACATGTTTACATTAATATAAATGAGAGTCAAATTTATTGAAATAATGTGCACTTCATAGCCATGTTCAAGGATGTTCTCCTCAGTTATACTTAAGTGTACTGATTTGCCAGCTATGATATGGAGTAGCATTTCCTGGGTTTTATTTTTAATGTTGGGAGAGGAGAAGAAAAATCTCAGATATCAATGAATTTTGCTGGCAAGTGTTTAGGTCTAACCTGTTTTTCGTAATGCTTTCTTCAAAATGTAGTCTGGAAACTTTAAAAATTATCTCATAGATCACAGTGAACTCATGCTACTTTAAAAACATTATGAAGAACCTTATCATTGCATTTTCGTGCTGTTGAATTAATCTCTTTTGCTCTAATATTGTAGCTGTGACAGGAATTTCTGGTTTTGATAAACGTGGGTCACATTACCACGGACATGAGTGGGTACACATTCTGTATTTAAAGTCACTAGAAGTTATGTATGTGTAAACTATTGTTTTAGCATCTCTTTCTGAAAACACTATCAAATTTATGGAAGTGAAAGACAAAGTACTCATCTTGGATTTTACTTTTCTAATAACTGTTTGTGTATGTAAAGTTTCCACTGAGTATCTTTTATAGTCCATTCGGTTCTATTCTTTGTGAATTTAATAGAAACAATTAAAATAAAGTTATAGGGAGCCCAGATATGTTAAGATTATTTGCTTTAATCTAGTAAAGCCACTTTGATTTCATAAGTTGTAAATGAGGATAATTTTGTCTCTTTGACTTGGAACAAGCTGATCTTTATCAGTTTCCTATCTGTCACAGGGTGATTGCTGTCTTTTAT
This sequence comes from Aramus guarauna, assembly GCA_013400195.1. NCBI lineage: Eukaryota > Metazoa > Chordata > Aves > Gruiformes > Aramidae > Aramus > Aramus guarauna. The sequence goes on along the minus strand of VXBL01007953.1, from coordinate 833,784 downwards.
CACCTGAAGGATGGCAATACTTGAAATTGTATAGAAATATAATTAGAAATTGTATACATATAGAGCCTATGCATGGAAATACGTATAGAGCCTATGCGTGGAAAATATTCCATGAACTGTTCTGTTGATATTCCTTCTGTTTTCCAAACTGCTCTGACCTAACTGATGGATTTATATGCAAAGTTCTGGTGTTTAAAAAAACACCTCTGCATGTCAAGAATTAGTCCAAATAGCTCAGTGGCACATTTAAGCACGTAGAGAATTTTCTATTTTTATCCATTTTTGCCCGTTTTCCTGTTGGTTATGATGTTTTTGATGACAAAATAGACCATTTGAATTGTGATGCCAAATTTAAGAAAGAAAATCTAGTGATGAACCTTGTAGCTCTGTGGAGAGTTAAAAAATACAGTGAAACAGGTGCCTAGTACCACTTTTCTAATTGCAGCCCCTGTAGCAATGAAACTTTTTAATAGTAGCTATGAGAACAAAATAGACTTATATTTTCTGTAGCATATGCTTAATTTTACAGCAGTGAGTAGTTCCAGTTATTCAAATGGGATTACCCTATTCACTTGCACAAGCTACCTACTATCCACCTACCATTCCAGGTAAACATTTGTAGAGAAATTTTTGTATAGATGCATCAAATACCACTATTAAGGACAATTATATCTTCTTATTTCATGTTTTATTTTTCATATTAATAAAACCCATAACCATATGTCATATGTTTTTCAAGGTAAGAGAAAGCCTTGATGAAGTACTTTACATATTTTTTTTGTTGTTGGTTAATGAGGATTTTTTGCTTACTGTTTCATTGTCTTAGCTTGTCTTCAGTGCAGCTGTGAGGTTCTATGGGCCTTAATTTTTGTGTACAAGGTTGTGATTGGAAAACAAATCCAACCACGAAGTAAGAATAAAAACTAAGCCAACCAACTGATATGTTACTGTATATGCCTGTCTGGTAAATAGAGATTGTGTTGGCAATACAGCATATATAATGACTATCTGCTTTATTACATGTTGTGGATTGGTAATGTTGGTTAGATCCCAATACAAACTTACTTAATTATCTTTTTAGGTCATATAATAAATATAGAAAGCCATTTGCTATAAAGCTTTACCATAAGTCTTAATTTATAAAATAGCTGTATATAATACTAATTCAAACACTGTGCACTGCATAAAGCATGAGATTTATCTTTTCGAATCTTCTAGTAAATGGAAAACAGATGTCAGGGATTAAAAAACTGCATCATGTGAAAAATTCTAAAAAGGCTAAATTTTGGGATTTTATTGTGCAGATGTGTTCTGTAATTTTAACAAAATATATATGTGACACCTTGGTTTGAGCCTTATCAGTAGAACTGAAATAACTCAGAATGATAAGATTTTCTCAAGTTTACATGCTCTAAAGAAGTGTTGTTAAATTTAGATATTAGATTTTTTTATGAGAAAATGAATCATATTGGTTTTTTAATAAGAACAATATTCTCTCTTCTCCCAAACCTTAGAGCCTACTAAGACTTGAAAGCAAGAAAGCCATCTAGCTAAAGTAACCTTCTCTTCTATCATATGGTTCACGTGAACTCTGATTCTTTTGTCCCCGACAATCAGTGACAACCATAGTCAAGTTAAATTACCTTTTTCAAAATGTTGGTTATGTGGGTGGGGTGGGGTTTTTTTTGTTTTTGTTTGTTTTTTTTTTTTTTTTAGTAAGGATACGCAGGACATTGTGATTATATTAAAAACTTGCTGCAACATCTTCTTGAATGCATTGTGCAGTTCTGTCCTCTTAATTTCAAGAAAGATTTGGTGAAATCAGAGAAGATGAAGAGAAAAACTGTTAATGTAGTCAAGGATTGTACTTCATAACCCCAAACTCGAGTCTCCTTACAGTATAATGACACTTTATATTTGAATAACATTTGCCTAGGTTTTTTTAACTGAAGCCACACCTTTGATGATGATTATAAGGGTAGCAACCTCTTTTTGCATCAGATTGTAGAGGACTAAAAAATTAGTACCAATTTTGGATGGATTAGTGTTGACCTGTTGTTAGTCCCTCCATCAAAGTTGAACGCAGGAGTTGCAGAAAAGGATAGAAAGAATTCTTGCTGGGACAGATTAACAGTAGGCTATTTATTGATTGCTGTTTCCATGTGGTACCTTATTTAAGTTAAACTGCATCCGTACTGTGCTGTTTGTCTGTGTGTGGTGTTCAAGACAATGACTGATTTGAACTGTTTGCAGATAATGTGGTTTGAATTTATTAACAGTATTTTACTGAATATAAAAGGATTCCTGACACAAATAGGTTTTGTTTGAGAAACTATGTAGCTGTTTTGTTCATAGAATACAGTACATCTTATTTGACTTTATTTTCTTTCAGTATCTTTTCACATGTACAATAGGAACACAGCCAAAGCCACACCAGACGGGAACAGTAGTTAAGTGCACTTATACTCGTTGCTGCATGCAGTACATCAAATATAATGGGAACATAACAATATACTGTTGCACACAGTGATTTTTTTTAAGTCAGCCTCTTTAATAATAATTTTTACTGTTGTAGATTTCAGAACTTATACTTTGCTGTACTATTCTTTTTATAAAAAAAATATATGAAGTGTAATACTTGGTTTCCCTGAAGCTTCAAGAACTTGAAAGTATGTGGTGGGTTGTTTTTTTGGGGGAGGGTGGGGGTTGTTTTGTTTGTGTGTCTGTGGGGGAGGGCATGGGGTGTGTTTTGGGGTTTTTTGTTGGTTTTTTAACTGAGGCATGAAAGGGATATTTGAATTCTGGATGGAGCTGTGATGTATTAGTGTTCTCCCTATTTTGAGTTAATAGCTTTTCTGTACCCCATATTTCCAAGTGCAAGTGATAAAAAAAGATTCTTTTTGGAAGGTAACAAGAGATCCTCGTTACTGTGCCTTTATGAAAACTCACTTGTCTCAGAAGAAATGGTGTGATACCGAATCTGTGTATATTCCAGAATCAGAGAGAACTTGTACAGCTCGTAAAATAATTTCATGATACATCCCGTATTTTCTGAACAGCAGTCAGAATGCTGAAATTATGCTGGGTGGATAATTCAGATGACTTTTAAGTTCCATTTAAAAATGTGTCCAAGTTTGAATTTCAAACACACAGGAGGCGGCAGACTCATCTCTTACTATTGCGAATTAAATATGTCACAAGGTATTGCAATAGTTCTGGCCATATTTAGCTAAAAAGTTAGATCTTTCTTGTGTGCCCAGGTAATGAGAGTGATAGAGACTGATAATGCCAGATTTGGTCTCTCTCATTCTGTCAGAGCCATGAGCCATTGGAGAGCAGAAGTGACAGTAGAATTGTGGCAGGCATCTGCTTGCGTAGATGTCGCTGCAGAACTGGAGTCATAATATTTATTCAATCTTCACCTTTTCTTGTGTTATATGGGTTTGTTCTTTATTTTAAGTCAAATGTGGTTCTTTGGCTGTACTGTGTCAGGCACTGTCAAAATCTATGGTGTGTTAGTGTAACACTGCTGACTTAAAAGCAGCTTATTTTGAGGACTAGATTTTTTTTTTGCTTAAATCATTCTGGAACAGTATCATTACAACACTAATGTAAACATTGACTTTCTATGGTTTATTCTTCCTTGAATTGATTTTGAACAATTTTTCCTTGCTGCTTCATAATTAATGATTCCTTTATGTGCTTCAGATTAAATTTTCCTTGTTTTGAGATTACTACTTTCCTAGGAATTGGTTTCACACGAAGCATTAAAAAATGCTTCTAATTTTCTTTCTTCAGATTTATCAGAGGGACCCTTAGTTGTGAAGGGAACTCATAAATACAAAGCAATTTGTTTAAGCCTCTGTTTTAGGCCTGGCTTCATGCAAAATAGGGCTACACAGAAAAGTAAGTTTCCTTACATCCATTCCTCCATTACATATCCCCTTGCTAGTTAACCCAAATAAAGGCTAAGACGTGTATTTGACTGTGTTACCCAGCAGGGTGGAATTTAGGCGATGTGGGTGGGAGGTAAGCTGCATGTGCCAGGGATCCCTGAATGGGACTTCGTCTGCAATCCTGGAAAGAGATTTTCTCTCTCTCTCTTACTGTGTCAAATCCAGAGGCATCTCTTTTCAAAGTGTGTTTGAATTGTAATCTTCAAGGGAAGTGGTCAATTACAGGCAGAACTGCTCTGATCTTTTTAACCGGAGAGTTTCTCTCTGAATGCCACAGTTTTGAAGCCTAAGGGGAAAACCATTTCCTTCTTAGATAAAGTAAATACTGCTGGTGTTGAGACCTTGGGTATACAGTAAAGCCTTAAGGCTGGATAATGAAAAAAATGGGCATGACACTGAGAACTTACGTAAATGAAAACATTGTTTGGTATTCTATCATTTTTAGTCAAACATGAAATTAAAATACTATGAAACTACAAATTTATCAACTAGTGGAATCTTAAAACATAAGCAGAGCTTAATAAATGTAAAGATGCTCCATACAAATACAGGAAATTCTCCCTGTACATTTGAGAAAGAGGTTCAATCTTCACGCTGCTTTAGCTCCAAGCCTTGCTGTAGAAAGGACTAACAGAGACTACTAGTAGCCAAGTATGATACTTCTTCCCCTCCTCCCCATGTATTGGTTTTGGTAGTGGGGAGCTACAGGGGTGGCTTCTATGAGAAGCTACCAGACGCTTCCTCCATGTCCAACGGAGCCAATGCCAGCCAGCTCCAAGACAGATCTGCTGCTGGCCAAGGCCAAGCCCATCAGTGATGGTGGTAGCGCCTCTGGGAAAACATAGTGAAGAAGGGTGGAAAAAAAAATCTGCTGAAGAACAGCAGCTGGAGGAGAGGAGTGAGAATATGTGAGAGTTACAACTCTGCAGACACCAGGGTCAGTGAAGAAGGAGAGGGAGGAGGTGTTCCAGGCACCAAAGCAGATTCCATGGAGAAGACCATGGTGAGGCAGGCTGTCCCCCTGAAGTCCATGGAAGAAGGATGAGGGGGTGTAGAGCAGAGATTCCACCTGCAGCCTGTGGAGGACCCCATGCCAGAGCAGGTGGATGCACCTGAAGGTGGCTGTGACCCCATGGGAAGCCCATACTGGAGCAGGCTCCTGGCAGGACCTGTGGCCCCATGAAGAGAGGAGCCCAGGCTGGAGCAGGTTTGCTGGTAGGACTTGTGACCCCATGGGAGACCCACGCTGGAGCAGTCTGCTCCTGAAGGTCTGCACCCCGTGGGAGAGACCCACACTGGAGCAGTTGGTGAAGAACTGCAGAATGACTCACCTTGGAGAAGTTGGGGGAGGACTGTCTCCTGTGGGAGGGACCCCATGCTGGAGCAGGGGAAGAGTGTGAAGAGTCCTCCTGAGGAGGGAGAAGTGACAGAGACAATGTGTGATCAACTGACTGTAACCCTCATTCCCCGTCCCCTTGTGCAGCTGGGTGGGGAGGAGGTAGAGAAGTTGGGAGTGACTGTTAAGCCCAGAAAGAAGGGAGGTATGGGGGAAACATGTTTTTAAGATTTGGTTTTATTTTCTCATTACTCTGATTTTTGTTTTGTAATAACTTAGATTATTTTTTTCTTGAGTCTGTTTTGCCCATGATGGTAATTGTTGAGTGATCTCTCCCTGTCCTTATTTTGACCCAGGAGACTTTAGTTACATTTTCTCTCCCCTGTCCAGCTGAGGAGGGCAGCGATAGAGTGGCTTTCGTGGGCACCTGGCCTCCAGTCAGGGTCAACCCACCATACCCTGTGATGTGGGCAGGTACTTCCTAGGCATTTATTTGCTATATGATAACTTAGAATTACTACAAAAATGGTGTCAGGTACAATTGTCAGCCTCTCACAGTCTAAAAATCACTCCTATAATCTGTGCTGTCTAGTTAACTGAATAAGGTCTACTTACAGGGTTCCTGAGATTCAAGTTTAAAAAGTAATACTCATATCAAAAATAAGCTTGATAATCCACCACTATAGTAATGACAGTCTCTAAATTAGCACTATTATTACTCGGGGAAGAAAAAGAAAAAAAAACCCAAACAAACCAACAGCCCTCCTGGAGACATTATGGGTAGTTGTCTGAAACAGTCAACCTAGTGGTTAGCTACTGTTATTGAATTTCAGAAGGGAAATGGAATCAAGAACAAGAGAGAGAAAAGATCAATATATAGTTTGAAATTCATGAGTCACGCTGTCTTGGAAGTTGTAAATTAGAAAAAAGGAAGTTGCACAGCAGGATAACAAAGATGATAATTTTGGAAAGGTTTCCATTTGAGGTGAGATTAAATATACTGTAGTAATCTATGAGCTGGGAGACAACTGAGAAGGGTATAACATTGTAGTATACAACTATGAAGAACATGGAAAAGAGGAATAAAGAGCTGTTATTCACCAAACAGTAACTCGGCGATAATAAAAATTAAAATCTCGGGAAAGTGGCTTAACATTAAAAGGAAATCAAATAATTAATGTGAACTGCATGGACTCAGGATACTACAGTTGCCCAAACATGAACTCAGAAAGCTATTACACAAGTTAAGACACATGTACTGAATGACTATTCATACAAATTACATATGTGTAACTCAGAGTACCTAAACTACATGTTGTTGGAAGTGGGGATAATACAGAACCTGATGTCATAAAAACCCTATACTTTAAATTTATTTGCTTTTTGGCCATCAGTGGAAACATGATTGAGTATGTGGAGATTGGTTTTCTGCTGCTCGTATGTTCCTTGTAGAGGAAAATGAGCTACTTAAGAAGAATAACTGTATCTTGAAATTCCCACTTCACCCATACTTTGACCACTTAGTATAGATTGGAAGCTATTCAAGAGCAAAAAAAATATTGTATATTTGCAGTTTTTGTAGAACTGTGGTGCTTGAATTTTCAATGTAGAAATATCAAGAAAGCCAAAGAAAACGGACTTGTTAAATTCCCAAGTCAAATGTGTAGTCTTCGGGCTTCTCCCAAGACTGTAGCAGCGTAGCTGTTATTTGTACTGAAGATTTCTCTCTTCTTATCCTACTTGAACAGAACTTTTTTTGTGGTTTCATAGCTGAGTGGCTTCTCTTCTTTTCAGATAACTCAGAAAACCTTCTTGATATGCAGTTTTACTGAAAACTAATACAATAGCTAGAAAGTCTGAAGAAGTTAGGAAAAGATAACTTTAAGCTGCTCTGGAAAGGGGTGTTGTGTTGGGAAGAGGAAAGGAGAAAAAGTGACTTGTGGTGAAATTTTCTCTTTCTTTCCTATATTCAAGAAATTTGTGGTTAGACTGTCCATATAAATAAAAAAGAGTAAATCAAATTCCATTACTAGCTAGTAATAAACCGATTAGAAATTAGATTCTTTTCATCATTTGTTTTTTTAGATGAAAGGTGAATTCTAAATGAAGTATTTTGAGATAAAGAAAACCGCTTACGAGTACTCAGTCTTCCCCCCCCTCCCGCATGGTAGACCTTTTTTTATTATTGGGTGTATATTGGTCTTATCTTAAATGAAAAGAAGTTCTTAAATGAAGCTTCTGATGGATTGTAAGATTTTTTTTTTATTTCCATTAACTGTATAGTGGGAAACAAATGTTTCACTATTTCTGTGTTTTCCTTATGTTTATGAAATCATTAGTACAGGAACACTCACTTTTTATTATTACTTTATTAGTTTAGTAATTTTTTTATTCCATATTTGTATTACGATGTGATATAAAGATAGCTGAAAGGTACATCAGCATGTTTAAAAATAAACAAACAAAGAGTTCTGTATTTGGCAACATGATTCATTTGTTTTCGAAAGCTGACCCAGAATAAATAGGTGCTGCCAGGCAGGAAATCTGTGTGTTTTCTGATGCAGATTTGGTATAAATCTTGGTATAAAAACCTAGAGCAATTGGAAATATCAGAACACTTGAGATTTAAATTGTACCGATAATGTTTATAAGTACTTGGGGTTTTGATAGACAAGCTCTAGTTCAGATCTTCTAGATAATGATTTTCAAATGCAATAGAACATTGTCTTAGAATAAATGACATAATCATAGTTTCCTTTTTAAAAAAAAAAGAGATATTCTAGAAAATCTGACATGAGGTATGATAGCAGACCAGAACTCTTCCAGGATGAAAAAGGGATAACTACATTATAATTGCAAAGGCAGAAAAATACAGATCCTTAAATTGAAGTTCATAATCTTTCCTCAAAAATAAGGTTTCTATCAATATACAGATTTTGTCAATAAAAACCTCAATTGATTAGTACTTAAAATAACAGTGGCTATAAATATAGGTAGCTTTATGAACCAATTGTATGTCTCTTTTTAAATACAGCTGAGGTAAAAAACATATTTGATGGAGATGAATGTAAACAGCGTTATTCAATCTGTTGAGCAGGTCTCCAAAGTGTTAATTAATGATCCTTAAAAGCAGTTGTTATTCTTGTACTAGGTAGATCTCGAATAGGTTTTATAGTACTTATACATGCTGCAATAAAAAGAAAAATTGTAAAATTACTTTTGTAAACAGACAAAACAATCATTGAAAATAAGTTTGCCAAATGAAAAAAGGTGGTTGATTTCTGTACCTGTTTAGTTGATTGATACATAGTTGGTTTATATAATAACCAGAGTAATATTAACTGCTCTATGAATCTTACTTTTTCATAATTGCCTCTGCATCTTTCTACTCATGAAATCAGCTCTTCAAAATATTTTCTCAACTGAAAAGGTAAGCATGTTATCTAAGTGCTGTGTTACCTATCGTAAGTGCTAAGAAAAAAATAATAGAGAGCCCTTCAGCATAGACACAACATTGTTTTTCTGTGCTAGTACAGAACACAGCTCACAGCACAAGGAAGCTCCATACCTGCTGAGGAACTTTGAGTATTAACAGAACATAGGTATCTGTAATCACTCTTTTTTGAATTATATATGTTTTTAGACAGTTTCTAGAGATTCTGAGAAGCATTTTACCAAGTACTTCTAAATAGCTTTTCTTTTTTCTTTAAAAATATACATGTTCCTTACATTATTATTTATTTTGTTAATCTGAACATGTTTATGAAGCTTAAAATATGAATATGAAAATCTGAATAACATTTGCCCTATTAAGTGGTAAGAGAGAGCGTAATAAAATACAGGAACGTTCTAAGGCTCTTTAGCCAGAAGTATAGTATTAAAAATTAGTAGGTGGGATGCTTTTTTTTAATGTAGTAGAACCTGTGCTGTTAGCTTGGCTTACTGTAATAATAGTAAGAAAATAGAAGTACAAGTATGACTTTTTGTATTCTTGCAGCTACAAGAGAGCCAGACTATTTTCTGACTGAAAATAAAATACCAGACCTTTTTCACTACAAATGCTTAAAAATGAACTTATTGTAGAAGGAAACTCGTGCAATTTAGTAGAATTCGTGAGAGTAAAATAAACCTTACAGCTAAGTTATTTTTAGAATGGAGGAAGGAATAAATTAAAGGATTTGAATATTTAACTGATTTTCAAAGTCTTCAAAGTGGTAAATGCTCTCCCCAGTTCACTGGGCTTAATGTTTCATCCTCAGTCCTTATGATAGTGCCTATATTCTAATAACACAAATTTGTATTTATAGTGATTAGGTTTATTTTGTATTTCCAACAAAATAAAAGTCTTGTTGCTTGCATATTTACTATCAGTAGCAGATGTGATGTGGTAGGCTAGAGACAAATATTTTCTTGTTCTTTCATGACTTAAGTTGAAAATTGGAAAGTAGGGGAAAAAAATTAAAATATTTATGGACATGAAGGAATTTTTTATGTGCATGCATTTTTGGTATACATGCAAATTCTCACATATCACTAAGACTGTGTAGGTATTTTTAATGTTTATGCATTCCCGAAGACAGGTTAATTTTTTTAATCTTTTCATAGAATGTATAATGCCTTCCTGTATAACAGTATAAAATTGTCAGGTGAATTATATAAACGAGTAGTTGGAATACATAGTTTCAGATCTGTTATATAAATTTTTAATGTGATGCAATTTCCAAAAGGTAATCTGTAAAGCTTTTTTCCCAGATGATGGAAACAAGAATTATTATTTCAATCTTATATATTTTAGCTTAGTAGAAACTGCATCATTGATAGTGGCAGAGGATTAAAACATTAGAGGTTAAAATCTGTCGGGTCTGGTCAGTCAACAGACTCATTTGTTGAATCATGAACACATTTTTATTTTCTGTGACAGAATCACAGAAATGAACATGGCACATAAATAGCCATGTCACTCACATGGAAAACTGTAAAACATTTGTTCAATGTGTAGGGTTTTATTCATAATTGTAGTATTCTGTCAAATATGTCACAATACGATTCCAAAAGAAGCACTGCTCCAAAAAGTCTTCTATCCAATGAACATTCCTAATTGTTCACAAAAACGCTGTAAACTGAAGTAGCTTTCATTATATATGCATATATAACATAAAATGTCAAGAAAATAAAATACAAAATGCTAGACAGTAAATTAATACTAATTTTTCAATTATTATATTTCAAAATTATAATTACCTTGGGTATATGTCCAAAATTAATGGATATATACAGATACTAGTGGAACAGAGTATATTTAATTTGGCAGTAAACAAGCTAATAATTAAAGATCGTGTGCCCTAGTTTCCTAAAGACAGTTCGGATAAATACCAAGTTCTTAAAATCAAAACAAAAAAAACCCCCACAAAAACCAGGAACCAAACTCTAGAAAATACATTCTGCATTACTCAGTATCTCTGACTGTTAATCAAGTGGAATAAACTGAATAAACTGGTTTGGTAAAACTACTCATTGAATGCATTATAAAAAAATAGATTTAAAGAGAGGAATAAAAAAGGAATCCTGGCAACAGGGTTTGATTGTTGTTGTTTTTGTCAGTCTTGCCATCGCTGTTCATGATACAAAACATTCCAGAGCAGTTCTGGAAACAATTCCTCATAACTCATCTTCCTCAGAAAGAATATATATTTGGTAGTGGAGACTTGTCAGCCTACCAAGCTCTGCTTTTCTTATCTAGGCAGTTGAGCTCTTTCTTCATGGGTAATTCTGTCTTCATCTCTGAAGATCCGCTGTCATTGTGCAGGGTGTCCCAGGTCAGCTTTAGATGCCCTCTCAAAATATGTCTTTCACTTCATTGCTGGACAAACTGAAGAGGTGAAGCGGCCTTCAATTTGGGTGTTCCAGGTGCTTCTCTGGGGAAGGAGGATGAGTAATGTTTATTTTAGCCTTTTAGTAATTTCTAACTTTAACTCTATTTTGATATTCACAAGACTCTCTTCTATAGTCTTCCTCTGCATGGAAATGTACCCAGACAAGTAATGGTACACTGTCATTTTTCTAACAAACTATTGTCTCAGTGTCTATGTCCATGAGAACCACGTTTCCAGTATTTACAGAGCTATTGCTGTAGGAGAGCTTCTGTTATTTTAAGTTACCTCTGTGCTTCACTGTTGTTGGGATTCCAGATGCCAAACAATAATATTCATTCAAGTCAAGACTTTTCCAGAATTATAGCATGTAGTTAGCATCATTAAATAGAAAAAGTTTTCCATAATCTGGGCTATTTTTATATTTAAAATTTCTTCTTCATGTAAGGTGGCAAAATAGATATTTTTCAAAAGTAAACGTGGTGGAACTTTTGACATTCATTTGTCATTATTATTGTCAACATTAAAGGAAGGAACTATGACCATGATTTTAAAATGGCTTTTATAATTATTTTGTTAAAAATTTTATTTTTTCCTGTCTCAGTTTTCCTTTTTAAAAGTTAAAATCTTACCAACTTCTATCTCAAGGCAAATATTCATAGAATGGTTTGGGTTGGAAGGGACCTCAAAGGTCATCTAGTTCCAATCCCCCTGCTATGGGCAGGGACACCCTCCACTAGACCAGGTTGCCCAAAGCCCCATCCAGCCTGGCCCTGAACACTTCCAAGGATGGGGCATCTACAGCTTCTTTGGGCAACCTGTTCCAATGCCCCCCTCACAGTAAAGGATTTATTCTGAACATCTAATCTAAATCTACCCTCTTTTAGCTTAAACCCATTACCCCTTGTCCTGTTACTACGCTCCCTGATAAACAGTCCCTCTCCATCTTTCCTGCAGGCCACTTCAGGTACTGGAAGGCTGCTGTAGGGTCTCCCCAGAGCCTTCTCTTCTGCAGGCTGAACAACTCCCACTCTCTCAGGCACCTCACCCTGTCCTCAGGAGAGGTGCTCCAGCCCTCTGATTAGCTTCTTGCCCCTCCTCTCGATGTGCTCCAACAGCTCCATGTCCTTCTTACACTGGGGACCCCAGAGCTGGATGCAGTACTCCAGGTGGGGTCTCATGAGAGCAGAGTAATTGAGTGAAACCTATATGGATTTACTTCATTACTATTATTAACGTATTCATTGAAATACTACAGTAAATCCAAAAGTGTCTATTGTAATTCAGTGCTGCTAGACTGTCATCTGTACAGTGAGGTATACCTCTGCACTTCCTGCTCAATTCCTTGGAATTATGTGTTAATCTTCTAGGATATCAGGTACATATAAAAAAGAATGTACTAAAAGAATGCTTTTGAAATTTGAAGAAACAGGAAGTATAACTAATATTCTATAGAGAAAGTAAGAGTTTACAAAATCCCACAAAACCATGAAATTAGGGGGAAAATTTTCTTTACATACAAGATGTCATGGATCTCTTTGAAATCAGTACTGGTAGAACAAAAAAGAATTCAAGTGCAGAACTTGATACATCTTTAGTAATTTGAGTAAAACTACAAATACAAAATGTGTTATTTGTTAAAACATTAATCAATAGGAATAATTCAGTATCACTTACAATGTGTCCAACTTCAGTGACAATGAATGAACAGATTTTCTATTATAAACAGCTATAGAAGACATATGCACATGGGAGGAATTAGTTTGTCCTTTATATGCTATATAATTTTATAACAGTAAAGCTATGGTTGACCTTGAGTACCCAATGGCATAATATGATTCTGCCCAACTTATTAATGAATTTTGCTTCTCTAACATTCAGTCCAACCATCAAATGAATCATGAGTCAAATACCTCAAATCTACCAGCACCAATGTTTTTAAAATAAACTGGAAAAAAAAAAAATAAGCAAGAAAATGTTCCCATAAAACTTGCTACAGAAATCATGCTGTAGGTTTTAATTTAATGGCAGAGTTTTGACTGCTAAATCAATAATCGTTATTTGTGCTAATATCATTTGTAAATTATCTTGGAATTGATAGCATTTTAGTGATGGATCTTGGTACAAAGGTGTAATTTACTAGAAGTTTTCCACTTCAAATCTTTGCCCTGACACAGATTTCTCATTAATCTATCAGACAGAAGAGTACATATTTTAGGTAGTTGGGGAAAAGGTGAGAAAATCCTACTGAATCCTTTTAAGTATTTGAACAAATATGGAATCTGACTACTTTAAATTTTCAGAAATTTTCTCTTGAGTAAAAAGTTTTAAATGAGTATTTGAAGTCAAAACTGCATAAACTACATGTAAGACCTTTTTACATTTTGGGAGAAGTATAGTTTGCATTTGTTTATGAAGTGGCTTTTGTGTCACATAATTAGTGCTTTATATTGTGATTAAATAAATCTTTTCAGTTTCTTTAGATAAGATCTAAGTAAATTGCACTTGTCATTCCTGTGCAGGAATCTAAATTATTAGTAAAATAAATAAAGCAAGGAAAAAATCCCCTTCAACCAAACCAGTAGATTATTATAAAAGGAAGTGGGATTCTTTTCCAGCAGCATGAATAAGGAAGCAGTAGCAAGAAGAAAGTTGAAGTGAGGTAATTTTAAGCTTTAAAAATACCCCAAGCAACCCAACTCCACCCTACAATTAAAACCCACTATTTAAAAGTATTTAAGAAGGTCTTTTACAAATGGGAATTTTAAACAATTAATTTGTAATCTAAATACAAAAGACAAATTTCTCTTTATTATATTTTTTCAGATTCATTACAGGATTATTAAAAATGTTGTCCTTTTTTAAAGGTAGCAGTAATTGTATAATTTAGTAGGAAAACAACAGAAAAGTTATTTGCTAAAACTTCAGTTCAGCTCTTTTCCTTAACTGTCCTAACTTAACTTGATAGTGTATCATGATCTGAAGTAAAATCTATTGTCAGATTTCATTTAGAAACTTTCAGATGTTAATTTGCATGTTGAAATCACATATCTTTTTACTTTTATGCTCTCAGTAACACTGGCCTATACTTGTGGCTTTAAGGTGCCCTACAAGAATCTAAAATTTACGATGTGTCAGTAGCATGTTTCTTCCTATTTGTGTAAAACACACATATATAATAGATGAAAAGATTCATCATAGAACTCTGTTTTTTATTTAGTTATTTTTAATTAAAAAAAAATATCTCAGGGCTGAAAGTATGAATTTAGGTTTGAGGCATAATAATCCTTTGAATTATCTATGTAAAATCAGTATGTTAATGTAGTTAAGCTTCTAATTTAAAAGGAAACAAATGTGTTTACTGAAGCTTGTTCTCACGTGTTGTAGTTACCAAACTGGAAATATATTAAATGACTGCATGCAGAATGGCATAAAGACTTTGTGATAATGATATTCATAGAGTTTAACTTTTATGCATGATAAGTACTTTTTATGAAAAACACAGTTGCTTAGAAGGTGTGTGCAACATTAGCTGAGGTTGGTCACAATGCCAACACACTATCTTTAACACAGTAAATAAAAGTAATTTCAGTAATCTGTGGAGCTGTAGACAAGTCTAGAAATCTATATCTGAAATATTTTGAGGAAAACAAAAGCTCTGCTTGCCTCTTTGGATGAGGAAAATTATGTTCAAACTTGAAACTGTAGAGGAAACTTTTAAGGATATGGTATTTCTACATTTCCTACCTTTCTGTAAATAGTAGAGAACATCATCTCAGTTCAGACCTTTAGACATGTAACTTTAAACACACAAAACACTTTGAAGAAGTAAAACAAATCTGTTCCACTATAAGTCCAACTTAAAGAATAATACGAATTATTTAGGAAGACAGAAACATAGAATTCACCAAATATATGGGGAAAGTAACTTTCTGAATATCTTTGATTCAATTTATTTAAATTTTCTCTAATACCGTTAAATTAAAAAACCCTAGAATATGTATATGCCTTAATTTCAGTAGGTATTTTTTGTGTAGAATATTTACTTCTTTCAGCACAGATTTCATCAATCATAGAAGGAAAACAAGATTGTTTAATCATTAG
The DNA here is from genome assembly GCA_013400195.1 of Aramus guarauna. Lineage (NCBI taxonomy): Eukaryota > Metazoa > Chordata > Aves > Gruiformes > Aramidae > Aramus > Aramus guarauna. The sequence continues at coordinate 818,518 of VXBL01007953.1, read as the reverse complement.
CTTTAAGAGTCGTAGAGTATCTTAATAGCTTAGAGAAATATTAAACAGAAACATTTTCAAAACTGGGAATAAAAATTACGCTTTAAATCCATGTTTTTTGTATTTAACCTAAAATGGATTTCTCATTTAAAGGCAATGAATTCCTAGTGGTCCACTTCAATTAATTTTCTGGTATTCAGTGGTTCAGATGTATTCAGTCTAAAGGTGGCCCTTCCCCTGTGGCATCTACTTTTAAGACTTTTTTTTTTTTTCAAGTAGTGGAAGGAAATGAGAATGGAAAAGGCAGTGATTAAATTATTGCCCGACTTCATGGTTGAGTTGTTTGAGATTATTGAAAGTTGGTACCAATGCTAGTTTTTCTGAAACCCTGGACACTTATTAATTCAATTGATTCTTTAAATCTTTTGTGTGTTGTATATGTATCTATCTGTTATTGTGCCAGAGTCTCAATTTAAATTTTCAAATTTGTGGGAATTTTCAAAGAATTTAGCACAGAACGAGTATGATTTTCACACTGAGTGCTTCATGCTGGTCCACTAGCATGATTCCACCCTGATTTAGAGACATCTCTCCTGTGTTGAGAAAGTTACTACATTTTTCAATTTTAAAAAATATTGTTTCTTTCTGTGTGTCTTTGGAATCTACATAGACTATTCAGAATAGAAACTTTTTTGTTCTTGTTTTATATTTTTAATATGTATTTATATATGCATATACATACATATCTCAGCAGTCTCAGGATGGTTTTAAAGTTTATTTCTTTAAATTATAGATTCTCAGTTCTTGACAGATACTTAAAAAAAAAAATAATAAAAGATTTTGGGGCAAATGTGGGTAACTATTATAAACCCCAAATTCAAAATTAGCTAAACGGCTTTTATACTTTCTATAAAGTGTACTTTTGTGTGTGGAGATTATTTTGAAAGATGCAGTCTGTATTATGAAATCTCTTTACGTTATCTTAGAGCGTTCCTCAGCCCATGACTTGTATGCAATTGATATTTGAATATTCTAATTGGAGAGTGACTGTTTTTAAATTGTTACCCTAATTGTATTCTGAACAATGTCCTGTAACTGCCACAAGGATGAAATGCACTTTACCAACGGCTCTCTAGTTTAAGACATGCCTTTGTGGGTCTTAATTTTCAAGGTCTTACCTGCCTGAGCATGGGATCATGTTGTTCTCTTACATGTAGTTGGGGCCCTGGGACAATTTCTGATACGGGAGTTCTGATGGCCTGATTTAGCTGCTGATGCCGAAGATGTTCTTCTGTCTTGATGAAGATGTTGATATTTTGAATGATCAGTCATATCAAAGTATAATAATTTAAGTGAAAAACACACATAAGGCAATACATATCAAAACTAATAGAACAGATATGCTTGAGCTATTCCCTCAGACTTCACGATCACAAGGGCTGTAAATGTCTAGGCTTTCTCTGAGTCCACTTGCTTTTTGTTAGAGCACCACAGATAGGATGTGCTGGCCAGCTGCAGGCAGCTCGTTTCTTTTTGTTGGGTCCAGATGTTTGCTTTTTGATTACCCCAGGTTTGTGCTCTGTTAGATCCTTAGTGTAATCTTTCACACATGTGCTTGCATATCCTTGTCTCTAGCATTTATTTAGACTAAGATAGGTGGAAAAAGGGGAACATCTTTTTGTCAATAAAAATTTTCTCCTTGTTGGCTAGGTATTCATAAAATGGATTTATAAATCTAGGACTTCTAGAAGCTTTCCACTGATAATGATTGAGGGAATGAGACACCCATTCCAGTATATTTAACATTTCAGTTTTTAGAAACCTACCTGAAAGACCTAGATTCACATTTTGTTCTGTTTTTTTCCCCCCCACGTAAGAAAGTCTTCTGATAATATGACACATGGAGTCCTGTTCATGTTTCAGGTTGGACTGAATTTCCAGCCTGAACTGGCCCTACAACTCAGAGCATGCATTTAGTTTATTTGTTCTCAGTTTGCAAGCTATCCTCTTTTAAGAAGAGAAAAATAAAGTAAAAGTGCCTGGAAGAGTTGCTTCCTTCCTGCAAAGAGTAATTAAACATGGAGATGCAGAGGCATCTCCTAAATGCAGGGTGGGTAGGCAGGAGGAAAGGGGGAAGAGTAGCAGAAAGGATCTGGAGTGTGCAGTGTGCTTGTAGGCACTTGCAGACTGCCAATACCAACAGAGAGTAAAAAGATAGCTAGACCTTTGCTGCACGAGAAGAAAAAGCTTTGCAGGGACAGAAAGGCCCTGGGCTGGGTTTAGTTATAACTCAGGAAGTCACTGAATCAACTAAAACTCCAGTTGGTGGTGTGTTCTCTATGTAGAAACTTAACTGTCCTAGTTTATATTCTAATAAAACCTGAATTCTCTGAATTTTGATCTTTTGGGGTAACTCAGTAAAGGAGAATGTCTAGGCACTTGTGCCTCAAGGTTCTGTGCAACTTTTAGTCCTATTATGAGTGCCATTAAAAAAAATACAAAAACCCCACAGCTAAAAAAACCACCACAAAACCCCACCAAACTCCAAGAAAACTCCCCAAACCCACTTGAATAGAATTCATCTGCCTGTTTGAACTTTTGAAATACCTTAGACAATTTGTTAACTTTAATGAAATTCCAGTGTGTCTGAAATTCTTAAGACTATTTATCACATCATCCTACCTTGTGCAATAACATTAAAATAGAAGGGAAAGCTAATAAATGTTTACTTCACTGGGAAATCTAATGAAGTAGTAGTTCACTAGGCAGCGTGTCAATTAATGGATGCAATTTAAAGATCTGCACACCCAACAGCGGTGTCAGAATATGAGATCAGCTGTGCTATTCTTATGCTTGCTGTGTCGTGTACCTTGGCTGTTGTGAGTTCAGCTACTGACTGAATGGACTTCAAGCCTGAGTAGTATGTCCACAGTGAGTGCTTTAAGTTCTTCTTACATTTTGTTGACTGTACTTTCCCATGTAGTGAGGCAGCCATCTTGCCAAGTAGTCTTTCCACATGGATATTGTAGCAATCCCCTTAATCGGTTTGATGTGAAAATGCCCCAGGATCTTAGTCTGAGAAAATCTGCTTATATTTTGTTCTTTTTTTTTTTAATACCTTTCACAATGAGTTTTTATATTCCAAAACTAAGTCTGCAAAAGTGACTTCAGGCCCTTTTTTTTTGCCTTGGCATGGCAGCAACTTGAAGGTTATGTTAAGTCATGTTTTATCTGCAATATATAAGCTCTTATAAGCCTTCTCTGATCAGATTTAGTACAGAAGACTTTCCAACTGGACACAGGGATCTTGCTGTATAGTTTTTGAACAGTATTAGTCAGGCTTGTCATGAGGATAAAGCTTTGACTCCTCCCCTGTGCCGTATGCGTGTGTGTGCTACTGAAAGGAAAAACAAAAAGAAAAAATAAACATTAATTAATCTAAAAGTCCTCAGCCTCAAATCTACCAGCCCCAAGCCCAGAACACCTCCTCCTGCCCCAAGAAAGTTACCAGCGGAAAAAACAAGCTGTGAGTAAAAGCATCTGGGAAAGAAGCAGGAAACAGAGATTTTCATTGGATTTCATGTAAGGCTTCGAAACCTTTGGTAACACAATCTGCGTGCAAAAGAGCCCATGGCATTCTTGAAACTTTGCTGTTATTAATCCACTGATTTTTCTTACAATAATGACTTTTAAGAGTATATTGCAAAGTCTGGAAAATACACTGTGCCTTATGGATCCAGTTCAAGAAAACTGTTCTGTTTTCGAAGGGGAAGTGCTGGGCAGAAATAAAATAAAACAAACCACGTATCACCTAGTGTGCTTTTTGTGAGGAGCAGACTGACCTGAGAAGAAAGAGGGGAGAAAAATTAAAAGTTTGGTCCACTATGGTTGCTGTGGAAGAATGAAAAGGGATAGTTCTTACAGTAGCTTTGCGAGATAGCACAGATAATTTTGGTGGTAGTGTTGAAAAAGGTTGAAACAATTAAATTTGCAGAAGAAAATACTAAGTTTTCAATGCCACTTAAGTTTCATAGAAAGGAATAGAGAGAAATAAAAAGGGAATCCCCACTTCCTGGTGTGAAGTGAGGCATTTCAGCTGTGAGAGGTGGTAGGGAGTCAGAAGCTCCTTCCTGAGTAGAAGATTTCTCAATTCTCTTCCTTTAGTAGCTTTAGTTTATTTTTCTGTACATTCTTATTCTGTGCTTGGGTTTTTTTGGGTGGACATCTTATTTCAGCCTATGCTCTTCTCTAGTAGGAGCGTTTTTCCTTTTGATTCAAGATATATTTAATTTGAAAAATTTTTCAGCTGTTCCTGATATGTTTACATCTCTCTACACTAGTGCAATTTATACATTGTGACAATTTTGTTTTGGAAAAATTCACAAGAGATGCAAGAGTTACAGCTAACAACCATCACGTACAAGCTGTGGTGGTGAAGTTTCTTTAGAAGACTCAGTTTGATTTATATTTACACTTCACCCATTAAGATCCTCAATAGAACATTACAAAAAAAATATAAAATTATCCTGGCCAATGATTTGGAATCAAATTTTAACAGCAGGAGCATGGAAGGGTGGGGATAGGGGGTAAAGAGGAATTGTTGTAGGGGGGTATATCACATATGTCAGTAAGGTGGACACTAGAAAGGTACAGAAATGCTTTAAATTGAAGAATAAGGAATGGAAGATAAAGTGAAAGGCATGAAGATGAAACTACATTTTTTGCTAGCTGGCTTGCCAAAATGTACAGACAACAGAAAATTAATTCCAACAGCAAGGCATTCCAAAGAAAGGCACGAGGTTTGTGAGGGTTTGATTTTTTTTTCTTTCTCTCCTTCCTTTTTCTGTCTTATTTAAACATTGGGTTAGACCCATGTAGTCATGTGTTTGCCAGACTTTTGCATATACCTGAAATGATTATATGTGAAACCATTTGAGAGTAGGGGCCTTGAAATTTGCCCATAAATGGAATAAAATCAAAACTTTGATCTGTCAAAGCTACTTATCTATGCAAAACACTTCTATAACTTGTTTTATAGAATTATTGCGGCCTTGCATTAAAATGCTTTAATAGATGTGGACCTTATAAAATGTTTGGAAAACAAACACAACTATAAAATCTGCTAGCATGTCTGGGCCTACTGTGCTATGGAAATGGTCAACAGGGGAAATGGGTCTGATGTACGCAAAAAGACATCAAACCGACAGCAGTGAAAACCAGGGTTGGCTGCAGAACAACATGAGCAAACAGTATCAGTATGATGTTTGTGAAGATTTTGCTAGATTAATAATAAATCGGTATACATAAATAATTATATTTTTTGACAGTTTTAATGACAAGTCATCCAAGGAAAAAAAATCTGCATATTTGAAATTGAAAAATGTCAAGTTTGAGATGACAGAGGGAAAGAGATGGTTGGGAACAGAGACAGGCAGCTTGTCTAAATATGTGTAATACTAAATACAGGTGATTATATTATTTGAAATTAAAAATAAGCTGTGATTCAGTTATTTTTAAATTGTTAGGCCTTCTCAGCTGCAAATTTCACCAGGTGCTAGAAGCAGTTGTAACAACAAGCACGTCGCGTGTTACTTAAAAATAACGTTCCTAGGCATCAGTGGTTATCTTTCTGCTAAAGGAAAGCTGTTTAGTGTAGTTAGAAGCAAGTTCCTCTTTTTCTTTTTTCCCCCCATGTAATTTAAGATGGATGCTAAAACTGTGTAATTCAGAAGAAATAGCAAAGATTTGAAAAGATTGCCTTTTTGAAATTAATAGGTGGATGAATTAGGCAACTGCTGTATAGGCTATGGATATTTTTCTTGTGAGTTGCATCTAAAGCTGAATGAAGAAATACCCCTTTTGGCTTGTAAACATATTTTTAAATATGATCTTGTTTCCCTTTATTGTACCTCATCGATCTCACTGTAGCTTAAAGTACTGTGGCAATCAATAGGCAAACATAGAAACTTGTATTTTTATTTTTTTAACAGCAATGTGTCAACACTAAATATGTACAGAACACTTTAAATTTGTAAAAAATCTCTTTGTTTTTCCCTTGTTGGCCTGTACCAGTGGGATAAATTAGTCACCATTCAACAGCTAAGTCAGAAGAAGCCTCAGAAGTCTGATGGTAAATGAAGTTATGCTGCTCTGCAGGTCCATTTTCTGTGCTATCCCGGATCCAGAAAAGACTGGTGTTGGAGCAGTGGTGGTGGTTGTAACTGAATCTGCTCCTTCTGACGTGCAGTATAATGAGGGCCACCATAGAGTAGTCTGCAAGGTGTGCCACATTTTACTGGGACCAATGTGAGTCTGCCAAACAAGGAGGAAAACATTACTGATGCCCGAAAGATTATCATACCACCTGTCTCTTGGTTTAGAAGATGAAAGTGAGAGAGCCCCCTTCCAAATTTACTGTTAAAGTGACTATGTCATTCTTTTAGGCTCTTGATATTGAAAGATAGAGAGGGCTTGTTAGGTTTATATTAAAATAAATAAAAAATATCTTAAAAACGCTTACAAACTTCAGAAAAGTATCTTTTAAGTAAAGATGGGTTAATTATCACAGTATGATGCAGTGTCTCAGGCTTTCATTATCTTAAGATTCTAGTCTCAGGTTTGATTGGCAGTATGGATAAAGGTCTGATGTACCATTTGCAAGCTATTTATTGGTTGTGATTTTTAGTAATGGCTAGACGAAGCTCATCTCGGATAAGCTTATTTAGTTGTCATCTATGTCAGGCCTCCAGTTAGCACAGGATTTGCTAAAGAGGTGTTTGTTTTAGTTATAGATGTGTCAAAAAATAAACCCATTAAGATGCTACTTAAGCAACTAACACCCATACATTTTAGCATGTTTTATTTTCATATTTTGATTTGAAATTTTATATGGTAAATGCTAAGCTTAGGAAGAAAATCTGAGCTCCCTTCTAATCTCTGTAAATCCTAATGCTGTCAACTTCCAAAAAAGCAGAAACTGGTAAACCTGTGTGTGCATTTTTGTGTGGTGCTGATGTTACTATAATTGTCACTAGGCTGAGAAAGCTTGTTCAATGCTATAAAGATCTTAGAATACTAATGTAAACTTCCAAGTTTCAGATCTAGTATGTTTTCAAAAGTGCCTCTGTAGTGTTGTGTGTGCGTGTTCATCTGGCTGCGTCTGAATATACATGAGCTGTTTTATACTCTTAAATTGTACAGTATCCTTCCAGATGTATTTGACAAAAATGTGAAAGCTTTGATCCAATGCTTTAATTTTATCATACATTTGATCTTTTGATAATTGCAATTACTTTCTAGTATACTCATATCCATATTGTGTATAGATGAAAGAAGCACATTGTATTTGGAAAAGAGTAACAGAGCAAAAATGGCCTTGTATCTCTGAAGAAGATCATGCAAACTATAAGGAGCTAATTAGTCACAAAATCATATTTCTAAATAATTCTGATTGCTTTTAAGTAATTACTGGAGAGAGTTTTTTTATGTTTAGGAAGTAAATTACATGTAGCTCAAAAAGAAAACTTTCAACTTTCAGTTGATTTCAACTAGAGTTAAGTTACAGAGTTTCTGTTTTACATCTGCTTTTTTTTGTTCTACCACCTTGTAAAAACTAGTTGAATTGTCTAGGGAATGTGTTAGCTAAATAATGAGTTTATGTTTATTGCTCTGTCATTACACAGTCACTAGCTTCTTGTTTGCTAAGAAGGGCACCAAGGTGAAGCTAGTTTGTCATGGCCCACAGCAGTCTCTGACTTTGGTACCCAGTCGTACATACCTCAGTGCTGCTTGAGAAGGTTTCCTGTTTCTCAGAGCAGTGATCCATCATCCTTACTGATGCTGTATTTCATGGGCTTTTGAATATCATATAGAATATGACAATTCTTCCATTGTATGTCTTTACTGCTGGTTTACTTAGTTTCTTGCATGAGTGAAAGAGTTAATACCTCTATAATGCAAATACCTGTTATTTACTCAGAAAAAAATTCCGATGTATAATTTTTGACAGAAAATACTCAGTAGTTAATTAAAAAACTTCATCCTTGCTACTTGTTACCATAAAAATTAGTATTACGAGCAAATGAAATCAATGGTTAAGTTATACTTTTGACCCAAGATAAGATGCTAAGAAGTGTCATCCATTTTGGAAAGAGCATCAGTGTGGAAAGTTGTGTGAAGAATATCACTGCTGAGCCTTTTGTGAAGGATATATGTTATGTAGGATAACTAAAATGATGTTAATTTATCTTTAAATCACTAAAGTTTTCATGAAGGTTAATTGCACTGGAAGTTTGAAGAGTCTGTACAAAGACAATTAGAAAAGAAATAAATCTCTTAACAATTTTTGCAGTCTTATAAAGAAGTCCAATTAGTTAAATGATTTCTTAAATACTTAATTGACTAGAATTTTTTTCAGGAATTAACCTCTGCTATTAAAATGCAGATTTCACATGATTTTTCATATATAGACAGCTGAATTCTGGCTTTAGGTGTACGTCCTAATCTTAATTCTGGATTTTCTGCGATTGAAGCCCACATGACATAGAATATTTTCCTCTTTAAACTTTCATGTAGATTGTCTCATCTGTTGAGTAGGTATTTTCTGTCTTTTGCACTGAACAGATGTTTCCAAAAAGTATCCCAGTGCTTTCATGACTACTAACTGCCACTTTGCTTTAGGTGAAGTTTAGGTTTGCAGGTTGCTACCTGTAAAAAAAACTGTCTAGTTTTGACCTAAGTTACAGCAGAGAGGGAGAGCTACATGCCTTGCTGTGACAGGTTGATGTATTGTTTTTTCTGCATAGCTTATACCTTTCTGCTATACTTTTACTAATAGTGGAAGTCCTTGTCTTAGCCGGCCTGGATATTGAGCGGTATTGTAAGACAGTGTAGCTAGAAGATGGTTAGAAGCAACAAAACCTGAAAATCCTAACCTTTAACATTATAGGATTCTTTTTTTTCTATTAAAATTTGAAATGTTAGTCTTTATCACTGTGCATATATTTACTTTTAGATAAAAGTAGTCACGTAAAACTCAAAGGAACTATCTGTGTCCTTAGAATTAAATCTACACATCTTTGCTCTTCCTTTGAAATGCTCAATAATTATTAATACTGACCTTTGTAAAATGATTTTCATTTTCTTTTAAGAAAATAGACATATTTGGCTTAAGCTACTTCATGTGTCCTTTCATTTGAAAGCTAATTGCATATCTTTGGAAGTGGGTTTTATCATGATGGCAATAATAAGATTAATTGTAGAAGTCCAATTGAATACCACTCTAATTGGGAATGAAGCTATTTACTTCCTGGGCATGTATTCCCAAGCAGAGCATCCTATTTAGCATGCGTGTATCTTCCTTCAGTGAAATTAAAGAAGCTAATTGTAGTATTTACTTAATAAATTACATGTAGCATAAACGGAGAAGTACTAGATACCCCAAAATAAAAAGCAATTAAAAATTCGTTGTCATCAAGAGAAAAGAGTTTGGAAATACCAGCAGAGTATGAGATCTCTGAGGATAGCTCAGGAAGCAGGGCGGCAGGTATCTGAAAGAGAGAGGACTGAGGGGGTGTGTACAGTGTGATGAGTATGTGAGGGGAAATGGGAAGGCTGGAAAATGGAACGAAGCAAAAAAGGAAACAAAAGAAAGAGTCAATTTTCAGCACTTTTGCCTTGCCTTTTTTTGCCTACCAGCTATGGTACTACTGCATTAGTACAGAACAGTGTGTTTGCTGCTTTTAAACAGATCAACTCTACGTAATCATCTTTGAGTTAGCAGCACCCAATGCTGCTCACATCACTTTTGGATAGTTTTCAGAGAAGTCATTAAATGTACCTTTCCTCTTTCAAGAGTAACACTTGGCACACTTTTGTATTATCAAAACCATATGTTATTGTTGGTGAATTTGCCTATTTTTCACTTCTCCAAAGAAGGAAAAAAGTGAAATTGATGATTCTCCCTCCCCCC
>VXBL01007953.1:671212-808551 GCA_013400195.1 Aramus guarauna | reverse complement strand
ACCAAAACAAAACCCAAACAAAACATACTGAGGCACACAACCCAACATAAAGACGTAGGTTAAAGAGACTGAAGATTACCCAGCATTGGAACTTCCATTTCTGATCAGGGCCTTAGGAATTACAAGGCTTTAATACTCCAGTTAATCATTGTGTGGACAATTATTTATTTCTCAGGAATTTTAATGTATAGCTACCTCATGCTATACCAATGCAATTACTGTGCCAGTAGCATAGTAAATTTGATGATCTTTGAATTTTAGGTATATTTCTAACTGGCTACACTTTACTTATGTTCAGATTTCCTGCATAATCCCACACACCTTTGAAAGTAACAGCCTGGTGTAGAATGAAACATTTTAAAATGAGATTTAGTTCAGTTTTTCAATTGAAGTATGATTATATTTAGTCAGGAGCAATCATGAAACAGCAATTGTTTTGGCTATCAATATTTTACAAGACAGTCTCAAGGTCACTTTAAGTATGTAAACCATTTTACTCACTATTTTTGTCTAATGACTACAATTTGCTGTCAGAGTAATAGTCTGACACTGGGAAAATCACAAAAGCATAATGTTGGAAAATGCAGTTGCTTAGAAGGTTTTTCACTGCGATGGTGATACAATTTGAAGCACTTGCTGAAAGAAGTTGCAGTTTTGTGGGTCCCTAGATTACAATTCTGTATAGTAGCTGGTTTTAAGAGTGATTCTTATTTAAACTAATTTTTGAGAAGTAGCTCCTGTTAATAATATTGCAGCAACAAAAACAATATAGCATGTTTAGAACCTCACAAATTTTTCCTTGCTGGTGCATGGTTTTGTCGTTTGCCCTTACAGAAACTGGATGTAGAGAGCTTTACTTCATGGTTTCGTTTCGTAGTAGAAATTTGATGTATTTCATTAAACTACACAATAATGGTAAATAAATATTTTAAATGCTATTGGTATTGATTTTCAATTGTTCGCCTAGGGAAGACCTTTGTCTTGCTAGAGAGTGTTTCATACTGCTGCCATGAATTTTACGTTTTCTAAAGTTAATTCAGCCTTATCCTTGTTGTCTTAGTTTCAAAATATTACTACCTTGGAATATAAACAAGGGGAGATCACAATTGTATTGGTACTGACCAAATTTGAAGGACTGCTTACATATAATATTAAACAAGTTATACAAAATTAAATAGATGGTTTATGGATGCAGAGTTGGTCACCTGGTACATCGGGCAAGTTCCCCAGCCAGCAGCCACTGGCAGAAGCTAACTCTCTCTCAGAAGGAGCAGAGACAAGTGTTTTCCTGCTCACGTGGATTTCCCATTGAAGTGAGATGTTCAGGCCTTTCTTACCCATAAGTATTTTATTTGCTTACTGACTCTCTTGGGCCTTCAGCCATGCATTTCTTCTGCGGTCTTTTCTTAAACAGTGAGAGAGGGAGGACCTGATTGCAGTCTAGACTTGCAGTCAGGTACTCAGGTCCGAGAACATGAAACATAGCAGATTGAACCTCATTGAGTGTAAAGACTGACTATCATCCTGCAGGAGTATTTAAAATTCTGTTATGAAAAATGTTATGTACTCTTTAGATTGTTACGTTGTTACGTACTCTTTAGAAAAGCGTAAAGCCTGTTCAAATAAGCAGTTGTGCGCTAGAAACACATAAAAAGAAAACTGCTTCATCTAAACCTTGGGTGCATATAAGAGCCTATGATGACATCTAAGAGATGTTGTGATATAAAATTTTATTAGGTTATCCACAGTAAGTCTGTCTAACCTTCTAGGCATTATAATATTTTAAAGTTTTTTGCTGGAGGACTTCTGGAACAGAACTGAGTTTTTATATTTGTACAATGAAGAATGTCAGGAGTGTAACAGAAGCAGTTTTAATAGTCCTCTGCACACCACTAAAGTGTCTGCAGTTCTTGTGGGTGATGCAAAGTGCCTAGGTATCCTGCTTCGTCAGTCTGGATGGCTTTGCACCTCACTGTCAGTTAGGCAGCCTGGATCTAGCCCTCAGGGTGCTGAAGTGAGATTTGCGAGATGGAGATGCACCAGTGGCCGTCCGTGCACTGAGATGTAGCAGTGCGTCACTAGTACCACCCTTGAGACAATAGCTGGGCTGCTTTGGGGTGTGGTGAGGTTTATTTCTGAAGAACTGTATTTTAGATTGCTTATGGTTATGACTGTACACGTTGGCTGGCTAATGAAAGATACACAAAAAACTTAACAGAAGATCATGACTATTAGCAGCATTCAAGAGCCTGAGTAATTCAAAGTACTTTCTATACCAACATTAAAACCCAAAGTAAATCACATGTCAAAAACATTAGCTATATGGACGTTTTTACCACTTTAAAGCTACTATGGAACAAATCGTGTTGCTTGTAAATCTTCTTCGTTCATGTAGAGGTCTAGCAAGTAGTTAGTTTTTTTCATTTATGCTCAGTTTCTAGCAACTTCCATTTTATTATATCCTTTGTAGTTTAATTCATTGGCAAAATCTCCTAAATTTGAAAAGGTATAGCCTTTCCTAAAGCTGATGCAATTTTTGTTTAATATATTACAGGAAAACATTAGCTTCTTTGGTTAAAGGTGCCATTTCATTTACTTTTACTGTTTTTTTCCTCCTACTTACTTTAATCTTTTGAGATCTGACCCCTTTTTTTTAATTTTTTTTAACAAATGTGACTCGTCATTGTTTTCCATTCACATACACAGAAATAAATGCTGAATTCATTAAACCTCTGGAAGAACATACCATTGCTGATACTTATTTGGCATTACCTAAAGCATAGTACGTTTGCTATTCTGTTAAACAGAGAGTAAGATAAAAATATATAAATGCGCTAGTTCAGAAAAGTTGTCTAATTTTATCGGGCAAAACGTTGGATCTTCCACCAGGCTTCGCAGGAAACCTTGAAAGCGATTATAGTAGTCACAAAAGTTAATTAGTTTTGTAACTGTGTTCTGTTAAAATGTTGCTTTAGGCAGTGTGTTCTGAACACAGAATCTTTATCCATTTTGGTTTTAGAAGATTTTGAGACTCCTCTTGTGGTAGCAGAATAGTATTGTATCAGCGCTACAGATGAACAAACTGGTTGGATTTTACATAAATGCAACTTCTAACTAACTTGTTTTGTGATCGGCCTCACTATGTGAAGTATTTCCAGCTCCTTGCTTTTAACTTGAATTTTAAAGGTAAAATATTTTATTTCAAAAATTTCATAAACATATTGCGTATATTACAAATTAATACTCTCTTCCTTTCCCATACAAAGAGTGCTTATGCATTTTCTTTTTTTTTCCTAGGTGAGTAACTGAAGGTTAACAGAATTCCTGGTTGTCAAGTATACTTAATGATTTTCTATAGTATGCTGTGGGTAAGTAAGAAAAATATTACTTTTTTTTAAATAAAAACATAAGCAAAAATGAATAATTGGTAATAACTTCTGAAATGATATTTTAATTCGTGTCATAATTGGCTACTATATTAACACTATGTAAAAACTTGCAACAGGTTTGAAAAGGTATTTCATATGGAGAAGCTTGGCTGGTAGGTGTTATTTGGTTTCATAGAATTTTCTGACCGTTTTGCCCTTTTGTCATTTGAATTATATATTTAGGGTAGACTTGCAAACTTACAGAAGTTTGTAGATATGAAAGTGTTTTGATTCCTAAAGGAAAAAAGTATACGTGAAAGTAGACTAAAATTTACAGTTATACAAATTTAAACAGATTTATATAGATTTAAAAAACTGTTTCTTGATTGTGACTACTACATTTATGAATAACTATGTTATTTATATTTAACGGCCAACATTATGCTTTGGGGTTGTGTTGGTTAAGCAGAAGTTGTTAGGAAAACTTTTGTTTCTGGTATAATACTCCTTAGTTGTTATATACTCCTTAGTTCTTATTTTCAACGTTCATAAGTTTGTTATAACTGAAAAAAAAATTTTTTTGTAAAGACTTTTAAACAGAACGGTTGACTTATACTGGATTTACTTTTTATCTTCCACTGGGTGTATGATGGGAAAAACTAAAGTAAAGGCTTTTGTTGTAATCCCAGCCCTACTGGAATGCATCGTACAATATTACCAGCGATTCCATTGGACACAGTTGCTTCCATTGGAACTGTCTTTCATATCAGTCAGAAATGAAAATTAATAGAAACACAGCTGTACATATGTACATTAAACCACTTTAAACCCATAAAAAAACTCAGTTCTGACTTCACATAAATTGGCATTTATTTAAATGCTAATTAAAATACTTAGTTTGTGAGATTAATGTTTCAAGCCTGCAGTGTTAACTTAGTGATTGTTCTGAAAGTAACAGTGTGGTGTGAACATGGATGCCTAGATTGTCAAATGCTGAATTGGTTTAAATATTTTTAAATATTTTTTTTTAAATATTTTTAGAAGGAAGGAAATGGTTAAAAAATGCCTTTGACATTGTTCTCTTAGATTCTCTTGGAAGCCTGGTATGTGCTCTACTAGTAATTCTTTTCTGCTTTATATGACCAAACTAGAAATCATGGATTTATTCAATGATACTTGTGCAGTAATAGTCATAGCACATGAAAATAGCATACTTTTAGGAAATGAAAATTCTGAGATTTTTTTTTTAAACCTGGAAGACTTAAAAAAAGTTCATATAAAGAATGCAGAATAGTACCTTATGATGCACAGCATGTGTGAAGAATACATGAGCAAATATTTAATAATCATCCATTCAAATGTTCAAGACAACTTTTCTATTAATAATATAGTGAATGAGGCTGACTTGGCATGCTTTGGCAGTCGTTTTGTTATGGCATCCTTATTTTGGCTGACTGCTACTCTGCAGTTGATCTGTTATATTTTTTTCTTTAAATATTAAAAAAGCAACCTCTAGAAAAGATGGAGAGAAGGTTAGATAGATATTTTGTGTATTCAGGTATGTCGGAGTTTATAGTCTTAGGGAGCAAGTTAACTTTCAAGAACTAATAAAACACACTTGTTCAGATGTCTTGTGAAAACAATAAAAATTGTTTTCTCTCATTTGAAAACCACGTTTTTACAAAACTTGTCCTATCAAATCTCAGACTATTTACTTCAGTTGGAATACAGAGAATAAAGGGATAAGACTAATGGAAGTGAGTGGAAATCTTATTTTTGAGAGTCAGTAATTCACCCCTTATGAAATTATTCAGTGTGGTATTAAATTTCATTCAGTGATTCCTTAGATAATAGCTGCAATATATAGACTACTGATTGAACCAAGCTTGATTCAAATATGAATTTAGTTTGCAGACTTGCGAGGTGTTTCATATTCATTTCTAACTACTTAGTATGTAAATCCACGAAATGAAGTAACCAAACATTAGTTTATTGTCTGTTCTCTGTATCAGTTCTGTTGTTGGGAACTATTCAGTTGCATGTATCTTTACATATAAAAATGAGCTTAAAGCAGTTTCACAAGAGGAAATAGTGAGGTCATGCATTTAAATACTAGGTTGGATACTGACTAGAAACTTAGATTTGAAAAAGGTAGTCCAAGAAAAAGAAAATTAACATGGAATGTAAAAACAGTTCCTTCTCTATCAGTAATTTCTAATATGAAAACAGCATTTAAAAAACCATGGCATTTTTATGGCAACATTAGTTAGCTGTTGGAGAAACCTCTGACAATATAAGAATAGTCCCAAAACATTGGTGGCTTACATCTCTCGAATGTGAATAGATTGTATTCTTCTTATATGTTCTAGAGAAATAATCTGAGTTACATTTAATGAAGATTAAAAGGAAGTGAAATTTTAGCTTGGTTATGTTAACAAACAGTATTAGGAACAAATCAGTTTGAAAATACCAGTGCCATTTTCATTGCTACCTGAGTAAGTCAGTCTCCTAAATCTCTAGAGGCATATAGTATGCTTTCTAAATACAGAATTATGTACATAAGATGAACTATATTTTAAAATTATAGCTGCCTTAAAAAGCTTCTACAGGAATGTGTCTTCTCATGGCTTTATTAATTACATCAGCTTTGTTAACATGCTAAAACTATTCTTCATATCTTCCTTTGAGTAGGATGGTCTTACTAACTACAGCAGTAGTGGAAAACACTTGTTTTTGTAAATATTGGAGACATAGTATTGCACTGTTTAAAAAAAAAAAAAAAAAGAATAAAAAGTTCCATTTTTGTAGCCAGGTGGGTATTTCTTTTTGGTTCACATAACACTTGATATGAGCTCTTCATTAGTTTATAGTTAAAACTGATTAAAGCTTCAGTTCTATAAGAACAAATCAGAGTATATCCATCCTTCCATTCCACTGTTCCTCCTCTCCCTCCTCCTCCAGCCCTTTGAGATTGTTTTGTGGTGTTAATTGAACCATAAACTTCCTAAATCTCAAAACTACTGAAAACAGGACCATCTTCCCAAATCTTTCCATGAACCAGTATAAAATTCAGCTGACACACAAGCAGGCATTGTGCTTCCTATCAAGACCCAGAGGTATTGCATTCATGCTGTCTCTCCTGCAGCTACGAAATCAAGGTACAGCCAAACTACACAATTTCTGAAGTACTTCAACAATTTGAGCAGTCAGGACCATGTCTAATGAAAAATGTGTGTTTAAAATATAGCTCGATAAAGGATTTTTCCCTCATCTGCAGGTAACTTTAATACTTCATTATTTGCCTCAGTTGGAAATGAAATTTGAATTTAGTGCTTTTAAGCACTGTGTCTGTGCCTTGGTTTATTCTGGTCTAAGGTAGACTAAACTAAAGAAATAAAGAGTCTAGTATTTTGATAACGTTACTTATTCTTTTCCTCTTGGAGCTGTGTTTTGATGAGAGGTTTTTTTTTCCTTCCAGACAAACATGCTTTCCTCATTTAAAACAAAGGCTGTTTCTTACCCTTTTATTCCCAGGGCAAATAAATCCTTTAGAATGTCTGCGTTGTACTTCAAAGTGAGACAGTGAAATACGAACTCTTAACACTTTAGGCTCGATAGATTTAA
Organism: Aramus guarauna; assembly: GCA_013400195.1. Taxonomy (NCBI): domain Eukaryota; kingdom Metazoa; phylum Chordata; class Aves; order Gruiformes; family Aramidae; genus Aramus; species Aramus guarauna. The sequence continues at coordinate 801,559 of VXBL01007953.1, read as the reverse complement.
GTTTCTTGTATAAGCAAGTACTATTTGTGGAGCATTTTTGAGATTTCACCAATTACAAATCAAATAATTTATTCAATAATATCTGCAAATCTTGTAAAACTAAAATCAATTTGAAGTTTGTCTATTTGTGCGCTGTATAGGGGATGGTTTTTGGCACCAGTTATGGAAATATCTTTAGTATCCCTAAACAAAAGTGGGTTTTCTGTTGTTTTCTTTAAATGCTTTTTTTGGTAATATCTACATACTCAGGAGGAAGCCTGTGCAATGTGCTTAAAATCACAGATCTTGTTCCTGTTGATTGCTGGTTTGTGTATCAAGTGTGGTTTTCTTCTTTGAATTCTTTTAGACTACCTTGATAAATTTTCTGTGTATGCTAGATAAAGTCTAGTAGCAATGGTAATTCACAGTGTGGATTTAATACATCTCAAATTTCAGATGGTTTTGTAGCATTCCATTGAAAAGGCGACAAGTTAGCCTTTACAGTGTCAAGTTAAGTGGCACGGAGACTGCATTTAAATAAGGCAACCTACTTGTTTGTGTGTATGTGAAAATGATTCTGTCTGGGGTTTTCTGTGCATGTTATCTGCTATTAAGTAGATGACTTGAGGGCAGCCCAGGGAGGAATGGAGAACGGAGAGTAGAACAGCTAAGTATGGCAGGATCAAACAAAAGTGTGAACAAAAAATTAGGAAGAATAATTTATTCAAGCTGAAGATCTGAAGTGGAGGCAATAGCAACTGAAAATGCATGTGCATCAGCTAACGGACTAGGCTCAAGCCTGTAGAGCTGGGAGGTCCATAATGGCAGCATGAGGAACGGGAGCAAGAGAGGCTGGAAGAGCGTCAGCAGCCGGGTTAGGAACAGGAATGGGCACTGGGCTGGATGGGGCAGGGCTGAGGGCGAAAGTGCAGAGGAGGGAAGCTTAACCCAAGTGGTGAGCTGCCCCATGTCAAGCCGGGAGTAAGGCTGCTTCGTGTACCTGGTGTGCTGGGAATGCCCGTTGACATGCTCAGGCGTGGGCTTTGCTCTCCACCGCCCTGGAAGTGGACTCTGGCCAGCAGCGTGGGATGAGCTGCAGCTTGTTGGCCAAGTGGACCAGGCAGGAGCAAAGAGCACACAGAAGTCAAGTTTTAAGAGAAAAACATACAACGTGGGGTTTATGATACCTCTGCTGAAAGAGTTCATGGTTATTGCTAGCAGCTTTGCACGTAGGTATATGACACTAAATATTTCTCCATATCAAAGCTACCATGTAATGACAGCCTGCATTAAGCAGAGTAATTACTAAGAGAAACTTCACAAAGATTTGTCATGTCTACAGCATATTTCTATGCAGTGAATGGAAGCTGTTGCTAGGGGCACAATGTACTTTGTCTATGATCTGCAATTTAATTGAACCTCTTGTTATGTTTTTGTTTTATTACTTATAGCACAGAAAATATGCTATGTGACTTCCAATATAAATAAAATATATTATCCTTCATTCAGCTTGCAAGATACAGTGATGTGCAGGAGTAAGGTGATAATAAGGATAAGGCACCGAAGGAATATGAGCTTACTGAGATGGCATTTACTGGGAGATAAAACAGTGTGGTGATATAAAGACACTTAATTTGATGTTAAAGGGATAAAATAAGTAAAAATCTTTGGTGTTTTTATTTTTTAATTTTTTTTAATTTTTTTTTTTCTTCAGAAGATACATGCCTTGTAGAAGACAGAAAGTAACCTTCTACCTGGGTTAGCTCAGGAAAGGCAGCTGAGCAATCGAGCTGCCACAAAATCTCTTGAGTTGAAGTTGCTTGTCGTTCTTGCAGATAAACTCTAGTCCAGTTTGTACTATGCAGGAATCAGGATAGAATGAAAAATACTGATTTGTGAAGTTGCTAGTTTGGACAACCTCTCTGGCTATCTGGATGCTCTCTTCTATGATGCTCATACATTTTTTTTTTTTATTTTTTTTTAAATTTTTTCCAGTGGAGACAGGTACAGAGCAAAATTGGCTGTCTTGCAGAACTATTCTAGTTAGGTGCCCATTTTAGTGATGGTGATTTTTGTGAGTAAGCTATCATTTCTCCCCACATTCCTTACCCCAGGCTCTTTCTGTTCTGCTATGTTATAGCTTTCATCTAGGGAAGCCCATTTTCTTCCTTCTCAACTGCCTCCCATGCCTTACTTTCTATGGATTATTTAGGTTTGTGGTTGTTTTGTTTTTTTTTAAAGGAAGGAAGCACAAATTAATCTTTTCTGCAAGGAATGAGACTTATTCAGGTTATTTCTGTCCAGAAATTTTGTTGTCAGTCTTTTGGGTTTTTTTGGTTGTGGGGTGTTTTTTTATTTTTTTTACAAATAGTTAAAAATGTGCAAGGTCACACAGAAAGATGTATCAGGTGAATAATCTAGTGGTTTTCTTATTTGTACTATGTGTGGAAACTTTGAAGTAAACATTGGTTTAGGTAGTGCTAAGTGCTTCAACAGGAAACAAAGAGGCTTTCTGGAGAATTGTCAGTAGTAGCAGGCAACTTGTGTGTATATAGAGACCTGAGATTCAAGTGCTACTTCTACGTCAAACAGAAGAGGAGTCAACACATGGTTCTTCTAAATGCAAGATGAGGATCGTAAGCAACATGCTGTTCATGTTGATGTGGTATAGTGGTCTCACAGCTTTTGGCCAGAGATTGGCTAAATCTAATTTGGATTAGAGAAATATTTTCCGAACTAAAATGATATTAACAGCAGTAAAAATTACTAGACTTCGATAAATGGTGCTTTTTGTTCTCAGGGTTGTGCTTTTCCTGGAAAATTCATGATAGAGTCCTCTCTCATGTTTCAACAACTCTAGTAAAATTTGATGTAAAGCTTTATCTTCCTTCATATCCTGCTATACTATAGATACAGTCTGTCCAGTAGTGTATGTCTCTTAGCTTTTTAACATTATAACAGTTCTTAAATATTTTTTACTATAAAAATATTTTAGACTTTTCCATGTCATTTGCTGTTACCTACATGGGATGCATTTTTTGCAAGCTTGCAACCATGAGCTAAAAGTAGAAAACTATAAGCAACTTAATTTTGTTGGGTCATTCCAGTCCCTGATTTCTTATTGATAATCTCTTCCAACAGGCAGTTAGGTAGTTAGTGTCTTATCTGAAGTACCTAGTTAAAGTCTGTCTAGTAAGCATGTCTGTAAAACGATAGTCAATGAGATGAGCTTTATCATCAAATCAATGACACATTTGTGTTGTTATGGAGGCTACTCTTTAGGTATATATGGCTTCCAAGATAGGAGAAAAATGAAAAATAACTATCCAATACTAAGAAAAATCAGAGGCCTACACTTTTTTTTATGTCTAACAAGCCTGGTTAAGGTTCAGAGTTTTTCTCTGATACAGGTTTGCTTGGTTTGGGCTGATTTTTTTTTTTTTTTTCAGTTGGGTTTGTTTTTTGGGTTTTTTTTTTTTGGTTGGTTGGTTTTCCTTTTCTTTTATTGTGCCAAGGTGGTTTTACTGACTTTTTTTTTTCCCCCTACTAAACAAACTCAATGAATGGGATCATTTCACTTACTGCTATTTTAGAGAAATAATAACAGGTTTCAGACATTAATGTGGTCTCTGTAATGTAGTCCATTAAACAGAATGAAAACCAATGCCCTTTTTGATGATATTGAGTATGGTTTATTAATAAAATGTTACCCTCTGATTGTGAATATATTCAGGGAAATTGTTTTGAACTTAACCTGGTTGACTAAAAGCACTGATACACATTTCTTTTTTGTCCTTAACATGAAATTACTGCACTTGATGCAGTATTATAAATGTATATAATGCAACTATACTTTCTTGTCACATGTTGTAGCTTCTTAATCTAGGGCCCATAATCTATCAATAGGAACCCTTAATGGGAAGATTGTATTTGACTTGAATGTATTTTCTGCTTTTGTTCTTTTCTTTCTAAAAATTCTGACATGTTCTTTTCTAGCTTTCTGGTTTCCTTCTTTCCACTTAATCGTGTTTTAGGCCTTGTAACAATTCTCTTTCTCCTATTTATTCCTCACTGCAAATTTTAATTTTCCTTTCTCCTTTTCTATACATGTTAGCTTTATTTTCTTGACTGCTTTGTAGCTTTACTGGACGGTAGGAAAAAGTAATTGAGACTTTGATCCTACAGTAAGCAATTCTCTCATTCTTTGAGGGCAAAAGTGACTCACAGTACAGAATAAAACTGTACAATGTTACACTTATTTCATAGATTAAGTAGTACTAAAGTGTTAATCATGTTAACGCTAAATAATTAAGAAGTTAAAAGTGATCTTAACTTGCTTGGTCCACTGGCAACAGCCATTATACTTTTTTTTTAATTTTTAAAAATTTATTTAAGCTGCAGCTAAAATATTAGGACGCTTGACAAGTCAAGTAAAGACTAATTTGAAAAGTTTCTCCTGTTACTTTTGGGTGTAGAGATGATAATTTTCTGCTTTTGGTTGTTCTTTAATATAAGAAAAGTCTTGCTTGAAGGTTTTTCGGGTGGAAAAAGTCAAAATGAGTTAAAAACTCTTATTACTACTGCTTCTGATGAATAATTTGATTTCCTTAAAGGTAAAATAAGACAAATTCATACAAATTAGAAAAGTTAAACTAGAACATGTACCTTTTATTGATGCACTGACCTATTTGCAGATGATGTGCTGGAGTAGCAAAAACTTAGCACATGGATTTTACTAACCACTAAACACCAAGGCGCGCACACTTGCCAAGATCAAGCTATTTTAGGGTACAGAGTAATTATTCCTCTAGCAGTAAATGTAGTTGTTTAAAATGGTTGCCACCTTAGTAGTGATTACCACCTTTGCAGCTGAAATAATGGGTTGTCTGAACGTTGTTCTTCAAATCACAGTATGGCTCCTAGCAAATCCAAATAACTTTGTGCTGAAATGACCAAGCAGAGTCAATAATGAGCATCTAGTGCAATAAGTTTTCAATTATTGCAGCTAACTGTGCCAGAATTCATCTTTCTATGCCCTTAGTCATCAATTTTGCTAGGCATTTTGCTCATTGACTCACAACAGAGTTGCAATAGAAAGTCTTGCCTGGCTAAATCAAAATCCTGTTCAGGAATGTATGACTGGAATGAAAAGATGAGGGGGAAAAAAAAAAAGTAGAAGAAAAGAAATAAATCAAGGAAAATCCAAGAAAGGGCAAAAATACTGGTGTCAAACTCCAAATCATTTTCAGAAAGCAGCAGAAGTCAACAGAAACTTTAAGTGCTTTGAAAACCTCTGTATCCCTCTCTATGGTTTGTTTGATCTGGACTAGGACAGAAGTGCCAAAGACAAAACAATTATTCTTCAAATCCCAAAAGCTGACCCAATGGCAAGAAGGGTTGTATTCCTTCGTAATTTTATTTCTGTATTCATAAATGCCAGTGTGGAGAAATTTTTTCTGTTTACATCTAATTTAAAATGCCAAATTCACAGTGTGCAAAACAGTCTACTCTTTCATCCCTTGACTCACTACTTAAGCCAGTTTTTTGCACACTTTGATCATGGATTTCTGCTAGTATGCTGTTTTTATTGCTATCACTATTTTATCATCTTGAACTCAATGGTTTCAATACAATTGTTATTTTTCAATACTATCATTATTTTTTCTGATTGTTATGGAGAAATTTGAGTAATACCAAACTGAATAGTGCAGGCTAACTGTAGCAGTGCCAGATCTCTGGCTCTGTAAAATGACATTCTCTACCAGTTTTTACAACACAAGATCATGCTGTGCATTCATTTCACATGACACCCCAGAGCAAAATGATACCTTTTTCTTGCCTTCCTTTTCTTTTAAATTAAAATTTATTCTCCAAATAAAAAAGTGAAAGGAGGCTGATGCATTCCATGCCATAGTGAACTATTTCAGCAGAATATTCTCTTATGCTGCAGTGATCTGTTTTGGATTAGATGTTTCGTAACAATTCCCTAAAGCAACATACAGTAGTAGTTGGTAATGTCAAGAGATTTTTCATCTGTGGTGTTTTTTGTTGGGTTTTGGGGTTCTTTTTATATATATATTGGGATGTTTTTATAATAAAAGTGGACTACTTATAAGACATTAAATATTCTTTTTATAATCAAGACATGTTTTATTCTCAAATTTTGTGTGAATGTTTCCTATACATTTTCATGCTCCTATATTCTGTTCTGAATGTATAACTACTAGCTCTCACTGGAAGAGCTCAAAGAACTTTCTGGTACCATTTTACTTAGCAATTCCACTAGATTTGGAAATGTGAGGGAAACTGATATTCTTAATTTAGGTAATTGTCAAATTTGGCCTGTCTATCACTGAAAGACCTTCATGTCTGGGGTTTTTTGCTTTTGTTTTTACTTTTGAACACAGATACCTGTGTTTACATATACATAATTAGTTATATGAAGCATATTTTTTGAAGGATGCATTTTTAGTCTCTTCTTTTTCACTCCTAATTTCGTGTTCCAAATTTACACTGGCAGCTTCCAAATCAGCTTTTCTACTGTTGTGGGTTGTTTGTTGTTGGGGTTTTTTGGGTGGGGTGTTGTGGGGGTTTTTTGTTTGTTTTGTTTGGGTTTTTTTGTGGTTTGTTTTTTTTGTTTGTTTGTTTTTTGTTGTTTTTAATAAAGGAGAAAGAGAAGGAAGTTGGATGGTTTTGCAAACACTATATTGAAAAGATTGAGGGAAAAAAACCAACCTTCCAGCTTTCTTCTGTAACTTAAACATTGCAAAATTCAGCAGTTGTACTTCCATTCTATCACATTAAAGAATTGCTGTCCACTGCATGAATGGACTTCTCAGTTTCTTAAAAAGCTGAGAATACAATTACCAGCTGGCTTTCTTCTGTAAATCACTTCCACACACTACATCCAGGGAGGTTGTTTAGCAAACAATGACGGCTGCAATTGCTTGCAGACCTCTTCCTTTAATGTGTAGGCACAAACAAACATGCAGTTTGACATATCCATCTGTAATTAAAATTTTTTATACAAATACATAGCAGAGGTCTCTTAGTGACTTTAGAATGTGTTTAGTATTAATACATGAGTTTCTGCTATTTTACTCTAAAAGATGTTGCATTATTTTGCAATGCCCATGAAAAGACTTGTATGCTGATGGCTGAAAATATACTTCACCCCTTTTTCCCTAATTATCTGAAAGTAAGTTACTTTGAAGACAGGAGATTCCTCTGATTTATAGATTCTAGATGCCTGGGGAGTCCTTTAGTATCAAGGTCATTACCCTTCAGTGGCCTATGGTTCAGCTTATCAAAAGAAAGGGGATATTAGGTCAGCCTGAGGTCTGCTGACTCTGTTTCCTGAATAGGCTTTGTTACAGTATTTGGGAGATAAAATCGTTTGGAAAAATGCCTCATAAAATGTCAGAGACACAACAAAGAGATTCATCTGAAAATTGATGTCTGGCCCCAAGACTGATGCTTGCCCTCCTGAGATAGGAAAAACAAACCAAATTTATATTATTCTTCTGGAGTAATTTATTAAAGGATAGCAAATCTTGGGTACGTAGGGAAATTAATTTTCAAGTGAGAAACTTCTCAAGAAGTATTTACCTCTACTTGCTCCTGAATGGTAGTTTTAAGCTCCTAAGATGTACTATATTGTAAATAATTGCTCATAAAGAAGAGGTTATAAGAGGATAAGTAGAATTTCCAATAAAACTTAATAAAGTGGCTGGGAGAATTCTTTCTAAAGAATAATTAATGTTTTTATTGAATAATGAAAATGATTTCTCTACACAGACAGTATGCAGGACTCTATCTGCTCTTTCTCTGTTTCTTTGATGCTCACGTATTGATGGTCTTTTTTAGCAGTCCACATTTTCGTCAGTATGGAAGACACAGAAAAACTTCCAATCACCATATGTCTATGGGAGGTGGCTGGAATACATACTTACTGATGTACAAAGCTTTTATGAGCAGTGGAAATTTTGACAAGGGGTAGTGCCTGCAGGAAATAAGGGTTCCTCCAGAATGGCTTGACGGCTTGCGAGGTAGAGAGTAGTCTGAGTTGTAGGGGGAGGTAACTCGGAGATTGGCACCACTGACTGACTCCCTTGCTTAGCTAAAACATTTCTGTACCTGTTCCAGGTGAAGAAGTTGTATTCAGAAAAGTCCCTGGAATACTTACAATTCCTGAATCATCTAACATTGGCTTCGCTCTGGTAACCCCTTGGGAAATCTAATTGCTAACAGCTTCTTAGAGGTCAATATTATAGATTGCTTTTTACAGAAAGATCAAGGAAAAGATCAAGCTGTACTTCTTATTTGAAGATGGGAGGGAGGAAGGACAGGTAGGAAAGGGCAGGGAGCTCAATAAGAGAATGTGATCTGCACACCAGGGCACTGAAACGACTTTTCATGGTAACCTGGTATTTGATGATGGTGTTCCAGAAATAAAGCCCAAGGATGAAAACAAAAGTGGAATAATTAAGTACTAGCCACCTCTAGGAGTACCGGCCCTGTTAAGCAAATAATTTCCCATGAAGAAAAAAAAAGTTTTACAATAAAACTTTGTCATGTTTTGTATATACAAGAAAAAACTTTGGTTTTGTGTATTTTCTGAGTCCAGCCTATATTTTGAAGCTGTTATATATATTTTTAAATTAATATCAATCTAGATTCTGTTAGTTTTTGAGGAAGTAACTCTACTAAAGAAGTCCTGTTTGATATGACAAATATAAGATACATAGATGTACTGAACACTTCTATTGAAAACAATGATGACAGTAAAAAGGAACTTAAACTTCATCTATTTCTTCATGAAATGAGAAATAACTTCTTCCATAAATCAGACATTGAGCACCGGTCTTACTTTCTTGTATTTGTTCTTTCATCTCTTCTGAGTGTTTCAGTCCAGTTATTGTATGAGTACTTCAGGTAACCAAGGAGAGTTGAATACTTGGGGCATTAGGCACTTCTGGTAAATAACTAAAGTGAATATGCATCATAGATAAAATAAACCCACAGAATAGTGGGTTTTGGAGATACTTTGTTTATGAGTGCCTCCACTTCCCATTATCTGAGGCTGTATTAAAAGTAAACAAAGTGCCAAACTGAAGCTACAACAGAAGGCAGTTGCTTTGCAGAATCTGTTACCTGATTAGCAGATTAAGTATGCCAATTTATATAAACAAAGCTCCAAAATAATCTTCTTCTCATTAAAAAAACATTTATGATGCCTAAAGCCTAAGTTCTTTGAGCTCTTCAACATGATCAGGCAAACTTTCAGTTGGATATCTATAGAAAATGTCTTCAGAATATTAGAAAAATTGAGCTTCTAAACTCCATTTTCTGTCTGAAAACTAGTACTTGTAGAATGGCTTGATAGAACACAGAGAAAGAAGAGGCTTGTGCTATTTTTTCTTTTTTTATCTTTTTTTTTAGCTTTTATAAAGAGATAACAGAAGTTGATATAAATGTAGCTCACATTTAGGGGGATAATTTAATATAAAGAGGTCTGTTTTATTGACCATTTAAGAAAGCACTGGGCAACACCAGCAATAACACTGTAGTATCACAATTCTAAAAGTGTGTTTTGTTATCATCTACTAATTTCGCTTGTCACTGCAGTTTTGAGACAACTACGGTGCTAATCCTGGGCCTAAATTGCCCCTGTCTGGCAGCATCTAGCCTTTTACACCTTGCTCCTTTTTTCCGCAGTCCAACCTGGAGTAATTACTGCAGCAGCTTCTCATTTGCAAAATGAGGGGGCAGTGAGAGGCTGGGAGATGGCTACCACGCTCTCACATCATTGCCAGCCTCTGGCTGTTGTTGCGGTGTCTTTTCCACAGTGCCAGGTCGTGCTAAAGCTGTCAGGCTGTTTATAGGACTGGTGACCCCCGGGGTGGGAAGGCGGAAAGGAGAGGAGGTGGGTTGGAATAGGGGACGTGGTGGCGAAGGAGAGGTGAGTGGCAGAAAACATTCCCAGCTCTGCTTTTCAGTGCAGTGTGTGGTGAAGCCCTCACTTCTATCATTCCTTTTCTGCTGCCCGCCGAGACCTGGGGGGGGGGAGGTAGAGCCATATCCCATGCACCCCCCAGAACTTCTCCGGGAGATTTCTTGATATCAAGATGTACGATTCAAATTTGTGAACTATTATGAATAAAATCTTGAAGTGTAATTTTTCAGTTTGCACAAACTTTGATTTGGGAAACTTAAGTTCTCAAGGGATTCATAATGACCAAATATGTAAAAGGTGACAAGTTTAAAAGGGTTGACAAAACATGTAACGGGACAATACCACAGCTCATCAGCACTCTACAATGAACTTTATATCTCCATTAAAGCCTGAAAGCCAGAAAGGTAATGGGACGGTAAGGAGAAAATGAATATAAAAGACCATCATTGGTATCTTGGGTCCCTGCAGAAACAGGATCCTTGTTAGGTAAATCAGAGATAGTCTTAGGACCAAACATGGTGCTGCAGGGGAGGATCAGTTATGCCAGAACCACCTGGGTGAAGGCAGGGAATTCCTCTTTTTATACTGTTGTCAGTTTGAGTGCTTTCCTGGATGTTTGGTATCCTTGGCTGTTACAGTTAGCAGTGCGTTGTCTTACTGTCTGAGGCTTGATAACATCCTATTTAGTTGAATGAACATCTTTCTATTTGTCGTTTTGTTTCAAGTATCTTTGAGCAATGCACCTTAAATAATGCTTTTTTGTTAGACAAATATTTTTCAGGTGCAATGATCAGTCAAAAAATACTAGGATGTTATACTATAAATTTTATCGCTGGTGCCTTACATAGTGACCTAACTAGATTAGCATTTATTGCGCTGTAATGACTTGCTTTTCTGCTTGTCCAAATAAGCTTTTGTATGCATATATGTTTTGAATGACACTGGATATTTACTCTAATATGCATTTTAATAAAGTATAGAACAATTAAAAGAAAAGGATGATGATGCTTATGAGGGAAGACAAGAAGTTTTCACTAGACTTTATCATTTATCATTTTTCTTTTATATTAGAAAAAGATAGAAAAGCTGTATACAGTTCTAGAGTGAAGGCAGTGGAGTGTAGAACCGCGTGCCCCTGTCAAATTGATAGAGTGAAGATGTTGAGAGAGATAATGGAAACTTTCTATTCAGTGAGGAGTGGAATAAAGAAACCATTTCTAGTCATTCATCAGCATTGATTGCCTTCGTGCTTTAGGCTTAGATCAGAACTTGCACATTATAAAGAGAAAGTTGAACAAATATGGAGATCCACTTTGGAAAATGTAGTTTGATGAAGCTTATCCTTTGGTGCAGAGCAATCACTAAAATATTTAACATGGAAATTAACTGTAGGTGATAACTATAGTGGTGATATACAAAGGAATAAACTGCAGGCAGTAGCTCTGATGAAAAGTAAAACATTTAGTGCGTAGGGGAATAAATGGTCCTGTATAAAACCCATGGTTCCAAATTGCTCGTTTGACCTTATTGCAAGGAAACAACGGCAATAAAATAAACCTACATTTCAGTTATAGTAGTTCATACTGTTCTTTGGGACACATCAGGATTCACTGAAATTTTCTTCGTATCTGGCTGTATCAGTCAGAAGACACTTATGTGTTCTGTACTTGTTAGTACCTTGCCTCTGCAATCATCATTGCAACAATTAGTATATTAATGGTTTAGGAATTTTATTATGCAACCTTCTAAAGTTTTAACATACTGTAATTTTAAAGTAGCATCATTATGATTGCTTGCTGGGAATTTTATGTTTAATTTTCACAGTGCTTTGGTATTCATTATTTATAGTTTAGAGTTGTCTGGAAGACTGGATTTTGTGAGACTTTGTACAAGAACGTAGGAACACAGAGACTTGGAATCACAACTGAAAGCAAATGACATACAAGAAAGCAATTGGAACAGCTACCATTGTAACATATACAAGATTTTCCTGTTCTTGTATCAAAAACTACAATAAAAATAGTATAAATGTTGAGCATTTTTCCATCTGCTTCATTATTTCTGAAATATTAAGTTGCTATTAATTGACAGGTTCTTATTTAGCCTGGGGTCAGGAATGTTTGTTATAATAAAAGCAGTGGCGACTGCTGTAGCTGAGAATAAATTAGAATTCCTGTGAGTCACAGGTTTCAGATATTCGTCAGTTTAGGACATTTTTGCTGTAGAAGAATGAATGTTAGAGTTAGTGTATAAATAGAACAGAAAGCCCCCTCAGTAGTATGAAAAAAAAACCCAAACAAAGCCCACCCCAAAACCAATAACAACAATGAAAAAACAAATCCCTACTTCAGGTACCTTTCCTTAGTAAGGGGTGGAGGCCAGAAGCAAGATTAGAAGACAAGATTGTACCTAGTGGGAAGAGAGAGACATTTTTACACCAAAACCTGGATTTAAATTGAGAAAGTGGTAAACCATAAAAGAAAAAAAATCTACACATGGGAAATTACTACACAGTGATATTACTCTGATGGTGAAATATCCACTGAAATAATTTAGATTTCCTAATTTATTCTGGACTATTTCTTTTAGTGGAAACAGTTCAGCAGTTGGTTTCGGGTTTTTTTATGGTCTTTCTTTTCCTTTTTTCTCACTGCTCTCCTCTTATGAGAGAAAAGGTTTTTTAAAAATCATAGAAGATACCAAAATTTTCTGTAATTCAGTTTGTTAGTATGTTCACTAGTAGATCTATTTGTAAGGTGTTTGTTTTGCTCTGACATTGGAAAACGTAAGCTAAAGTGGATGGGCAGAGGAATTTCATGGCTGTCTTCTCTGCTTTAGCCAACTACTTGATGGGATAAAGATATGTTGTGTAGATCAATCTGATTTTCATACCATGCTCCAAATGATTGTTGCTGATCTAAAGATGACATTATGAGTATCCATTTGCCTAATTTGATGTACAGTTGTTTTTAATCCTGGCTTTGTTAGAAACATTTGGGCTCTGTCTCATTTGTACACTGGTCTTTTCTGTATAACTGCCAATATTGGTTCTTCAGCTTTGCAACATTTGTTTACATGTTTTGACTTCTAGGGTTCCTTCTCTTAATTTCAATTGAAAATTATAATTTTTATAATAAGATTCAGGCTAAAGAAAACAAGCAGTATTTACAATATAGCCTGTAAATGCAAACGTCACAAGGAAGGAATTTCCTATTAAAATCTCTCATTGTTACAGAATTAGTGATATTATGCTAAAAAACTGTTTCCCGACATATTTGAAGGTTGTTCTCTATACCTAAATAGAGCCAGAATTTAAAACCCCAGTTGTTTCTTTCTATATCTTTAGGGGCTTAAAAAAATAGAATTATTACAGTGATAGTTGAGATGATACTGAATGCATAGATAACATGTTCTCAGGAGCTGTGCGGGAATTTAATGCAAGGTAATACATGCTTCGTATCACAGCGGCTAACCTGACAGGTTGTAATTAATACTGATAAATATAAACAACTTACTAATACATTGCTTTTGTGTGAATAGAATTTGTGTATGTCCTTACACCTTTATTTAAATATTTCAGATCTCTTAAATCATTGCATAGATTAGAAGCATTATGTATTAAAAAAATGCATTCACTATATTGTTCCATTAATTAGTATTTTGTTGTATGCTAGTGTATCTGTATATATATGTTTGTGGATGTGTGTGAAATTAAAGAAATTGGTAGCTTAGATCTAATTAGTTACTGTATCTAACATCTAGTGGAGAAGAAATTATTGAAAGTATAAAGCAAGTGCTGAGAAATAGAAACCTTTTTAGCATTGTAATGAATTATGGCTATGAGACAAAATATTTGTTGAAGATGTGATATGAATGCTAAACAAGTGGCAATACAGTAATGGTAACTAGTATATTAGCCAAGAGTATCCACTATCTTTGATTTTATATTTTTTTAATACCTTCTTACATTTCTGATTTATTTTTTTTTTTTACAATTTTAGTATAGTAAGATGATCCTTCTACAGTAAAAGCTACTCTGCAGGAAATTCACAAGGTTCATCTTTATATGAGCCTAATTTGTGGAAAGGTATTTATTACTCATTAAATATAGTAAGGAGTACAAGATACTTCATATTTCAGGTGTTTTTATTGAATAACTTCCCTGAATTTTTTCATAAAGTTTCTGTTAATGTTGTCAGTATTGTTGAAGTACTGAGATACACCGAAGGGTAAAGCATAATAGAGGAATAATGTTGGGTGAGATACCTGACCTAATGTTGACCAAATTGAAATACAAAGAATCAACTTACTGGAATTTTTCAATGTGCAAGCAACAACTGAGGTGACCTGCCATTTTTAATAGCCGTTCTAGAATTACTTTAATTGCTATCAGTAAGAGAGAAACAGCTATTTACTTCTCCATTCTTACTTCATATTTTCTTTTGTTATTTTTAAACACTAGATAAATCTGGAGAGTATTAGAATTAACAGCTTTTATTAAATAACTGAATACAAGTGAAATGAAAACAATGCATTAATCCATTTTGTGATATTGTGCTACTAGATTTGTTAAATAACAAGTTAAATCGTAAAATCACAACCCTGTAGCATTGTTTAGATAAGGCATCCACGTAATGAAATGAGTTTCATATTATGAATAAGTAAAATTCAAAGGTTATGCAAAAATCATAAAAATTCATGACTTCCAAATATTTAAATATGAACGGCTATTCATAACAAATACTGAACCTCCTTTCCACAAGATTTCTCCCTTCTTGAGTAAATTACTTAATTACCTGATTGAGGGGATAGGGGGATGAAGTAAGACTTTGTTCTTGTAGCAATATTAGCTTTTTCATAATTTTAATGACTTTCATTGGCCGACATAATGTGTTGTGATAGTCTGAAAAAAAGTGTCATTTTTTTGAATGACCAGAACAAATACCAGTCTTAAAGTAAACCTGAATTGGGAAACTAAATGAAATATCATTTGCATAGGTAAAAAGAAAAAAAAAAAAAAAGAGTTTTGAAATACAGAAAAAGGAAGACAGACTTTTCAAATTCTTCATCTTGCCTGGTTTTGTCCAGAGGAGAGGAGTACTGAGTTCATTTTTGATTGAGGTGGATTTTTTTTTTTTTAGAGGTTACTGAAGGGCTATTAGCAATTACAGAGGGTTAATAACGTGGTACCAACAGTGTTTCTCACTGCTAAAACATCTCCTCTTCCTTTATTTGAGGGAAGCTCCCTCTGGCAATAATTTCATTCTTCAGCATTTGTGAACTTTGTTTGAAAGGCAAGAATTGGGTGAAAAATACATTTGTTGCCTTAGCAAGTGACCTCCACTAACCAACATCTCATTTGTTTTTTCCTTTGTGATCACTTGGATTGGTTTGATATTTTTTAAGTATTGAGGGCTTTTTTTTTTATTTGACTATCATCTTCTGCTAGGCTATCTTCTTTTATTAGACTTTTATTAGACTGCTGTTATCTTTATTGGACTATCTGATCCTTAGCCTGAATGTTTCACCCTTGCTGAGGAAGCTAGGGAGACAGCATGGGACAAAACATTTTCAGCAGGCTGAAGAGATCTGTCTCCGTCCTTATCTGTCTCTAGGACTCTCCTAGGGCAGTAGATCAAAAGAAACCTGTCTATGTGAGCTGAGGGTTTGGAGAGAGCTATCTGGCTGTTAGCTAGTAATAAACAGCAGGTATAGTAATTTCCTGACAAATGATGAGAAGATGGTAAGAGGAAATTACTGAAATTCAACTCTCTGATGTTCAGTGGAGTATGTTGTCAGGTCTTGTGCTACTTGTGACTTACACAAGTCACAAATGTTCCTCGCCATCATGTCTTGGTGTGTGTTGGAACTTCTCTTTCTGGGGGAACCCCGTGTCAGCGTGGTCCACAAACCTGCTATTTGGAGATTAGACTAGCAGAATACTCTCCTCGCAGGACTTTAACTGTTCTTTTTATCAGTTTACATTAAGATTGATTGCCTAAAAACTTGCCGCTCTACTTATGATGTATTTCTGGACCTCATATTGGCAGAGATGGTTGACATACAGCCCTCTTAAAATAACTAGAAAGATGCTGATAGCAGGATGCAATTGTGAGGGACATCTGACTTAGAGCTTTTTCTTGTCATTACTCTGCCAGCATCCAAATTGGTTAACCTGCCAGACAACTACAGAAGTCACTCTCTCCCTTCTCTTCTTCCTATTTTCTCCTGCCCAGCACGTGTACATGACCTTTTTTAGTACTTTTTGGGTAACAATTTAAACTTCTGAAGAAGGGAAGGACTGACTCCTTTCACTGGAAAGAATAGATACTTCAGATTCATGAGTAGGGAAAACAGTGACTTTCATCTGTGTGCTGTCAATCTGATTACATTTTCAGTAGGTAATGAGTGACAGTTGTTACCAGCTGATGGCTGCACAGTGACCTCTGTGAAAGCAATTGCAATCTTGTTCCATTTCATGGTCTACAGGTGTCTACACTGCCGAATAAACCAACAAAACTGACAGTAATTGGCACTGGTTTCAGCAGTCTCTGCAAGAGGTCAAGGACAATCCAGCATTCCAGGACACTGCTGAGACACTATAGAGTCCCTGTCTGAGGAAACTTCTGTGGTTTCTCAAGCTCTAGCTACCCTGAGGATCAAGAGGGTTTTGGTTTCCAGGAATGTTGTTTTCATAGTCTTCATCAGAACTGTCTTTCCTTTTCAAAAAATAAACAGTGAAGGTGGGAGGGGCAAGATAACCATCTAGTTATGAAAATCTTAATTCCTTCATCAAAATACTCAACTGAAAGAATAGCTGCCACATTTCTTTAAATAAAATTGGAAATTACCTTTTAATAGTGGTTTTGATGTAAGTTTTAATCAAGAATAATAAGGGGAAAATAGTTATTTTTGTGAATGTGTGTAGGTATACAAGCGTGTCTGTGCAAACACACACAGGTTTTATCTAAAGCTATTAAGCACAGCATATTATGTGTAGTTGTTGATTTATGACAGTGGCGTGATTAATAACAATTAAATGCCAATAAATCCTTAATTGCACCTTATGCTCGATATAGTTGTGCAATCATTTTCTTTTGTATTTCCCTGAGAGTCAACTATCAAAAGAATTTGTAGGATCCACCATGAACCTGTGTGTTTTGTGTATATAAAGCAATTGGGGGGGTTTATTTATTTATTGGGTGGAGAGGCTCTTGCTTTGAGGTTTACTTCTGAAAGAAGATTTATTGTTTCTGTTTTGATTACAGAATAGTTTGGTTTTGCCTCACCCCTATTATCTTGCTCAGTGATAGTTAAAGAAGTGATAGCAGAAGTTTACCAGCTTCAAAATAATGTTTAAGTATAGCTACCTTGGAGTTCTGGCAAGGGCAACCAGAAGAGACTCATCAGGTGTCTAATACATGGTTCTGCTATCAAATCCTTCTCTTCCTTGGAGAGAAAAACAGTGGAAAGAGGAGTAAGGAATTTCCTCCCTCCCAGTATAAACCAAAGAGTATGAGTGAATGACTGTGTCAGGGTGTACCCTGGGTGGTATATACTAGCTAGCCTCTTGGATGATACAGGCTGGAATAATTTCTGCTGGGAACAGTACTCCTCTTTTCCACGCTTTTGGATTAGGTTCAATCCTAATGGTGACAACCCTCCCTGTCCATACAAGGTTAAATTTTAACCAGGCAATTGTGTGCTCATTCCTTGCTCCCAGAATTTTACCTAAAAAAACCCCAAACCAACATATAGACGTTTTAACAGCATCAACAAAATAGATATATTAATTCATTATTCACTTATATTTTCCTTTTTAGTACTCTGAGTACCACAAATACTTAATTAGCTAGCTGTAAGTACACTTTAAATCAAAACTTGTGCCAACTCTTAGAAATCAGAACATACTTCTAGAAAATTAAAAAACCCAAACTACCATTGTAAATACAAATTATAGCTATCATAACGATTTTCTTTTTTGGTTTATTTTTTTCTCCACGATTTTGGATTGCACAGGTTACTGCTAACTCAGCAAGTGTTTTTGATCCTTCTGTGTTTAAGAAATGGATTCATGTCTGTCTTTGTGCTCTCTTTAGAGATATTTGTTGCATTTATTCTCATTACAGAAGTTTAAAGTATTAAATGTAATATTTAGCAATATAATTATGTAATTGTAAATAAAAGTATCAATACATAGTGCTACAATATTAAGGTTTTCTAAACCAGTATTTAACTCTGAAAAGAGTTTGGTGTTTAACTCCTTCAAGTCCCTTGGATAAATCTTAGTGTAACCATGTATTAATTTGGAAGCAGCAACTTAAATTTTCTTCCTGTTTCTTCCTTCCCCCAGACCTTTTCCTTCTTTGTCTTCCTTCTGTTCCCTTCCTGCTTTTCCCCCTTGCCCCATCCCGGCACCCCCTTCGCCCAGGAGACAGACACAGGATATTTTATTGGTGTACTTTTGTCATGAATAGTATGATAATACGGGTTTTTATTAATTTTTAATCCCATGGCATAGGAACTTGATATTTCTATGCTATACTGCAATTGAACCAATAAAGCAATTTTAGCATAGTTTGCATGTTTTCTTAAAATTCATGCTGAGTCAAGGAAGGTATTTGTTGTTACTTTGTACTATGTAGGATGAAAACATAATGCATTCAAATACTTTTCTGCATTATAGTATTCACTGAAGAAGTATAAATATAAATTGTCAGTGTTATTAAATTATTGATGCATCTAACCTAAGTGCTTCATATCAATGTTATATTTCAGTCTGTACTTCAGTGCAGAGCAACATCTTATTTTCATTAATGCACATTTACATAGAACCAATAAATTCTTTCTTTTAAAAGTATATTAATGCTGCGGCTTTGAAAGATACTTCAAGTAATGGCAGAATTTGCTCCATCACATCACAAACAGCTTATAAGCAAAAGAAAAGAGGTGCATGATAGAGGTAATAATGACAAGAGGAAATATTTTTCTAAGAGATCTATTTTCAGAGATCTGAGATTGACCCTAGGGGGGCAAGTGGGAAAGGAGAAATGAGTTGATGAATGGGAATAGAGGTATTTCTAGAAACATAGAACAACGCTATTAAGGTGAAATAGGTAAAGAAAATGAAAGATTTGGGAAATGCATAAGAAAAACGCGGAAATTTAAGTTATTCAAGGTGCAAGTCCAGTACAGTCCATATGCAGAATATAGTTGACAATGAAAAACTCCATTTCAGGGATAAAGAAGAGGTTTGGGAAGCTAGGGAGAGATTCAAAAGTGGATTGCAAGATTTGGATGGTGGAATACAAGATTCATTGAATAATAGCATTTTGAGAATGGAATAAGTAAGATTTAGTTCAATTCTTTTACTTAATATATTCAGAAGTCTGTTCCAAGCCTGAATAGCTCACCCAATGAGAGAGCTTAAGGCATGTTAATCTTCTGTAGGGGCTATCAAAGAATAAAGTGGTATGATCATCCTTTGATTTCTACAATTCAAATGACCAAGCTCTGATTCCTTTCTGGATTAAAAAGGAACAAATTTTCACATAGGTTCAGAGCAAGGCTGATTCATGACTGACTTTGTGGTGAGATGCATTAGCTGTATATTAATGATATAAAAAGTAAGTTTAAAAGTTAAACCAAATTTATTGCAGCCCATTTTTAATCCAATTGTATTACCAGAAATTTTAGTCACGAAAGAAGCAGCGCTGTTTTGAGTATCAAGTGGCATATTATAAACATATTATGGATCAATAAAAATAATAAGCAATATAATTTGTCTAAATGTGTGCTGAATGAATCGTTACCTTTAAGCGTATTAAGAGGGGTATCTGTCTGACTAAATGTTTGCCCTCTGTTTTATTTTTGTCTTGAAAATTAAAAAGTATTTTTTTACTCTTATTTAAGTTCTTTACTCTGATACTTAAGATATTGCTTTCTTTTTATTTAAAAAGCTGTGACTATTTCTGTATTAGGATTTAATTTTTGAGCCTTTACTAGGTTTTCCCAATCTCGTTTGTTTCCGACCAGCTGATTTGCTACATAGTTTGTATTTCTACATATTTCACTTGGGTTGGAGGAAACCTAAGTGAAACCCATTTTGCTGCTTGCATGACATTTTGCTTCTTGTTATATTTTTCAAATGAATTGTATGTCTTTCTCTATTTGAATTTGATGCTACTTTTTACTATGTCATTTATAGATGATTTGAGACATCTTCGATCAGTATCAATTCTGTTCCTTTGCTGATAGAGCCAAAAAAAAAGTCCATAGTATTTAAATGTATGCTGGTTATTGGTTGATCTGTTAGATAAACTTGTTTACCATGGTTCAGCATAGCATACTGTGTTTTAAGTGCTATGAGTCATACAGGTAAAATCCTACATCGTGATTTAAAACTGTGTAATTTAGATATTACATGTGGTATTTACATTGGCAGTGTTCATCGTACTGCTGGTTTACGGTGAGGCAATGGTGAATCCTACTCATTCTAATACTCTGAGATTCTTGAGTGAAAGGTAGCAGGAATACAAAATACTACAGACTTTCACCTTCTCTAAGACAATAGTATGTGATGAATCTGTAAGTATGTAGGAGAAAAATGCGAGTTTCAGAAGCTGAAAATAACTGTTCAATTACCTATGTATCAGTAGATAATTCAGAGGAAACCGGGTGAAGTCTTTCTGCTGACACGCAACTCGTTTGTGATCTTAGGTAAATTACTGAGGGCCAGATTTTTGCAAAAGCATCAAACTCTCTTTTTTCGTTTTTGTTTTGTTTTGTTTTTTAATTTAATTTTATTTTTTAAAACTTGTTTAATGTTTGTGTGTTAGGTTTCCCCGTGTGCTAGCAGAATAAAATCATTCAAAATGTAAACACGAGGTGAGTTGCTCTAGCAGTAGGGTACTTGCGTATGTGTGAAAGCTCCTAACATAGATTAAGAGTACACTGATAATGTCTAGTGAGAGTTTTTCATGTTGTATTTAACTCCATATTTGGAGGATATGAGTGGCACGCTTTCTACCCAGAGCATTAATTTTGTTATAAATTATAGGGAAAGAAATAGTTTGTCATGTTTTGGGAAACTGGAAATCAAGTGCCTTAAAATAAATGTCACAACACCAAGAAACAAAAAATAGGAATCCAAACCTTGATCAGAGCAGAGGGTGGAGAAGAAAGAGGAGCAGGAGCCTGTTAACTACACAACGACACATATTTGCTTAACTTCACAGGCAAATGCTTGTGATAGACCAAGAAAGAGGCTTTTGCAATATTTGTAGTCAAGAAACTAACTTTAGATGATGTTGAAATTTGGTATATTTTGAGAGGTTAAGAATAAGCTTGTTGGTAGTTCCCTGAATTATAAGTCTTTAAATAGAGTGGATTCCACCTGCTCTGAATATATGATAAATTCAATCATTTAGTTATTTTATTTTTGGTTTTCTTTTTTTTGGAATGAAGGAAAATTGACTTAGTCAAGTAAGTTTTGAATGTCATTGGGTGTCTGTCTCCACAGTGACAATGGAGGACATCCCCATCCGATCCCATCCCCCCCCAATATATTTTGATGATTCTGGAAAAAAAATAATTATTGTGGAATAAGTAGGATCTAAGATTAAGACTAACAAGTTCTTAGATGCTTTTATTTCTCGACATAACATTCACTCAAGCAACTGGAAGCATTTCTTGATAAATCTGTGTCTCATATTATGGTAGAAATTAAGCAGTCAAAGTCCTAGTTTTAAATAAACAGATTTTTCTGGGTTGATTGAAGTAATTTAGCCTCTGGTTCCAGTCACCCACTGTTTCATGGTCTCTGGAGGGAGTGAGGAGGGAGGTACCCTGTGCTCAGTTGCTGCTAGGGCAGAAGAACAGAACTAGAACTGCTGAACAGCCCAGCAGTATTTTGAAGTATCTTTGAGTTTTAGTTGCTAGCTATTTTACCTATGGTATGTTTAATAATTGTCAGCTTTTTTCTTTTTTCTTTTTTTTTTAACAGCTTGATTACAAAGGCCTAAATGGTATAGGATTGGAGAGATGAGAGAGAATACCTGTCCTCTCTTACCAAGTTTCTGCAATTATATTGGACTGCAGGAGATTTGCATGTCTGTGCTGTTAGGCAGCACCCTTAGGAGAAAAGCCAGACTTCTGGAATCCATTGGTTTATTGTCCAAGGTTTTCCTTTTAACTTGATAAACCTATATGCTTGACTTTTACATTACTTTTTGATTTCATGTGAGAATGAGATCTCACATGAGAACTTTATGACAATGCCTCGTCTTTTTTTTCTTTTTTTATTACAGTGGGAAAGAATCCAAATTGATTTACAGCAAGAAAATAGATATAATCTGCAGGGGATTATTAAGTTTCTTTGTACAATGTTTGAAGAAAGAAAGAAAAAATGCATCAAAAAAATAGTCTCAACATTATTTTGAATCATTTGCTCCTTGCGCTGTTTATATTTTCTGCATGTGCATAGACGTGCATCTGAATGTATGTACATGCATACATATACTTATTGTTTCCTACTGCCTAAAGAGCTGGCAGACTATAGGAGCGAGTATTTTTTTTTAACCTCACAATAAACGTGTCTTCAGAACATATGAAGATTATCCTAGAACTATTCCTCATGTAATTTGTGCATTTATGCTGTTGACTACAGCATCTTATGTGTAAGGCCCTAGATCATCTTCAGTGATACAAGATATGTTAGAGGTTTAGGAATTAACTGTCCAAAAGCAGCGTCAGTTAAACGTGAAATGTCCGGTGGATACATTTTTCATTAGTCATTATTATTCTCAGATGTTAGCATCTGTTAACTATAGCAGGGCTCAACAATCTGAAAATTGTTTTTCAGAATGTTTTTTCAAAAAATGTTTTCTCTTGTTAAATTGAAAGTATTAATTCATATTACGGAAATCAGTAATTGATTATTAGTTATGCAGTGTTTTCTGGATTTGTGGATGATCAGATTTCAAAGCATATATTGGGGTTGTGCATATATCTTTCCTTTTTTGTTTTTGTTTTGCTTTTGTTTTTTGAAAGACAAAATCTTCTATTAATTTAAATGTCAGTATTAGCAAGATACTAAGCTTAAAACCATATGTCTGAATATCTGTGATTTAAAGCTTTCGCACATTTCACACTAAATTGGATGGTTGACACCTTATTCCTAAAAAAAATTAGCATTTACTCCTTGAAATAGGATAAGAAATAAGATGTTAGAATGTCTTAAGTCTTCATCCTGATATAGATTAATTTTTATGCCTAATTTTAGCGTGTTTTCATGCAGAGATAAAAGTTGAACCAATGCCCTTATATATATATATTGATTATTGTTCAGATATGCAGTGGCTTTCGATAACTTCTGTGAAAATAAGTAAAAAATTTAAATAGATTTTTAAAAAAGTAGTGTACTATTAAATCTTAAATACTATTGCAAAGAAATCTGAGGTTCTATAGATAAATGAAGCTGGTTTTGCCTCAAATTCTAGTTTATACCGTGCAGTTATCATTTTTTATTATCACTCTCAGTAAAGTTTATTGTGACATGCTTACTGGTATGTCTTAATGTTGATTGGCTTCATGCCCTACTTTTGAGATGATGGATTTTATTTCTCTGAAGATTCTTAGGCTGAACATCATCAAATGTTAGCTTATGTTGAAATATTTCTTCTTTCCTATTTTTAATGTCAGTGCTTGATACTCTGATGACTAGAAATGGATGTTCGTAGGAATGAACATTGCAGTTTGGTTTGTTTCAAAATGCAGCCCTCTAACTTCCCAGTCACCCCTGTCATGAGCATGTGTTTGAACCAGGTGACTTCTGAAGGTCCCTTCCAACTTAATTAGTCTACAATTCTAAATTTCTCTGTGGTCAGATGGTTGCCAAAATTCTTAAGGAATTTAAGCTTGTAGGCACTCCTTTCAGTAAAACAAGGCAAACAGCTTACACTTGCAGGAACGCTTTATCTATTCCATTGAAGAGCTTGCTTACTTTCACTTCTGGATATTTTTGAAATTCTATGGAATAACATAGTTTAATGCATAAAAATGTTTGCACACTAGTAGCAGCAGCCTTCTTTAGATGTCTAGCATTTTGACTTCCATTCTCTGATGTATTTGTCAGGACACCCCACGTTTCTGGGGGGCTGTTGTTTCACTGCTGTGATTTTTTGTTTCATTGCTTGTTGTTAGTTGCTTCATTGCGATCACTCTGTGTGTGACTCCAAGGGTAAGCTTGAAAACATTAGGTAATACATATCTTTGTGCATGTGTATGTATGCAACTCTTTCCTCTCTGCTAATGATTTGTGAAACTTGAAACAAAAATTTCCTGGTCCAAATTTTCAATTTCACGGAGTCATAGAATCACAGAATGGTTTGGGTTTGAAGGGACCTTAAAGACCATCTAGTTCCAACCCTCCTGCCATGGGCAGGGACACCCTCCACTAGACCAGGTTGCCCAAAGCCCCATCCAACCTGGTCTTGAACACTTCCAGGGATGGGGCCTCCACAGCTTCTCTGGGCAACCTGTTGAGTGCCTCACCACTCTAATAGTGAAGAATTTCTTTCTAACATCTAATCTAAATCTACCCTCTTTCAATGTAAAACCATCACCCCTTGTCCTATCACTCCATGCCCTTGCAAACAGTCCCTCTCCAGCTTTCTTGTAGGCCTCTTTTAGGTTCTGATGCTTAATTTTGTATCTCTCATTATCTTTTATTTACAGAGAATGGCTAGTATAGCTACTGTAATATGCTAGGCTACCTCTTAACTGATACAAGATTTGAAACTTACGATTTTCTTCATGTACCATTTTAAAATCTGTTGGAAGATATGATGTTCACTGGAATTTCTTTTTGACAAATAATACTTATTTTAATGAGCCTAGAGGTCATTTTGTGTGAGCTACAGTACTATATAAATGTCTACTATTATTTTTTATTACTGAGTAATTTATAATTCCCTTGTCAGTCAGTGACCCATGTATGAACGTTTCTGTATACCAGTCAAAGCAGATCTTTTCTTTCACAGAGAAAAATCAAGTCCTCATTGCCTTACAATATTCTCTGACAAAAGGCATTATCATGAGATAATTGATTGTGCTGGAGAATTACAAATGTGGCAGCACCACCAAGGTCATCTAACCCTCACCAATGTCGGTTACTGCATGATAGGAGTGCTTTGTTCAGAAATATTGCTGTTGCAAAATGGTTTGATAGTAACACAAAGAGGATGTTCAGAATTTGAAAAAGTCATATTTTGAGAGAGAAATGCTACCCAGAAGCAAAATCCATCCCGACAGTGGTAACAGTTTAGTGGTACGCTATGGATGATAAAAATGCTAATGGTTAAAAGTTAAGTATCCTATACCAAGTTCATGCAGTTTGCAGTATGATCTTTACTTTTTGAAACAATTTGGATTTATTAAAAGCTGAAGCTGTATACCAAGGTGTTCTAGATGCAGAATGCATGCTTAAACTTTCCAAATCTCATATATTGAAATCCGGGGTGTCAATGATTCCAATAATAATCTGATGACACTTAAGAGGTCAAAATAATTTTGTATAATTGGCAGGATTTCTGTCATCTCTGAGTAGATAATTTGCTCTAAGTATATTGTAACAGCAGTTCAAGCAGTGGCAGATTCATCTCTCTGTTTATGGCAACAGAAGAGAGCCTGATGATTGATTTTAGTTGTGTCATTGGGATATAGAGATAAAGAGAAGAAGTTATGATTAGGGCAAACCTTGTGTGAAAAAGCATTTGTCACAGAAAACCAGAGGAGAGGTGCCTCCAAATAATTTGTTTCTCCATTGAAGAGACGATTTGTCTGCATTCCCTACACTTGCACTCCCACAGAATCACAGAAGGGTAGGGATTGGAAGGGACCTCTGGAGATGATCTAGTCCAACCCTCCTGCTGAAGCAGGATCACCCAGAGCAGGTTGCACAGGATGGCATCCAAGCGGGTTTTGAATATCTCCAGAGAAGGAGACTCCACAGCCTCCCTGGTCAGCTTGTTCCAGTGCTTGGTCACCCTCACAGTGAAGAAGTTTTTCCATCCTGTTAAGATCGAACTTCCTGTGTTCCAGTTTGTGCCCGTTGCCCCTTGTCCTGTCACTGGGCACCACTGAAAAGAGTCTGGCCCTATCCTCTTGACATCCACTGTTTAGATATTTATAGGCATTAATAAGATCCCCTCTCAGTCCTCTGTTCTCCAGGCTAAACAGTCCCAGCTCTCAGCCTTGACATCCAGATGACATCCAGAATGAGCTGTTCCATCACACCTTTCCAGGGATGGAGGTGAGGATGACTGGCCTGTAGTTTCCTGGGTTGTCCTTCTTGCCCTTTTTGAAGTCTGGAGTGACATTGGCTTTCCTCCAGTCCCTGGGCACCTCTCCTGTTCCCCATGACCTTTCAAAGATGATGGAGAGAAGAACAGCAATAATATCAGCCAGCTCTCTCAGAACTTGTGGGTGCATCCCATCAGGCCCATGGATCTGTCGATGTCGAGTTTGCCTAAATGATTTCTTACTTCAACCACCAGAACGTCTTCCTTTCTCCAGGCTTTCTCTCTTACCTCCAGGGTCTGGGATTCCTGAGGGCCAACCTTAGCATATAGACTGAGGCAAAGAAGGCATTTAGTAACTCCACCTTCTCTGTCTGTATTCTCCATCACCAGGACACCCACCTCATTCAGCAGCAGGCCCACATTTTCCCTGGTCTTCCTTTTGCTACTGATGTACTTGAAGAAGCCCTTCTCGTTGTCCTTGACATCCCTTGCCAGATTTAATCCCAAGTGGGCCTTAGCCTTTCTCACTGCATCCCTGCATACACTGACAATGTTCCTATATTCTTCCCAAGTGACCAGTCCCTTTTTCCACATTCTGTAAACTTCCTTCTTCCCTTTGAGTTTTTCCAGAAGCTCCTTGCTCATCCATGCAGGTCTCCTTTGCTTGATTTCTTACTCTCAGGGATGCACAAATCTTGAGCTTGGAGGAAGTGGTGCTTGAATACTGACCAGCTCTCTTGGACCCTCCTACCTTCTGGAGCCTTAATGCATGGAATTCTTCCAAGTAAGTCTTCGAAGAGGCCAAAGGTAGCTCTCCTGAAGTCTAGGGTTGTAATCCTACTTATTGCCCTGCTTCTTCCATGTAGGATCCTGAACTCCATTATTGCATGGTTGCTGCAGCTAAGGCTGCCCCCAACCTTCACATCCCCAATGGGTCCTTCTTTGTCAGTATAAGGTTCAGCAGCACACCCCTCCTCGTGGGCTTCTCCACCACCTGTGTGAAAAAGTTATCAATGCTCTGCAGGAGCCTCCTGGACTGTGTGTGCCTGGTTGTGCTGCCTTTGCAGCAAGTATCAGGGTGATTGAAGTCCCCCATGAGAACCAGGGCTTGTGATTGTGAGGCTACTTTCAGCTGTCTCTAGACAGCGAATCTGAGTAGATTAGATTGAAAAGAATATTCTTCTGTGTTAGTAATACTGCTATTGCAATGAATATGTCTGTACTGGGTTCCTGATTAATGTAAAAAGACATTAGCATCAGAAGTTACTGCAGTAAAGTTATACTAATAGATGGTACTTTTATACCAAACTATGTGCAGTAGCTACCTCAGCAGTTTTGAAGTCAAGTATTTACACATAGTATTTGTTACGGTCCTTATTTATGCATTTAATGCTCCTACATTGATCTTTTGTGTCTAGCCATTATTCGTTTTCATAGACCAACTTTCAAGTTGAGTTCTGAATATAGGTTTTAGGCATATATTTTCACCTTTAAAGATCTGAAAAGGGCTTCTCATGAGTATAGAAGATCTGCAGAATGGTCTATTTGACTAACAAAGTCAAATTTAGTTAGTCTTTTGACTAACAAAGATAGTACAACTTTGTAGTCGTTATAGAAGAAAATGCTTAAGCTTTCTGATGTACCTTTGTATGTTCAGTATTAGATATTGTGGATAGGGTGACCTCTCGGCTCATCCTGTGGAGACCTTTCTGATTTAGTTGGTATCTCAGTGGGTGCAGGGAGGAAGACGCGCAAGAGGTGACTGGAACCTCCTTAGCGTGATGTACCAAATGCTGACTCAATTGTTGTGCTCGTCTAAAAACTGTAGCTAGGAGGTCTCCTTGGGAATGGCTGAGTAGTTGCGGATTTTTGTCATGTGTAATGCTTTGGAAAGCTTTTTCTCATTATGCTAAAAAAATGAATAATCAGATCAAGATACCAAGAAAATTATCAGACTGTGAAGCTAAGGCGTAAACCACGCACCTCTCTGCTCTTTCTCTGGTATAAATTATTGATTTTTCTTTAGAAAGACTATTTGAATTGGTTCTTTTTCTAAGCACTACTAGAAGTGTCTTTAAAGAAAATCCTTACCAGCATGCAACTTGAATTTCTGTTACGAGAGATTTGGCAAAACCACTGTTTTTAAGTGGCAAGAAGGGGTCTCAGAGTTAAGACCTCTCTTGTCCTGAGAGATGATTGCTGATGGTAGTAATGTTCGTAATGCACAGCCAGTGAGCAATGGTGAATGAGTGGTCACACACAGCTTCAGGATTACAGCAGTTGCCAGGGTCTGAGACCATTGATTTTTCTGTTTATGCTACTATTCATTCTCATGGTATCAGCCTTCATTCCTCACATTTGTCTAGCTTGTTTGCTGCAGTTTTAAATGATTAGTTTTATAAGTACAATATTTTGATTACTGAAATATTGGGAACGGGGATTAATAATTTAGGTTCTGAGTACTTGCTTCTGGAGGACAACTAGCTCGTTGGATTTCTAGTAATAATTTTTAAAACTAGTGCTCACTAAAATACTGTAGCATGTCTACTTACATTAAACCATTTCTCGAAGTTTTACAGATACTTATTTGTTCTAACAACTCAAATTCTGTGCTGAAGGGGGATTGCACAGCTTTACAAATACTGAAAACTGAAGCACAGAAGGGTGAAAAGACTCCAGTGTGATTAAGGACAAATGCAGACTATGTTTGAATACCAGACTGTCTTCATCCCTGAGAGAATATGGCAAGTGATATTTTTATTCCTTTCAACAAGAACTGTTCAATACTTGACATTATCTCCAGATAACCACAGTATATTGTGCTGCCAGCTTCACTATGATATTTTTATGGCTTACTTTTAAGTTATCTTTAATTAGTCAGTGCCATAAACAATTTTTTCATTTTATCTGAATATTTGGCACTGTGAGGGGTAGACACAGAGAAATCGAGGTTGTACGATCATTGGAAGTTTACTTTTTGATAAGCGTGTAAGGAGTGAATACCCAGTTCAAAGACTAATTTACATCAACGTAGAGATGTGAAAGAGTCACTGTCATGTGCTGATAGAGTCTCAATGCTTAAAGAACTTACATATAATGATAATCAGATGTCAGATTATAACTCGAGTGTGCCATGACTGTGACTGGAGTTTAGAAGTCATTTCACTAACAGGAGCTGTTTGGTGTTTGAAGGATAAATTGACTTTTTTTGTTTCTTGTCAGCTTCGATTTACTTTTTAAATGCTATTTTCCCTCATATATCATTCTTGCATAGTTATAGAGCGATACTAATCAAATTGAATTGCCTCTTCTTATTTCTCAAATTTTAATCACAATAGAAAACTGCAAATTTTCAGGTAGTAGTAATCCCTCTTGATATTACTTGAAGCTTATTTATTTTCTTTCTCTTGTCAGGTCCGCGTCTGTTCTTTTGGCTCTTCCTCCTCCTCCTCTAAATAGCTATTAATGTAGTTGCACCAAAATGGTTAATTTTTTCCAACTTCTTGAGTGTATATTCATCTATACTTTGACATAGTTAAACTGTGGTGTTTATTAGTTTGGAGGAGGGCTCAGATTTGAAGTCAAGGGTAGGGATGGTCTGCTGTGTTGCCTCAGGACTTACACAGAGATGACTTTAACTTAATGGTGGAGAGTTCCACTCTGCCACTTACCCTGATACAGTGAGGCACGCTTCTGTCAGGTCTGTATCTAGTGAACAGCAGAGTGGTTTTTGGTCAACTGACCCTATAGCCAGTGATGTGTGCTCTCACCTTTAAAAGGAGGACATGGGAGATTTAGGAATTCAGTTTCCCCACCTGAGCTGCTGCCCGCAAAGCTGATGCTGATGCTAGCTGTGTATTGCTTTACTGGTCAGGCCACACTTTTTATTTAATACTAGCATTTCCGATATGTTTTCCAATATTAGATCACTTAATGATGTTGAGCTTCTCTTTTCTGTTTTACAGATAAATTTATTTGCTTATTTTCAATTTTCTACAAAACCTTTATGTACTCCTGGAAAGTCTTAATTATAGATGTTAGTTTTCCTGTAATTTTTCTTTACAGTCAGTATAGATTTTATCTCATTAAAAATCTTAACCATATTGGTTGAACCTTCATTATTTTAACTTTCTGTCATTTTAATTGATCTGATTACCCTGAATATCATGATTCCTTTGTAAGACATTTCCTACTCTTAGTTGTTCTCCTGACCTACCAACATCGCTAGAAGATAAATCTTTACAGATTGTTCTGTTTAGTTACCATGGATGTTGACTGATTTTATTTATTTATTTATTACTCATGGAAGTGCTTGACACTAGTTACTGCAAACACTTAGGGAGCTATATAAGTCTTCTGAAAGACGACCCAATAAAACATCTGTCTTCATATGTAGTGATCCACTGAAGTGGAATTTCATCCTGTAATATTTTATGGTTACATAGCACTTTTCAATTCAGAGCATTTTGCACTATATATCTGGAGAGTTCAATGAGAATGCAACCATTCTCATTGCCCTCATGCTAGAAAAGCTTTAAAGTGAAGAAGGCTTTTCACAGCAACTAACAGAAAGCAATATTGCTTTTGCCCTCAATTTTGCTGAACCTTTGGCAAAGAATCAACACTTCTGAGAAGAGCTGGCAAACGAGCTTTATCTTCTGCCAGAAGAGGAAGGGAAAGGGTAGAAAGTTGTCCAGTTTGATTGAAGCTGCTTATAAACGATGTCCACATCAAGAAGACTGGGAAGTCTCACACCAGCTGGCAGGTGGGTGAAGTCTATGCCAAGCCATCTCGATGACCGCATGGACCCACCTTTACCAATGCCAAGTCAGTGTGAGTTTTGTGGAATCAAACGTGCGTTTACTCTGCAGTTCTTAAGGGACAGCGGCCTTTTCCCATCAAACTTACTGGTAAACAGAGGCAGTATTACTAAAATTGAGATCAAAAGTGTGAATGAGTCTCACACTGGGACCACCTCACTAAACAGTTTTCTTTAGATTATATTGTGATTATTTTTCATCATTTTTCCTCTCTTAAATAGTCCTTAGTGTTGTCTTAGGCTCTGCAAGTGTGTTTAAAATACATATGGCTGTGTCCCTTAATCAACAATTAACTCTACGTGCTGCTTAGTCCTGCGATTCTTCCCCAAAAGGTTGATACTCCCCCAAATTTCTTTTTACCCATCTGCCTCATCTTCACTTTTCCCTTTCATAGAGTTATTCCCTTCAGTTTCAGTTTGAAGAGTGGCTATACCTGTGTCTTTTCTCCTTATCATGCTGCTTTTTGATAGATCACTGTGAACCCTGCAATTTTTTTCATGTATCTACACATTAAGATTTCAACATTATTGCTGAGTTAGACTTGCAATTTCCTAATGACAGAGGTCACAAAGGCTGTGAATCAAGTTCATATCAACATCTCTGAACTTCGGCATTCCTATACTCTGACTCCTTGATCCACCATGTCTGACTCAAGCTATCCTTTATGGAGAAAAATACCTCACATCCTACTTATTTAGAAACTTAGTGTTTCTGCTTTCAAACACATTGGCACTACAAACGAATGTTTTTTCAGTAGCTGAATTCTGTTGATATCATACAAAAAGGTTTAAGCCTGTATTGTGAATTTACTTTTTCCTTAGTCTTTCTCTGCAAGCTGGAGTAAACCAGTTAAGTTTACCCACCACTATGCTGCATCTACTGATAGACCACCATCCTTCATTGCTTTGTGGAGAACCAGAAGCTACCATTGCAAACCTGTCACTTGCCCATTCACTTGTCATTTTTACTAAGCTCTTGGTAAAAGGAGAAGATGCCTAAACACAGCATAGTTCATAGCCTTGAGATGATTCTTTTGCTCACAGTGTTCAGAGCAAGAAAACCTTCTCAAAATAGACTAGTCATAGTTCGCTTTTCTTCTTACTGTTATCTTAACCTTCTCTTTTTCAGAGACCAGCTGAGATGGGGAAAGGTTTAAAATGTTAGTAGAATGCGTCATGAGAAGCAGCATTAGAAACGTTTCTCAAAACTTGAAAAAAACTTAAAATATTGTTGTTCAGTAATATAAAGCAGAGGATTACATTTCTTATAGGCAGCTTTTCTTTTCCAGCAGTAGGAGTGTATCTGTTGTTTGCATTCTCTGTTATGTTAGCATGAGAACTATCAACTTTTCTTAAATTCTTCTTTTCCATAAGCATAGAGTGAGAATATTCACAAAAAGCATTGTTACGTTCATATTCGTATTTACCCTAGCTAGAGGACAGTAATCCATCCCAGAAAGGGAAGCTCCTTTTTATAAAATGTTTGCTCAGTAATTGATACCACTTTAAGACACCAAAAACCTAACAAATATTGAAAACCAAAACACCAATTTATATTTTCAAAGTTTATCCCCCAAATTATTATCATTTTGGCAATGTATTTAATTTCAGTGAATGTGGGAAAAGGTGTGTAAGATCCATTCAAGAAATATGTTTTGTATGATATACATTCAAAAATATTAATCTCTTTAAGCAAAGATTAGTTTCTCAAGTGAAGTTCATGTTATATGGAATTAATAACCTTCATCCAAAGCAAATTCATTCAGTCTTTAACCTACCTCTCTATCAGTTGTCTAGTGAGTACAAGAAGAAAATAAGACAACAGAAAATCGAGATGCAGGCAAAAATAACATTTAGATCATTTTAGCTGATTGAGAGAATATGAGAACCTGTTTCCTGAGTTGAAATCTGCCATCAGTGAAATAAAAACCCTGCACATGAACCACAGGTACATCCCCAGAACTGTCAGGTCACATATAACAGATCGTCCTTCCAGATACCTGGTTCTCAGGGAGCAGGGAAGTATTTTTCACACTTTGCAGGACAGAGGTCAGCATAGATCTTCCTTCAACTTAGAGGACAATTGATAATGAAAACTTAGTGATTCAGAAATCCTGAAGACTGGAGGAAAATTAAGAATTTTCCTTTCTCCTTCACAAGTTTCACTCCAGACAGGTTTATTTCTTAAGGTCATGAAAAATAAATGTGTTTCCTTTGTTTCCCTCCTCTCTGCATATTTCTGTTTTTTTTTGGTTTTTTTTTTTTTTAACAAAAAAGGATCTGAACTTGCCAATATTTGTGCCTTGCTTTTGTTGCTTCATGTTATCTTCTAAATATTCCACCCCTCTCCCCCCCATATTTGTAGTTTGCACAAGGGGACAATTTTGTCCTTTCTTGATGTATTGGAAAATTAAGCATATGAGTGGATGTGACCCTCTGTAAGCAAGGACCTTTAGGTTATGAAACAAATTAGCTTTCACATTGAATTCCTTTTGGATCCTGCCACATCCAAGGAGTAATGAAGGAGCTTCTAGAAAATTTTAAATATATAATGTAAATATGAAAATGAGTACTTTAATAATTTTTCATGTGTAATCTAGTGTAGTTAATGACCTCAGTTCTTCAGCTAGTTTGGGTCCCTTTGTTCTATGAAAAGCCACCTGACTCACTCTGAAAGCAACAGGAGTCACTGGTGGGAGATACCCCTCCAGATTAATGCTTGTCTGTGGAAAGCAAAATTTCCACAAATTATTCTTTCTCCAACCATCTCCCATTACTGCTGAAAAGAAAATTGTACACAAAGTATTTTGCAGCTGTTGGAAGTAATGTTGTGGAGCAAGTCTACCTGGAATGAAGTTATCCGTAACTTAAAATTTCTTATATTATTTCAATCATAAAGTCAAAACCAAAAAGCAGCAGGCTTTGGGTCAGGCTTAGTGAGCATAAAAGGGAATAGAAATGAATTGGCAAGTAATATCTACAGTAAAGCTTCCTTTTTTTTTTTTGCAGAAGTTGTAAGGATAGCTGTTACTTTTCACGTAAACTTGAAATGTATCTGTATTCTGTATTATTTACATGCCGAATTTTAATTCTCACAGCTTCCAAACAGTGGCATGTAGAATTTGGTTATCTGTATTATAATTTGTTGCCACGGACAGCTTTTAGGAAAAAAACATAAAGAATAGACATGTTTTTCTATGCAACATATATCAATTGATGAAAATATTCGTGTTACAGAAGCTTTGCATGACCTGTATGAAGGAGTAACTTCTTTTTCTATCATCCTGTAAGTTACATATCCTGGAAAAATATTATTGTGGGTTTCGGATTGTTTTTTTGTTTTAGAAAATAGGTAAAATTTACCCCACTGTATGAAATGTTTTAAAGCTGGAAAAATGCCCATCTTTGAGGGAAGAAAAACGTATTTTTCACATATTTTAATTACTGAATGTTATGATCAATATATTGTCACATGATTGAATTCTCTGAATAATAACTCATAACAGCAAAGTGGGATAATATGCGTTACATTGACATTCGTATACCTGCATATAATTGACACCTAATTTCCACTCTTTTCCTTTATGCATCTCAATTCAGTTTCACTTTTTTTTATATCAGGTTAAATTGTCCAAAATAATGTTTTACAGCCTTTGCTAGCTATGTTTAATTTCTCATAAATTTCATTTCACTAAGATGACGTTGCTGTAATGTGGCATTTAGCGTTATCTAAAAGATCTATTTTATTTGGGTTAGAGAAGTAGGATTTTCTGTATATGAACTTTTTTTTTCTTTTCAGTAGCTATAGTGTTAAAGCCTGAAAGGATTTAGAAAGCTGCAGTGAATGTGTTAAGACTGTTAATGAAGCCTCTGAATCTAAGGACAAAATTAGCTCTCACACCCACACTGCGCAAAGTACAGCAACTGTCTGATAGAATTGCATCATGACTTTTACCTGGGGACAGTAGTATTATATTCACTTGAAATGATGAAATTGGGAAGACAGATGTCCCCAAAGGACACTTTAAGGAGCTTGTACCTACCTAAATTGCTCGACAAAAATCCTTGAAATTTGAATGTGAAACCTATGTAAAAATGCTTATTGAGTGTGAGCGACAGATAATACATTCTATCATGTAATATTTGCTTTTAAGAGTGTACAAGAATGTACCTTTGATACAGATTAACTCAAGAAAGGAAGAGTGAAAGGAACTTTTGAAAGCAAGGGCTTTGAACTACTTAATTTCGTCAGAGGAAAGGATAGGTCTGCATATGAGTTTCTGATTCATCGGAATCAAATGCCGGAGAACAAAAAAGGGAGAGCTACTTGTTTCCTCTGTTTCAGTGAGTGGGAAAGACGCATGTGGCTGTAGTCATGGAGAAGAAGAATCTCCGAGATCCAGAATATCCTGTTCTTCTCACCTCTCAGCCCACACAAGTCCCTCCTTTCAGGTGTAGCACAGGCGTCGGGCCCAGCAGATCTGTAAAGAACAAGAGCAGGAGGATTGCCATTCCCTTGGCATCATGCCGCTGGTCCCCTGCTGCTGATTTCATCTATTCCTTCTGGATTTTATCTATCCATTTAACCTGCCTGTATTTGAACAAGATCACGAGGATTGAATAGGGCTTGGCATTATCCAGCAAGGCAGGCTTGGAATAGGCTGTCAGATAGCACTACTGGAGGAAGAGGGAGTAGAGGGAACAAGGAGGAAAGAATAAAATCGAATTCCCATAGAGCACTGAAGTAAAAATATTCTAGATATGGTTACATAATGGAAAATGTATATACAGTTTGGAATGGATATAACTAATATTTGGTATAAAAGAACTAAGTAAAATTGCCAAGAACACAAAAATTACAGTTGTAAATATATTTGAACTGTACGTTTTTGCAATAATTTAAATTGTTTCTCTTCATCCATTTTACTCAGAAATACAGGAAGGGATTTGCAGGTCAGATGTTTACCAGCAATACAGTGGTGCTCTTTGTCCAGCAGAAGCTCACTGATAAGCAGAAGTCCTAAACCCGATTTTTTTTCCTTTTTTTTTTTTTAACAGAAAACATACAAGAATGGGGGTCTTAAGCAAGTAGTAATTGAGAAGAACGTTAGAAGAGATTTAAAAAAAGGATATTTGTAGAAAGTGGCATCCCTGTTTAAGAATGCTCATGCCTCTTCAAAAAGGTATGCAGCAAAGGCACCTTACAAAAGTAAATAAGGATTAAGCTTGAAATCTCCAGTCTGCAAGAGAAACTTCCCAAGACAAAGTATAATTTCTTCATCATGCTCTACTGAGTTTGCTGATGATTAAAAGGAAGCACTTCATGAAGAAGGGTTTAGTTATTTTTCCATAATGTGTGTTTACTCCAATAGCAAAGGACTAAACGTTTCTGTATTATGTCTATTTGTATCTCTCTCACTTCCACAGTACTATGCAGCAG
This sequence comes from Aramus guarauna, assembly GCA_013400195.1. NCBI lineage: Eukaryota > Metazoa > Chordata > Aves > Gruiformes > Aramidae > Aramus > Aramus guarauna. The sequence goes on along the minus strand of VXBL01007953.1, from coordinate 765,065 downwards.
TGAAAAAAAACTGGGTACTTCCTCCTAAAGGAGGAAAACACATTTCTTTTAATAAAAAGGAGGAGATGTATTTCACATCCATCATTCCGTTATAATTCTTACAGGGAGGTTCTTGCGAGTATCGAGATAACATTTGTCCTTCACTTTGTTAAGGTGAATGTTATTAAAACTATATAGCCCATCCTTGTAAAATGGAATTTTTAGACCTGATTCTTGTAACTGTTCTCAGAACCTTTTATAAAATTAAAATGAAAGAGTTTGGAACTACTGGATACGATCTGTTTCTATCCACCAAAATTTAGAGTGATTTTGCATCATGTCATAATATAAGGACATCAAAGTTTAGGAATTTATTTGGGAAGAGTTTTAGAAATAAGGAGTCCAGTGCACATAAGAATATTAACTTATTCTTATATTATTGAAGAATCACAATTGATAAATTATGACACTGTGTTATCATCGCCATTTTTTAGATGGAGTATTTTATAAACATGACAATAAGGTGAAGTAAACTAAAAATCTTTAGGGATTCATTTTACAGCTATGAGTTAAGACATATATGCAGAATTCTAGGCCTGTTACCAAAGATGAAAGATTGATTGCCTGGGATACTGAAATCAATTTTAAGTAGGACTCTCTAACAAGGAAAATTGAGAAAAACATTTATAATTAGGCAATAAGTAAGTTAAAATCCCGTAAAATATTTTTTGATAAAAAGCAAGAAATTAAGTAACTTGAAAACGCTCTCAAGTATGTATATAGTTCACACAAGAAAATGCATGTGTTTATTCCTTTCACTCAACCAATTATATAGATTATGACTTTTGACATTTACCTTTAGGATTTCTCTGGAGAAGGTTGGATCTCGTTTACACTGGAAACAGATGAATTTGATCTTAACTATATTTCATTAAACTACAGTATCCTACAACTTACAATGTATCTGAAATTCTACCAATGTACATACAGATTCATTTAAAAATAAACCTATTTTTACTTTGTGTAGAGTATAAGGTTATATTCCTCACCATTTGTCATCAGATCAATACTTAGAAAGGCAGTCTCTACTGCAACTTTGCCTATTACTTTTGAAATACCACAAGATATGAAGGAAGTCTAAAATACTGAGAAGAAAGCAGACGTGGTATAAAAAAATGTATACAATATGTAAAGGGCATGATAGAACAAATACATAGGATACAGTTGTCAATGAATTTGACAAATATAGCTTACTATTTTAACTGATTCAAAAACCTATGCAATTTGGGGAAGGAGGTGGGGAGTGGGGAAAGCATCAATGTAGTAATTTTGAATTTTTGCAAAAGGTTGGCTATTGCCTTGCTAAGCCTTACTTGCAAAATTAATTCGAATTGGCTTGGATAAGAGCACTGTCATGTGGATTAAAAGCTGGCTGAAAGACTACAAACAAAGGGTGTCTTGAGGGTATCACAGGGATCACTGCTAGAACCAGTCATTTTAACATCTTTATTAATGATCTGGGAGAGAGTGTTAACAACATGCTAATACAATTAGCATGTGATACGAAATTGTGAGGGGATAGAAATACTTGAAAGTTCAAAAAAAAAAAAAATTTTACAAGGCCTACAGAGAGATTAGAAACACTGGCAGAAATACCACAGTGAGCTTCAGCTTCAAGAAAACGCAGCCCAATTAGATCTTGTGAGGAGAATTTGGAAGATGGATAACATACTTAAAGAAACTTGGAATCAGTTGCGTAGAAAAAAAGCTGAAAGTAGGAGTGATAATCAACAGCAAACCAAATGTGTGTCACCGCGTAAGAGGGCGGCAAAGGAGGACGATGGCAACTGGAGCAACCTGTGAGCCCCTGGGTCTGTGGGTTAGGCTCTCAGCAGCTAAATTGGAAATTCTTACGTTTATTAAGGCAGGCACATAGTAAATGCTGCAGTAGGGAACAGCCATAAAATGGCAGATCAGTTGTTTATGGGTTTTCTTCCTTCTTCCTAATTTCTTTAGATCTCACAAGATGTTCTAAAGGCCACGTTGCTTGAATGTTGCAGCTATTAAATATGGTCATTTAAGCTAATACTGAATAGGGGCTTGTTACGAAATTATTATTCCTGAAGTACCGATGGCAAATATCTGGCAGAATCTTAAATAATGAATCAAATCACAAATAAATAATGGAAAATACAGTAGTATTGAGTACCTCTGGGAGTGAAACCAATTTAATGCACATACAGCAGCAAATAAACATCTTCAGATCTCAAAAATTTGATATTTCTGTAAGTGAAATATAAACACTTTCTGTATCAGAATAATAAGTGCTGACTGAGTCACAGTTACGTGATATACCTACTACTAAATTCTTAAAGAAATAGATTTGTTTTCTTAAAACTTTATTTTGATCACTTCAAAAACTAATGAACTGCTTTTAGAAATTTCAATATGCAGTGTACAAAAATGCAAGTCTTTTAAATCGTATTTAGTAAAACAATATCTCCCCCCACTTGAACTAGGTTAGTGTAAAGAGGTAACTTTCTTCCTGTTTATTGGATCTGTCTAAAATTTGTATTTAGACTTTGGAACAATAACCTAATGTTTTGGAGGCTCAAGTACAATATAAGAGCATAAATGATTAGAACTGCATTCATAGTTTAAATTAGCTAATAATTTCGTCCATTTGAGACCTTAATTTTGATTTAAATAAAATTCAGCTTTGTTTCCGGCTGGAATAGCTGTATGTTTGTGCCAGCTGTTTGGCTGAGAAGTAAAAACCATAAAGGTTTTCTAACTTAAAAAAATGCAATGCCTTCCTTTGTGAGAAGAATGGATTACTGTAAAGCGTAAAGCTACATGCAAGCCTTGAAGTTTACATCTGGTTGTAGGGGTTTCTCCATCCTGACTTAAAAAAAAAAAAAAAGGGGTAAAAAAATAGTGTTTTTTTTTCTAATGCAGACGTCTAAAGACTTCTTGCATACAACAAACCTGAGTCATTAAAGTTGTGGTCTTTCCTTCTTTTTGTAAATATGCAAAAATATGACCTTCTGTCTGTTTTGCTGCTGGCAGGGTGGCAAAATGAATCTTTTCTCCTCTGGATGTATTTTGTTATAATTGCTTACACGTACATGTTGACAACATGATTTCCTTGATGGAAGTGGTGCTTCTTACTTTTTTGTTTTGGTTTTGTTAAAGGCTGTTTTCCAGACTGGCTGTTTTCTCTTACAGAACTCCACAAAGGTATCAATTATTTTGAGGGTGCTGGATCCTCCTTGTTTGTAACCCTTTTTTATCCACAAGAGTAAATCAACCCATTTATGTAGGGAATATATCACATAAATGTTTTAGAAACTACTCTTTTTTTGTTTTTGTTTTTCTGTCTGTTCCAAAGAATCTTTCTAACCAGTTGAAGTTCAGAGTTGAGCAACAAGAATCTGTAAATTAAAGCAGCATTTCTCTAGCAGTGCTCAGTGTGGTTTTCCAGCTTTATCAGCTGAAGAGAGGCGAGATTTGTTGTGGAAATGTGTGAAACATGGACAGCAGATCTTCTTAACCAGCTGTTTATTCTTACATATCTGCTTCCAGTTGGCCCATGCTACTTGTCCTGAACGTAGCCAAGTGGCTCACGTTGTTGGAAAAGAATTTGCATTGATTTTGAAGCTGTGCATTCAGTAAGCAGATTTGAAGAGGCACTGATAGTACGGGCAACATTTTCTGCATTAATTGTTTGTGAAACTAAAGGTGAATTATATTGGAAAATTGATCTGGCTGAGCAGTAACCATTATTTTATCTTAAAGCAGTTTATGTAGCAATGTTATGTATGAAATGCAGCCTCAAAAGAGACCGTCTCCTATTGTAGCTCTATTGCTTAAATGAGAAGGAGCTAAACGTCTGTCTGTCGTTCCTGATGGGATCTATACACGTAGCATCCATTGAGGCTCCATTTTTGGGGTATGGGGATGTAATTGTAAGGACTTTTTGTTGCACATACATTTCTTTGAAATAGCTGATGGAACCTAGAGAAGAAAATGCTGGGGGAAAAGCCTTTGTGATAACTCATTTATGAGCTACACCTCTTTGAAAAATAGTAGATGTTTCCATCTTCTGTAAAATTCTGAAAATTAAATTGACACCAGTTGTGAGTTTTGTTGGTTGCAGTTCCAGTAATCTGTTTAGTATGCCACTGAAACCTGGGTCTGTCTGAGAGCTCTCTATCAATAACAAAGGTTCAGTTGTTTTATTTGCTTAGTGGTTTGCTTCAGCTTTAGTCAGCACATTGAAATCTACATTTTGAGTGCTTTTTGGAAACATTTGTTAAATAGATTTTTGCCTTCTGTTGATGATTAAGGTAACATTGTACAGTTCCAGACTGTAGTAAAATACACTGGGTTTTATTTGTGATTAAATAAATGCAAATCTGCCTGTGTGTATATATTTTTTTTTTCCATTTAACTTCTAAACTGTGGTGCTACTTGGTCTATGGACATATTTATTGCATGATAATACTGACTTAAGCAAATAAAAAGCTGGGTATGAAATTAGATTTTGATCAGAAAATGAAGTTCTGTTTAATTATTCTTTATGTGTGTAGTAGTATTATAGATTTACAATATTTGAGGGGACAAATATAATATGCATCTTAATTTCAGATTCCAAAGACTGAAGTATATCTTTGTCACACCTGTAAATATAAACAAATCGAGTTCATTACGTGAGGTTTGTAAACAAGTAAAACTTGCAAGGTCACTTTGCAAATCTTTTGCAACTTTTTAATCTTTTAAAGGTTTTAAAATATTAACTATCTAATCCTTTCAAAAGCTCAGTGAGAAAAGCAGTAAGTACATTCACACCATTCAACTCCAGGGCAGCTAGAGCTAGGCTCCACTCCGGCACCCAGATACACTTGCCTGACTCTGGATTTTAGCATGTGCCCTGACTCCAAGTTGGGCTGAGACCTAGGCACGCTTCAGTCCTCCTCTTTCTTCTTCTCCCGCTTTCACATGCTGTGGTTCTCATGAGCATCAGCCAGCCTCGTGGTTGGCAGTGACCATGGAGCACGGTCCGGAGAGCACCACAGCCTGTTCCTGCCCGGAGGTCTCAGTGCAGGTTGATGTTAGCCAGAGCAGGTAGGAGAGAGCCAGTGAAATGAAGTGGCATTTATTCCTGTTTCAGTGGTGGGGCCTTTTATCAAAACATTTAAGCGAACAAGTGATCATTAGAGGGAACTGCTTGTTAGAAGCAGTGATTGCTCTTTCTTGAAAGCTGTATATTGCATATACTTATTGATATACAGTAGAAGTATGACCTGTTGTTAATGAAAAGGCATTTGGCACAATCAATTAACATAGTCATGTGTTTGATATATTATTGTTGCTCTTTCTTCTATCAGTTATTTGTTGTACCTGGTTGATTAGCCCATTCTCCTCTGATTCCATTTTCAGGGGTAAAATCTTCTGAAGAATTTCTTTAAAGCTTTCACTTAGACATGTAAGGCTAAAACAAATAAGCAGATGCTGTTCAGAAAACTCCCAGCAGTGATGTGATACAGAGTTGCAGAAGACATGTTAAACCATCTAATTTTGCATTTAATTCACAAAGAAGTAAGCCAAACATTAGTGCTTAATTGTCTGGAGAATCAGTAGTAAAAGTAGAATGATATCACAGCTAACGTGCCAGATAAAAGGAGACATAGGAGGTACAAGGCTAGCATCTCTAGAAGGGAATACGGATTACCTAGCTTATTGCTAGAAAAGATACCATCTGTTTTCTCTTTGCCCTGCAAAGAGGTAGGGACATTGTAGTTGTGTGTTGGGTATTTTGAGTTTTGTATCTGTGGAAATCATCCTTTTTTGAGGGTAAAATTAAACCTCAGAAAGGGAACAGAAAAAATATTTTAAAAACTGTTTTAGCTGAAATTGGTAATAGAGTGTACTGCTTTAATTGTCGCTGTAATGTAGTGTAAAGAGTTGTACTGCAGTTACTGAGGTGCCAGAATGATTTTGGTTTTAGGGAATCTCTATGACTTATTGATTGTGTGCAAGGTATGTTGTTACTTTTAAAAACTTTATAGGTTTTGTTGTTTCATAGCATTTACTAGTCATTTTGTACGGTTGAAAGAACTGCATAGCGTAAAACCGCTTCATATTGTATGGTTTAATTGACTATAATTAGCAATTTACCACACATTGTTTGAAAGGGACTGAGTAATCTCAGCTAAGAAGGATGAAGCTTATAGGATGAAGTTCCTGCACAAATTGCTTTGTCAAACAAAAAAAATGTAATCAGTTTTAAATATCTAAAACAAATTTTGTGAAATTATGCAAAGTTGTGTTCACTGTATTGATAGGAAGAAAACAGTGCCTTATTTAAAGGAGTGGGATATTTAAATGTTAATAACACCTGGTGGTGAATTTTATTATTGAGCAGTTGAGAACTTGAAGTATAGTAGCGGTGTTTCAAAATAACAATTAACACACCAACAAAAACCGTAGGCTAGGTTTTAGAAAGAAACTAAGTTCTGCGAATTAAGCTCGTGTTATCCACAGGCTGCTCAGGCACCAAATGACAGGGGGAGGACTGGAAATTGCCTTTGGTAGTCTCCAGCCTGTAGTTTGTGTTTGCCATGTCCTGGACCCGGCCCCATGGGGGCCAAGGGGAACCGGCCTGGCCCACCTTGCCTCCAGGTTAAGGAGGAGAGAGCTGTGCTGCTCCCAGAGCTGAGCAAACAGCAGAAGAGCAAAGCGGGAACAAGATGTGTCAAACGCTCCTAGGATTCAGATAATGAAATGCAACAGGATTTCACTTGGTGGAGAACCAGGACGAGCCCAGCGTGTTGCTGGTTTGTTTGCAGTTCTATAAATTTATGTCTGTTCCTCTTGCATCTGTCTTGGAATAAGACAGGTATTACTCTACGTTCTAGTTGAGACATTATTCATAGCTCGTTCCCACCTCCAGCAGCCTTTGACAGAAGTATCATATTGTGCTCTCAATCCACCAGGTCACTCCTTGCTGCTGCCTTTAGTAACAATAGATACACTAGTGCCTTTTTTACCCCTGTAATGTTCGGGGATGAAACAATTAACACTGACTTTTAAATTGTTATAAATTTGCTTTTTTTATTAGCACCTGTTTTGACAAATAGGATCAGTTCACACCTCTGAATTGCTATGCCAGCCTGTCTGCAGCCCTCTGCAGGCATCGCTGTAAACCTGACCAAACGCTTTGAAGGTTATTGTCTCCGGCATATGGACTAGAGAATTTGGGGTTGGTGAAGCTAAGATTCTAGAGTACAATTATGAAGGAACCAAAACTGGAAAGGATAATTATGCAGGCATTTTTTGCAGCTGCATAATTGCTTTATACAGTAGGTCATGATTGTGCTGCAGTAATAAATTGTAATGTTGTCCATGCCTTTTAAAACGTTATCTTTGCTTTTGCATGCAAGGAAATAACAAATAAGATGTGCTCCAATTTGCAGGTAATCCAGTTCATTTAATTCTAGTTTGCATACATCACATTTGAGTTGAATTTATCACCACTACCAAAATCACCTTTTAGAAAACAAAGTCTGAATAATTTTCAGTAATCTTGGCAATGGTGCAAGTGTTGTTTTTATTTGCATTTGGTTTTGTTGCCACATCTAAGTTTTCCATTTTTAAAACATATTTATTCAAGAAATTTTTTTTTTTCATTTGCAAATGTTTTCTATTTATTCCAGCAGTTTATAGAATCAATCACTAATTCCCAAAGAACCCTGTTTGATTTTTTTTTAAGGCAGTTTTTTTTCAGGATACTGCTCTGCTCTTGTGAGACCCCACCTGGAGTACTGCATCCAGCTCTGGGGGCCCCAGTACAAGACAGACATGGAGCTGTTGGAGCGAGTCCAGAGGAGGGCCACGAAGTTGATCAGAGGGCTGGAGCACCTCTCCTATGAGGGCAGGCTGAGAGAGTTGGGGTTGTTCTGCCTGGGGAAGAGGAGACCTGGGGAGATTTAATTGTAGCCTTCCAGTACCTGAAGGGGGCCTACAGGAAAGATGGAGAAGGACTGTTTATCAGGGAGTGTAGTGACAGGACAAGGGGTAATGGGTTTAAGCTGAAGGAGGGTCGATTTAGATTAGATGTTAGAAATTCTTCACTGTTAGAGTGGTGAGGCACTGGAACAAGTTGCCCAGAGAGGCTGTGGATGCCCCCTCCCTGGCAGTGTTCAAGGCCAGGTTGGATGGGGCTTTGGTCAACCTGGTCTAGTGGAGGGTGTCCCTGCCCATGGCAGGGGGGTTGGAACTAGATGGTCTTTGAGGTCCCTTCCAACCCAAACCATTCTGTGATTCTCTATTTGGAAGCAGTTCACTAACAATGCATTAAAAACAAAACCCCTGCAAGGTTCTGTGCCACCCATGGCTGAATACTTCTAGCTTTAAAATTTCACTGTAATTTGAATAATTTTTATACATATTTTAGGATACAGAATACTTGTGTCATGTATTCCTAAAAGTGATATTGTTCCTTTCATATTAATAGAGATTTCACTATTTAACAAATGCTTTTTCAGATCCAGTTACTGAATGTTTGATTCAAAGCTGTTGTGCTAGTCTCAAGGTTAATAAAATTGAGAAAGAATTGAATTTAAATGTGAAAGGGAATTTCCTAATACACAAATATTGAGTTTTCACTGGAGAAGTCACTACTGGAAGAGTGAAATATGCTGAATTATCATCTGTAATTTAAAAAATGTTATAATCAACCTGTAATGTTGTCTTGTGGAGTTTAATGATCAAAGCAAATGTTATCTGTACATTTCCCTTGGCAAACTATATCAGAGCTGATGGGGACTTCGGTCCAAACATGCACAAACTATTTCTGCTGTGAGGGGCAGAAGTTGACTTTTTTTGATTTTGGGGTTTTTTTGGCATGTCCAAGTCAGTACTGTTTTCTGTCCCATTAGTAATTTCAACTACTTAGCTGAAATTTTTCTGTTGTTGGAGTTAGAATGACCTTTTCCTTTCCTGTGGCAAGGGGGTTAGAATCAAACCTTTATCACAATTGAGCAAAGCCTATGTGTATGTGTTTGGTTTTTAAAAAAAAAAAATTAAAAAAAATAATTTGAAATGCAAGTCTTTCCAAATATGTGAATGATTCCCTGAGGTAAATGCAAGTTTGCTTGCTTAATCACTGTGCGTTGTGTGTTAACAAATAATTACCATATCTGCAGTTTGATAGCATGTAGGCTTATCATTACTTAGATGGAAATGTGTCACTGTCTTATCTTTTTCCTGTACCTGTGCTAAGTCTTATCTCTCTCTTAAAAATTAAATTAGATAATAATGCAAGTTACTTTTTGGACTTCAAAGAGGTTGAGACCTTTCTTCTCATATCTTTAATATGTAACGTTTAAATGTTTCAAGCTTATACATTTTCACTGAGCAAGTGAAAATCAAATTTCATACAAAATCATAAGACTTCGAGCCTGTTCATAAAGTACTCAATGGATTTAGCAACTCTGCTCCAAACTGACTGCCTGTTTTCCAGTGACTGATGCATCAACTTGCTCTCCCTCTTGAAGGGGAAACACAAACGTTCCTTCCTCCCTTGGCAAAGACTGAAATGGAGGTGCTTAGATCTGAAGTGTTTTGTGGTGTGGGTTTTTTGGGGGGAGTTTAGTGGGGTTTTTTGTTTGTTTGTTTGGGGTTTTTTTTGTTTGTTGTTGTGGGGTTTGTTTTGGGTTTTTGTTGTTGTTGTTGTTGTTGTTTTTCTCAGCAGTTTTAATGAAAGTAATGTCTGTCTGAGGACTCCTGCCCTGCTGTGGTCTCCCTTCAGCTTCTGCCAAGAGTCGGCAGACATTTTGTAGACACCCCCCACCCCCGCTCATAGTAATGATACAGTCTTTTGTGAAAGTGACTGTTAATTTGTTTGTTTTGTCACAGTTATTTTAGGAAATGTCTCATCTTGAAGAATTTTGTCTTTTCTGTGGATGAGGGTCAAATCAAATTGCTACTCTGCAGATAAAGTCAGCAGGTTCATCTACTGCTTAAACTTTGTTCAGCTTAAATGCCAGGAATTCAGAACCATGAAAGAAAACAACCTTCTTTTCCTGTCCTCCAGTTGTCCCTAAAACCTCCTGTTCCTTTTTCTACCCACAACACTGTTTTGGATGCTGAGTATAGGGGGCTATCTTCCCTCACACTAAGAAATAACTGATTAGTTTTTTTGAGTTTGTATGGTGACTCTGTCACTGAGTAATTGAATTTGTGAATTATTCATATACCTACCGGTGGCATAAAGTGTGTTACAAGTTTTCCAAGTATATATATAAATGTTTTTGCTAGCTGTATTGTATTAATTTGTGGTGGAGGTGATGAATTCCATTTGCCTCACTGAGAAAGCAAACCAAGAAGTTAATTCTGTTTTCAATTAGCATGTGAAAACAACAGAATAATAAAACGTAGGAAGGAGAAGTAAATCTAAAAACTTGATTGAATACTAGAGAAAATACCTGAGGGAGCACAACCTCGGGTTCATGCAACTTGAGAAGCGTATATCCGATAAGATGTATGGCGTATAAATGGGGCAGATTAAAAAGTGAGAGGATCTTACACGAGTCCCCGGATGCTGGTGGTGTTGGGGTTGCAGTAGTTCGTGCCGGGCTCCTGGGCTCTGCGTGACTGCTGAGCCACGCGGGCTGCGGGCAAGGGAGGCTGAAGCAGCGCTTCACAATCCAGGGTTGTGGGTATTACAAGTAAGGACCAAAGCCTGGAAAAAAAACCCAAACAAACAAACAAAAATTGGCTTGTCTAGAAGCAATGCCAGAAATGCTGATTTGGAGGCTACTGCTGTAGATAAATGTTATTTCAAAAATTGGAGATTAACTCCATTGCAGTTTCTCAGAAAGCCTCCTCTTTTTCTCTGGAATGAGGGGTTTAAAGAATCTTCTGTTCAACGGAGGAAAAAAAATCCGGTTTTGTTGATACTAGGATTTTTGTCATCTTATATAGTTTTTAGGATAAAGTGAAAGAAAGGGATAGTTAATAATGTGCAAGAGCAAAATGGACTTTCTGAACTAAGAGAATTGATTCTGTAACATATGCTGAATATTGGAAAAAGAGGGAATCTCGGTCTGAACCAGTGAAAGGCTGTCAAAGAATCAATGAACGTGCAAACTGCTTCAAGGACAAAATGGAGATGGATATAGGGATTCATTCTTTAGACTACAGAAGAGAGCACATTGTTCCAGCTCTTACTATCAGAGATCCGGAGACAAATCTGCTTTGAAAGGCCTGTAAGGCTGGCCCTAAGAACCAAATGATAATTTATCTCCAAACTCTTTCTCCTTCAGATTTCTCACTGGAAAGATACTGGAAATTAAGTTGCTTAAGTTGTGCTACGATCTCTTTGACAATGATTAAATAAGATAAATTTCCCAAGTAAAAAGCTCTAGTTGAAAATTTTAACTTAAAGTAAGATTTTTACACATATCTAAGTGTTCCCGAGTGGACAGCAAACTGTCAACAGAGAGATTTATTCATTTAGCAGAAAGTTGGAAATATTCTACAATGGAGATGATGATTGGTTTTTATTATCAGTGAAATCTAAGATGTATAAGGTTGCAAGAATTGTTTTTTAACTTATTTTCATGTTACTCGTATGTGAAACTTAAACTTTATGAATTTTGCCATTTTCCTGTCTTTTTAGCCAAATAGATGCTTAACAGAAGTAAGAAGTTAAGCAAAGAAAACTCATTCAATACCATATTGAACACTATTTTGCCTGTCTGCTCTGCAGCAGCTGAAGTAAAACAAATGAAGTGTTTCTGGTCACACCCAGTTTATCAAGCGTAACAAACTCAAAATACCAATAAAATAAAGCTGGCACCAGAGCACCATAAGCTGGGATGGTGCTTGTCTTGAGCTCCATGACATTAATTCTAGTCTAGAAACATTGTCAATTCACAGGTCCTTAAAATAACCTATTTACTTCCATACGGTTGTGTCTTTGACTAGATCAAACCACATCTGCTTATTAGTTTCAGCACAGCAAAACAAATAAAAGCCCGTCCAGAATTTATTTTGATGTTTAGCTGTGAAATATTTAAATTGTATTCTGCCTTACCTACACCATAAGCACTGCTGGGAGCCGGGGCACCTTGATTGCAAGACTCTGGAGAGGATAGCAAAGGTCAGGTAGACTGTCACACCAAATTTCAAGAAAATATTCTAATTTAAGAGATATTAGTTTATGTAACTCTACAGACAACTTATTTGTTTTGTCAGTGGCTGTATGAGGTGTATCAGATATTTAAAACAACCTAGAAATTGAATATGATTGACTTGACCTTATCTTACTCCAGTGGTTTAAGTAGAACTTTGTTACGTACTTTGACAGGCGTTGATTGATGGTACACGCGGGCTTGTCTAAATACAAGCAATCCTCCCGTAATACTCAAGGCAAAGTAATTGGCATTTCACTCCGTCTGCACATTCTTGTGACTGCTGGGCCCAAAGATCCATCAGCACTAATGCAATTATGGCAATGCCTGGAATCCTTTATGCCCAAAGTGCTTTTAATCAGCATGCAAATAATATAAATAATGCAAATGCGAACCACTCAAGAGAAGAAAGAAGGCTCACCTCATATTTTTTTCTATTCAGTGATTGTTATGCCTGTATTTATGCCATTATATATCCATATCATACCATACCATACCTTTTTTCTTTTCTATTTTAAATGCTATGAATTTGGCAAGGCAACTTTTTGCACAAATTGCAAAACCAGTATGACCTGAACTAATACATTTTCCATGAGTTGGGCTCAGTTTCTCATTTAGCTGTAAGAAATCTACTCAAAATGTGCTTTTTTTAATGTGTGTTGTGCTAAATGTAAGCCTTTGATCAGACAGTGCATGAATAAGGAATGTTGTTTTTCTGAATTAAGTGGAAATGACGCCCAAGGCAGCCCACTGTCAGGATCATAAGTACTAAATAAAATAGAAACTAGTTAAACCGCAACCTCCAAGGACAGGCATAATTTCATATATCCAAAGAAATCTCATATTGTGAATTAAGAGTGATTCATCTTGCATCGTGCCATATACGCTTTGTTACAGCTTTAAATAAAAGGTTGAACTTCAAAAGTACTTAAGTCGTAGAACATAGAGAAAAAAATATTTTTTCTACTTCCTCTCTATTAACATTTATTCTTTACCTATCACAATATATTTTACTCTTGTATTTTGCTAACCTTTAAAAAAATAATCTGGAGTTTTATTTGTGTTTCCTGATCAGTGACCTAAAGACAGAGTTAAAGCAAGTTCATTCTTCGGTATTATACATTCTTTTACATTCTTTTTTATTTCCTGCGGCTCGCTACTCTAGCAAACGGTCACAGTGAAACAGAGTCTTGAAGATGTGATGACCAAAAAGTAAATGAACAGTTTAACAGTATTTGTTCACATTCTTGGAATATTTCTGACTCTATTACAGTTTTCAGCCTATGTTAGGTGCTGAGGAACCACTCATAGTCCCTTCTTTGAGCACATTACTTTTGCCTTCTTGGCTGCTTCTGTAGTCATCTGCTATCATTTTTCTTCCTTTTGTTTGAGGGTCCTTATATTTCAGTTTTCTCATTTTCCAGTATATCAGCTATGTTCAGTGCATCTAAATTTTGGTCATCAACACTAAGATTTTTATACTCTGGGATGTAAGTTATTCCTCAACAGTAACAAGAATAGAGCAAGACCCTTGGAACTACCCCTGCAGCCCGCCTGTCCCCTCTCCCCCTCCACATACGACCAAAGGCAACAGCAGCATTTGTGCCAGGCCATGAACCATGTGAAAAAAGGCTTATCTAGCAGTAGTGGTGCATATGCTGCGGTTTAGAAACTCATGATCTATATCATTCTCATACCCTGCAGAGCTCTATGGGATGTGGCTTGCAGGTCACCGGCATTTACATTTTGTACAATCCTCATGAGCTTGGATCACATAACCGCAAAATCTAAATTTCCTTTCATTTTTTCTCAGCATGCTCCAGATCAATGTCCCCTTTTTCTGTCTTTTTTTTTTTTTTTAAACCACCCCACCCCCACCCCTGCCCCAAACACAGTTAACTGGATCCAGACCTTCAGTGTCTATGTAGGCATATTGCTTAGGCAAAATGGACTGTGGGTGAAATCACTCAAAAGAAATGCTCCCCTGTTTGTGTGGCACTCAGGTAGCTGCAGTGTCCTGCTGGCTGGAAACATTCTGATCTGCTCTTCGCTGCCTTGTTGTCTGATGTAGCCTCACTGTATCTCATTTCATCAGTTCTTTACTTAGTGCATTTTAGGTGTAGTGTGTCGCTTTTTGCTAGCGTTTTACGTATCTTCATTCATTAAGTTGTTCTTTATTAGAAATAGTTTATTCTTGGTATAAACCTTTCCAGCTAATAAATAGAAACTGCTTCTGGTGTTCTGTCTCAAAACTGGGGATAAATGTTTCCAATTTTTATGTCCTAATTTTATTCTGTGCACTGTATAGATAACCTGTATAGATAAATTATTTCACGTTATATATATATTATTGAAACAACTGGTAAAGATGTGTAATATATTCTTGTGTTGCATTATCAGTGGCATTTCATTGAAACCATTTCTGATTGAAATTTTTAATTGACTTAACTTTCAGCCTCCTGTGAAAACATTACCGATGATATTGTAACAAATATCAGCTTTAGTATTTTCATAATGACAAAGATGTTAAAAGGTTTAATCTGCACAGAAGCTTTGCTTTTTAAATCTAATAATCCTGCCTTTATAACATACAAAAACATTTGATACCAGCCTTCATGACTTCAAGAAGATAGCTTAGGTATTTGTTCATTTTCCTATGTGGTTGTCAATAATACCAGAAAATGCATACAATTTGTCTTACCGTTTTTAGGTACAACCACAATTTATTATGTTCTGTGAAAATACTATCATGGAAATTTTATTTTATTTCAACTTGTATTACATTCATTAAACTCTGGTAGCTTTTCCATGTGTAGTGAAAAAAAATGGGTGGTTGCCAAGATGACAACAATAAAAGGGCTGACTAACCTTTCTGCCTGCACCTGGACTTACCTTACCTCTACTACTACTGCTCTTCTTTGGAGTCCACGCCATATGGTGACAGAACAGCATGATGCAGAAGATTAGGAGACCGGAACCTCCACAGATTTTAATTAAAACCTGATATACTGGCTTTACTCATGATTTTGAGGATGCTAGTACATCCCATCTCTTTCCAGCACTTAAAACTAAAACATTTATATTCCTCAGTAGCTGAGCAGCACTTGGAGGCGATAGCTGTAAGATAATGACTGCCAGAAGCAACTCAGCGAGAAAAAACAGTAACAGATATATGATAGAACAGGATTTGAAACAGGAAATCAGGCAGGGTAATTATTGATAACTCTTCAAACAAGTAATTTATACAGATGCTCATACAAATAATTTATCAACCATTATTTAATTTTTTTTCAAATTACAATATGATTTTGAACAGGCAATTTACTTTTGCTTCTGTTTTAATTATTTCCTAGTGTTGACTCTTAATCAAAAAGATCTTGTCCATCTTTTTAGTCATTTGAGTGCGTTTTATAGAAATGCTAAACAACTGTCTATCTCTACATGTGTATTTAATGATTCACTTTTACAGTATAGAACAAGTTTTGTTGGAAGGTATGAATAACTATATTCAGTTCTTTATGCATTCAACAGATTTTTTTTCCTAGTATTAGGGGGAAGCATTAAGAGAGTTGTCAAATAAACATTTTCAATATTTTAAGCAGTTAAATCTTGCAGTCTGATCTTACAGTCACCTCAGTAGGTCAACACTGTTATTATGTAATTTTCCAAGTTCTTTTATGTGATGCATAACCAAGCTTTTAGTCCTATGATTTTGTTAGCTTAGTTACACAAGTGATGTTTGAGAATATGATAATGAACAACACGAATGCTTGCTGTCTCTTTGCATCAACTTTTATGTGTGAATTATTTCCTGGGAGAAAAACATGAGGAAGAAGAGATTACTTGCAAAGTTTTAATGCCGAGCATTGCTTTAGGACCATGGGACATGTAAAAGTAAAAATATCCCGCTAGATGTTTATATATCTAATTTTTCTTTCCTTTCTCTTTCTTTGGTATACTGATGTACAAACCTCAAAGCATTAACGGTGTCTAAAGCAGGACTTTAGGTGATGAGACAGAAAACAGTACAGCAGTGATATTTGACGTACAGTACAAAATATCAAGAAAAACGCTATCAACATTGCTGTTTCTTATTGTATTGAGACAAGATAAAATTGCAGAAGTATTTAAGTTTAGAGCTACATTGCAGCTGTTTACAATTGCTATTAAACTTTCAGTAATTTGTACCTTTTTACGCTTCTTTAAATTGACAGTACAGAGAAAGCCAAAGCAGAAACTTTGAACTCTTTTAAACCTAAAACAGTAGTCTGGAGTTGTATGGCCTATGCTTCCTCTTTGTAAATGGTTGTTTAAGGATGATTTTAGAGTCAGTACTGTTCATTTTTTTCCTTACTGATCACACCAGAAAAGGAGATATGCAATTCCTGATCAGTGTTGCTAATGTCCTTCTCATAAGGAAGGTGTTCTGAGAACAGCCAGCAGCTTTTTTCTTTCTATTCCTTAACTTGTAGAGTCAAAAGGGTGAAGATGAGAATTAGGCATCAGGGCAAATGTATCTAATCTCAAGCCACAACTTTGCATCTTAGTTTTAACAGTCAGTCCTTAAGGGCAGGGTACCTATCAAGCACCCCATGTATTTCATGTGGCCTAAAGAAACACGCTGTGTATGCAAAATCAAGAATTTGTTCTTAATCTTGTTGAAGTCTTAAGTCTACTCAAAGAACTATTAGTCTTGTTGCAATGATATTAATACTTACAGACCAAATTATGCAAGTATTACAGCTCATTCCCAATCACGATACGGTTAGAACTGATATAAACAAACTTTCCAATGTACCCCATTCTCTGGGGTTACCCTTACCTTTCTTAAAGCCTCTCAGGTGCTAAGACTGATGGTAGTATTCTTATTTAGAAAAAAGCAGGGTGGAGTTATAGTGTGTGGTAAGCACCTCAAGTTCTTCACCAGAAATTGTTAATGTTAATGTTGATGATTGCTTTCTTCTATTTGGTGGGAAAAGTATGATTTGACCCAAGGTGTTTCTTCCTCCACAACTGGGGTCTGCTTTGGTTTATTTTTATTGTTTTATTAATGCAGTCTGTTAACTTGATCTTTATTCACTGGTAAAACCATTTTTTTTCCCCAGCTCACAAGGCTAGGCTCCCATAGTGACTAGCAATGGGCCATTTCTGATTTGCATTTATAGCCCTGGCAGCTTTGCCATCGTCCTGCTTTCCCACTGTCAAGGCCTTTGCTATCATCTGGTGTTTGCACTTTCGGGGGGACCTGTGTTTAAATCCACGGTTTTTCTTCAAGGTGTGGTTTTCTGACAGCCTAAGTCCCATTATCATACATTCTAAGACCATTAATGATTCACTTGACAAAACTAATGATCCATTAGAAGACATGCATGCATAAAGTAACATTTAGACATAGGGCTCTGGTAACCGTTTGCAACCCATATCTTCTAGTTACAGCAACTTCACTGGTACGTTATCAAAAGTAGCTTTGAAACAGCAGTTATGTAGGCCTTTCCCTCTTCAGGAACGTCAAATTAAGCAGCTCTTGCATTTAGCGGTTAGTTCTTTTTTTCTGCCCACTTTTTTCAGCATAAATTCCAACTCAGATCTGTTTTCTCATCTGGTTCATTTTGCAACCTCAAAAAGTTCTTTGCCCACATAACTAAGGCGGGGGGTGGGGGGAAGAATGATTAATTGTGGGGTTAGGAAAGAGGGAGAACAGACATTGCTCAAACCATACTGCTGTTAAAGGGAACGCACATGCAACTACACCTTTAAACGTCCAATCTGGTCTCCTACTGGTCTTCTCTGGTGTTTATCAGAGAACAGAATGAATATGCAAGGACAGAGGAGGAGGGCACAGGAATGCAGGAAAGCCTCCTGACAGTCACAGGAAACTGTAGGAAACTGTTGGCAAGAGACTAGGAGGGACTGGAGGATCTTATGCTAAGACTTGAAGAATCCTAAGAAGAGATACAAGCTCTGGGACAAGTTGGAGAGGTCTTGATTCTAGGGAAAACTATCCAGGACAGTGAGGAAAGCTATGCAAAAGTAATTTTTTTTCTTTTTTTGGTTTTAATTTCAGGGGCGAGGGTTTGGTGTGTGTCCCCCCCCGTCCCCCCCAGGTCCATGTATTTCTTTATGCTACTAGGTAAAGCTGTACCATGTTACACGTGTTCTCTTTCACAGTGAATCTAAAGAACACATGGAACAGAAATTCTTGTGTATTATGAGAAATAAGGTCAGCACTGGTCTTGGAGGCCTAAAACCGTTTGGCTTTTGGACTGCTTTCCTGTCAAATATTAATAGGCAGATGCCACAGCCAGGAAATATGCCAAGAGGCTTGGGGATTGAACAGTGGGACAGCTTAGTACAGTAATCTTGCGCACTGCAAACCAGCTTTGGAGTTGGAGGCATTATAGCTTCAGACTAAATTATCGGTGTACAGCCTGAGCTAAGTTAGGCTCGCTGGCAGCAAGACTGACTTACCTCTCTCAGTGGCACTTGAGGATGGCATCGCGTTGTGGCCTGACGGTTCTCGCAGAGCTCACGGGGGAGCTGAACTCGAGCAGGCAGTAAAGGCGTACAGACAACGCCTGCGATCCACAGAAACTTCAGCAGCTACCTGGATTAAAACCAGGCGCAGCAAGTGTGAGCGTTGCACAGTAACAGCTCACCCAACTTTTGGAGCTAACTGCAAACCTCCAAACAGAAGGTCTAGCTCTTTGTGTTAGGAGATATAAGGAGGAAAAAAAATTAAAAGCCTCGTTTGGTTCTGCTCAATACTTTTCTTCCAGCTTATGCAGGTTCAGGCAAACGTGGCTGCAGTAGTTGCAATTGAGCTGCGTTTTCAACGAGCTCTACAAGTCTTTTTAATTTGTGACCAAGGGACATTTAAACACGTTTGTGGTATTTGGTTTTGTTTTTCAAAAGCAAAAGGATTTTTGGCATTTTTCAATATCTGTGTAATCTGGAAGTTTCTCTAAAATCTGCTAAAATCAAAATTTTAACTATGTGTGTGAGATGACTCATTTTCATGGTCTGACTTGGGGCCTGAGCAGTGAACAGAACCGTTTCTCCCCACTCTCTGCTTTGAACCGTAGTTACACTAGTCGCTATGGGTCACTGTCTGAAGATCTAACATCATAACTTTGCATGTGGGATGATTGTAACTAAGTCAGAAATAAGAATGCTATGATGCTAGAATAGCTTTGTGAGAAAAACAAAAAAAAATGTCTGAGGCATATGAAAGATTTTGTAGAAGAATTTACTGAAGGTCAAAAAGACAAGTTTTTTTTAAAATTTCCTTTTTTTCAGAAATTTTGATTAGCTGATGTGAAATGGAACTCAGTAGTAATTTTTGTGCTCCCTTGATACATTTCAGGCAAGGGTTTTAAAGTGCATCACACATTTGTGGCAGAACCCGTAACTGAAACTCAAATTTCCTGGCACATTTAGTATCTAATTAGTGGCCTTCGTTTCAAGTGGATGCATGTGGGTAGATCAATCCACATTTATTAATCTCTATAGAGCAAAACAGAACTGAGTATTTACATTTGCACTTGCAGAAGCAAGATCTAAATTAACTTTTATTTTCTCAAATATGATACAACAGCCACTGAGAACAGGAGAAGCAATTGAATATGATTAACCTGTCGTTGTGTTAATTATATATGGTGTAAGGTTGGGATGGTCGCAACACTTCATCAATTTTGTTTCAAATGCAAGACTTTCAGGGAAGTGAGGATTTAGTAAGTTTTAATTCCATCACACATGCTGAGGTTAAGCTCAGTTGGAAGAACTTTATCCCTGAAATTTCTAGTCAAAGTTTAATCACTCGATTAACTTTCTGAAACTAGAGGATTGACCTCAAATCCTCAGCCTCAGTAAGAACTTTGCGGTGGATGAGAGTCAGTAGAAACCACTTCTGTATCTCCACAAAAGCCTTTCTGTACATTCTTTAATGAAACTGGAAGGAGGCAGTTAGCCTTCCATTATCAAATAAAGCTTCACTGAAATTTAAACTTCATGATTGGTTGCCATCAAAATTACAGTCCACTTGTTGTTTGGCTTTACAGCATTCCTGCTTTTTCTCAATGTAAAAATCTAATTACTTGTTTACCAGTTAATACCACCTACCTCGATTCAGTTAACGGGGGGTAGCATCCACACTGCTGTTAGTCATTAGTTTCTCGTTGCGACTGATATGCTGCTGCAAAGTTTCTTGTGGTGTCTTAAGATGTTCATCCTGACTAAGCATTGGGATATTTTTGGTGAAAAAAAGATCAGCGCAATAAATCAGCCACCTTTGGAAAAATGTGTCAAAATAGCTTTCTGCACATATTTTGTATTGTTATTTCTCAGCTGAACTGATTCTCAGGGGTCAAATGAGACTTTATTCAACGAGAGCTTTTTCAGACATGATAGCATGCGTCGGGATACTCATTCAGATTGAGATTTGCAGAGCAGACAGTTGGAGTTCATTTAACACTTTGGAAAATTGTTGTTACTTCAACATTGTTCCTTACAGAAAAGCAGAAGTGTAGCTTAACTGAATTGCCAGTGTTTGGCAGTATTTGTTATCTAGATTTTCCCTAGCCCTTAACTTTGTTTTGCATTTTTTCAGAATATTCCTACTATTGCCTATTTTACCCAAAATTAAAATTTATGCCTAAAAATACTTAGCTTACAATTGATTTTAAATGCATTTATTTTCTTTTAGTTTATCTTCTTTCCACCTCTATAAAGCTTTTATTAAATCTGTCAGATTTGATGATCTTTTACTGCTGAAAGGAGAAAGGGATAGCAAGATTTCTCTCCTTTGTTTACTTATTGTTCTTTGGAGTTACTCTGGCAGCTTTTTTGTGTCATCCTTTGCAATATGGTGTAACATTTGGGATTATCAAAAATCCCTACCTGTTAGGTGCTTGGATTCCACTTAATTACAGTGAGATTTGTATTCCTAAATCACTTAGTACAGATTGTCGTATTCTCAGGGTGTTAACCCAAAGCAGTCAGCATACCTGAATAGCATCAACTGGGCAAGAAATTGGACTTTTTCCAGGCAATTAGCAAATGCTAATCGGAAGATGAAGTAGGTCAAATGAGAATGAATAACTTCTCTTGCTTGTCTCTGCTCAAATTCTTTGAGCGGGCTCCCAGACAAGGCTTGGGAGAGATCACAACTTTCCTGGGCAGATGTTTTATGTGCCCTGGCTCATTTCACTGTGGCTCTTTTACGCCGTGTGTTTCCTGTCACTAGGGCTCATCTAATTTTTGTGTCATTGATAATTCTTCCTGAGATCCCTTAACGCACACCTCTTTTTTATGTCGTACTGGTAATTCTATAGGTCAGAGCATTCCTCAATACCTCCCAAAAATCTAGCGAGACTGGAACTGGTATGGGAAGCCAAATTCAGAGCCAGTATAAAAATTATATAAACATGTGGTAGTAAATTAGACAAGGAATGTACTTCCACAGTTTGTGGGCCATGGACATTTTCAGTGAAAGCTTCTCAGGACATCCAGTGAACGATATTCAACAGTAAAAATTGGAGCATTTAATATGCACATTGCTAAAGAATTTGTAATACTTCTCAAAACTTTTTGATGTTTACCTGTCGTCCTCTGGTACAAAAAAAAATTGCATTCAAATCACCTACATTTAAGGAGGGAAAGAGTGCAGAAGATGCTGAATTTCTGTAAACAACAGAGATTTAAAAGATGTCTGAAAAGTATGATGAAAGAATTAGAGTATGTTTTTAAGCTTTAGTCTAGATTTCAGTTTGTGATTTTTATTTTCAGTAGTACTAAGGTGGTTTTTATCTGCTAATTGCTACTTACATACTGTTCATCCAGTAAATTACACAATTTCTGCAGCATTTTCCCCTTTTTATTTATGATAACTATTTATGCTCCATGGAGAGGCCGAGACCTCTCCCTCGCAGAAGGAACACACAAATGCCCATTCTTTCTTTCCTCTTCTACTGTCCTTAAACCCTGAACTTGTAATTTTGTTGGGGTTTGGGGCTTTGGGGTTTTTTTGTTTGTTTGTTTTGGGTGGGGTTTTTTTTTCATTTGAAATCCAGCAGTTCTAACTAATGGAACTTAAACTTGATCAGGTTTATAGAAATATTCAAAAAGGATGGGTTTTATGGGAAAATGAAACAGCCAAGAATACATTAGATAGGTTTCAAAAATTAGATAATTTGGCTTTGATTTGTTTTGAAGAGAAAGAATGACATCTGCTAACTGCCTGGAGTTAGGAGGAAATTTCCCCTTGAGGCTTCCTTATGTCTTCTGAAACACCTTATAATGTCAGTGTCACAGATGGAGCATCCTATTAGACTACTTATGCTGTAATTTTTATATTTTATCTATAAAGTACAACTCTAAAGGAATTATGTCAGGAGAAACAAAGCGCATCTTGAAATACAATGAGCTCATCAGTGAGTAAGCCTTTAACAAGATTAGAAACATGCATAAATATCTTCCTGAATAAGGTCCATGGTATGAAAAGTAATGTAAAAATACATATTATTCAAATCTTTCCAGGATGGACAGTATAAGATGATGTTTTCATTTAGTGCTCGGCCTTGTATTCCTTTGCTTAACACCGTTGAAATCTCTGTTAATTTCAATACTTCTTAAAGGGTGGGATTTTGGAGTGGTTTCAAGTCCCTTTAAAGTGGGCAGGGAAGTTGTTCTTCCTACAAGTTCTGTCAGAACAAAGTTACAGCTTTTACATCTGGAAGTCTAAACCCAAGGACTGAAGCTCTCTGCTTTTATGATGAAAGGCAAATGGGTCATTATTCTAATTATACATTTAAAATATCAATACAGGTACCCAGTAAATAGCAGTAAACATCTCTATATAAATTTCCTGTTATATTGATTGTATTTCATATAATAGCACATTACCTGATTGCCATTGACCAGCAAAATGAAATGAGATTATATTTATTACTTTTCACTTTTTAGTTTAATTATAAATTATTATGGTAAATGTGAGAGGCAGAAAAGTAATTGCTACTGCATTTATGTTGATCATTCATTATTTTAATATCTAACTTCTTTAAAACATATATATGGAATAACGTAAATCACCAGGTTTTTATTGTACACTGAGAAATGCAATAATCATTTGATTGTTTCAGGCTTTAAAAACAACATTTTTGTAATTTTACCGTTCTACAGTTCTCTCATATTACTGTATAGTTTAATTTTTCCTATACCAGGAAACAAATATTAAGAATGATAGTGCAGCTGGTGTGCATATGTGTAATCGTTGACCTTGGTGACACACTACTTTTGCATTGAGGATCCCAGAGTGAAGGTCAGTGTACTAATTTCCTACATGGACAGAGCATAAACTTACTCTGAGCTTTCTCAACTGCTTTATTAGCAGGTTGACTTGTGGAAGAGTCTCTGCTCCCTTGATGAGTCAGTTTCTCTGTTTTGCTATTTTATGTGCTAGCTCTGTTGCTATAGTCTGCAGAGATTCTTATATTACCCTCACCTCTGTCACCTGAATGTCAACAGTCAAATTGCTAGAGTAGCCTGTTTTCCAGTCATTGAACTAATGCAAACTCAAAATATTAAAATATTTTCTTGGCTTTTTGTATTTGGGTCATATTCAAATGTCCTTTGACTGGCAAAAAGAAAATACATGACCAGGCAATGGTGAATTTAACTTATGATTTCAGTGTTATGCACTCGTCCTTGTTTGATGTATCAAAAATCCTTTTGTGTACTGTGAATTATCATATTAATGACATCTCTCAGAACTGAAATCGGTGACAAGGTCTGTACTGTCCTCTGAGCTGGTTCTGGAGCTTCCCCCTTACAGTGTGCACTAAAACTCTTACTTATATCTGTATTGCAAGCTCTTAGGGTTTCTGTAGGCTGCTCCTGTCAGGAGGCCACGCACTGTTTGTTCTGCTCCTGACTTGCTGTTGTCCTTAGCATTTTAGACATTGTTGCTAGAATCCAAAAGAACACCATGCCCAGCTGGGACAGGGCTGTTGCTCAAATACGTTTTCATCTAATGTCCCCAAGTAGGGCGATGCTAATGATCATCTGTCTAGTGTATCTGCAAGCATTGAAGATCTCTTAGTATTGACTATGAGATGGGTTTGATGCCACTGTGGAGAATGCTGTGTAACCCACAGTGCGTTGCTGTGTACTTCGTAACATGTTAGAGAAGGACAAGGAACCTTTCCTGTTGTGAGAGGATGAATATTGTGGAGGACCCTCATCCAGTGTCCGCCTTGGGCACTACGTTAATATATATGGCTCCCTGCAGGAAAGTTTCTTAGGTAACATGATTTGTGTCTCTGCCTTGCCTTGAGACCTTGAAATCCCTATTGCAGCCTTGAAAACTCCACTTCCCAAAAGGATGTCTCGTTATTTTTCTTTTCCATCCCTTTTCCTCCCTGCAGATATCAGAATTCTCTTTCTGTTGTTTAACAGTGAGCAGAAGGTTGATTGTGTTGGCAAAGTCATCTCAAATTTCTCAGCGTTGCTTCATAAATTCCTCTTTAAGTGAAAGAAACCCAAAAGCATTCTTCTGTGCTTCGACCACGTAACTACAATGGAAATACGGTTTTGCTCCACTTAGGGTGGTGGCTGTCCACTTCCTCATCATCCTGCTCCACTGTTCAGAAAAGGTAGTCTTCAACACACCATCCATGTGCATATCTGTAGCCTTTATGGGACTGCCTTCATAAGGACACATGCCAGGATGAAGATGCTGTCTTACAGCTCCCAGTTACAAACCCTACCTCCCTTTCCTGAGGTTTTCCATTCACTGTGTTTCAGTCTTGGCTCTTGGTTTCTGAAAGGCATTGTGAAAGCTGGCTGCTTTGTAGCCTTCCCCTGACTTACCAGTTGTGGTGATCAGAGTGACCCAGAGTGTTCTTCAAGGGACAAACAATTTAGTTGATCAGAAACTTTGTACTTAGCAATGTTCCCAAAGGCACTACAAAATGATGACCTAGTATTTTCTACCTGTAGTGTCCAAAGTGCTCTCATTATCTGGATTATAGATTTGTGAAGTCAGTAATAATTAGATATATATATATTTATAGGTAGAAATGGCATTGATAGTAGGCATTTTCAATTATTTTCAGAAACACAATAGGATATTGTAATTCCAAGATACATTTAAAGGTACTATACTGTTGCCCATCTATCATTATTGTGTCTGGTGCCTTTCACGTTAAATTGATAATAATAGCGGCACCTATAGTGGATTCTCTTGTAGTTCTTTTGTTTAGGGAGAAATGTTCAGATGTAAGATTTTTGATTCCTTATAATTCATTCCTTTACACTTGCAGGAGGAGGTTGCTTTAGTTTTTTAGATTCAAGGGAATGTCAGTTTTCTTCGTACCATTTCTATAATGGATGAAAAGTTTCAGGAAGATTACAACTTTACAGTGTTTTCACTGAAGTTTGTCAGGCTAGTACTTTTGCCTGAAGACCTTCAAAAACTTGTGGAAAGAGCTAGAGTCTGTGATGCTACTATATAAACTAAACAATCCATATAACATCCAAAAAGAATGAGAAAGCATCACATTCTAAACTTTATATTTGTTATGCAGTGTATTACATTCACCAAGACTGAAGAAAAGCAGATTTTTAGAGAAATGATCTTTCATTGTTAGTATTTCACTTTGTGGTGGGTTGAGCCTGGTTGGGGCCAGGTGCCCACCAGAGCTGCTCCATCACTGCCCTCCTTCACTAGACAGAGGAGAAAAGGTATAACGAAACACTTTGTGGGTCGAGATAAGGACAGGGAGAGATCACTCACTTATTATCGTCACAAGCAAAACAGACTGAACTTAGAGAGAGGAAATTAATCTAATCTATTCCCAAACAGAACAGAGTAGAGGAATGAGAAATAAAACCAAATCTTACAACACCTCCCCTCACCCCTCCCATCTTCCCAGGCTCAACTTCACTCCCGGCTTCAAACCTCCTCCCCCATGCTGGCACNTACACCCCCTCATCCTTCCTCCATGGACTGCAGTGGGGGACAGCCTGCCTCACCATGGTCCTCCCCCTCCTTCTGCACTGACCTTGGTGTCTGCAGAGTTTCTTACATCTTCTCACTCCTCTCTCCAAAAGCTGTCTCTAACTTTTTTTTCTCCCTTCTTAAATATGTTATCACAGAGGCGCTGATAGGCTTGGCCTTGACCAGCAGCGGGTCCATCTTGGAGCTGGCTGGCATTGGCTCTATCAGACATAGGGCTTCTAGCAGCTTCTCACAGAAGCCACCCCTGTAGGCCCCCTGCTACCAAAACCTTGCCATGCAAACCCAACACACACTTGCTTGATTGTATGGTAAAAATTAAGTGGTCCAGATAAAGACAAATTAGCAAGACTTAAATTTTTTCCATGTTAAGACGTACAGGAAGTGTATGCTCTAAAAACATCAAATGGCCAGGAAATAGGAAAAAATTAAATAAAAAATAATTCAACAAAGCTTCAGCAGCCAATCCTGCTCTTTTGTTTCAGTGTTAGACTCTCCTTCCCACTGACATTAGCATTTTACGCTTCAGTGCAAGGCTACAAATGATATGAATGAATGAAATGAAAATCTCTGGGGGAAAATGTTGGTTTCCATGCTGTACAGTCATAGTTTTGTTGCAACGCCTCTCTCTGCAAACGTCAGTAAGACCTACTTCTAAGTATGGTGCATACCTGACTGCTTTGTTAGTACGGTTCATACACGGCAAATCTTATCCTTCAGACCCTAGTGTTTTGAATTCAGCAGGCAGTGGCTGAGCTCTGTTTATCTAGGCTTCCTTTATCTGATGCAAGAGGAAAGTGTGGTTCCATGTAAGTGCACTGAGCTGGTGGAAATCTTTGCCAGCTACTCTTCAACCCTGAGGTCGTTTGAACAAATTATAATGGATGGTAATGATAAGGATTGCAAAAGAGAAAATGCCGTTAACAAAACGCATCAGGCAGTTGCACATTCTTTCCTCTGTGCTTCTGTTTTCTATTTGTTTTTACTTAAAATAGCTGTGACCTTCAGTTGTGTGTAATAATGAAGCATAATTCCTATATTTCATACTGTAAGTAATATGCCTGTACCCTTCTGACAAACTAAACAAACAAATAAACTATCACTTATGTTGAATTAGCACTTACCTCTGTGGCAGTCAAAGGTAAGTGTAGTTTTATGTCAACTCTGTGAAATCCCTCTCTGCATGAACAGCAGTATACAATGGGCTGTAATGGGAATTTCTTACAAATCCCTCCCTGCAGGGATTTACCTTGTCAGGAGTCTCCCACATATAATATGCCATAATTGAAAGGCAGCCTCAGTCAGGTTTTTTCCTCCTAATTATACAATAATATTGTTTTATAAGTCATGTAAAGTATTTTCATGTTGTGTGTATATATACATATATACTTCTAGCAAATCAGAAAGTGAAGGTAATTTTTTTCATCTTTGTCTTTTCTTCAAGGCTAAGTATACTTTGTTACTTCTTAATCACTGGCTTCCATACCAATAGGTTGTTTCCTGTAGTTTAGTGGGATTCTGGCATAGTCAGAGACATATATAATGTTAAAAACAAAGGCTGACTGACAGGAAAAGAATGGACCATCACGTAGGTAATTTTTAGTGAACTACAAGTCAAGATTCTTTATCACTCCTTTATTCGTGGTAGAAATGGCTATTTAAAAACAACTGATATAATAATGATATTTTTTAATTAGCCTGAATTACAGATATTCATAGATGATAAATAAAGGTGTCTAGGAAACAGAGTAAACCCAAATGAAAATTAAAACTATAAAAGAAAAGACTGTGGAAGTTAGAAACCTTGACACACTGATGTTATTTGGGGTGGTCAAAAAGATTAAAGTTTTGAATTGGTCTATCTAAGCAAAGTAATCTTTATTAACATGTACTGAAAATTGAATCACTGACAGGTCATGCGGCCCGTGTGGTTTATCATCAGTAATTTCCGTAACAGACTTTCCCCATTGTTTAAACCCCAGAATAACATGAAATTCAGTCTGCGTCTGAGGAGGAAGTGAATCCGAACAAAGCAATCTATATGTGTATCTGTGACGATGAAAAACAGACCCAAGTGCTGGACAGCCATCCCTAACGAGCTGCAGTGGTTTGCAAGTGCTCCGGTTTGGGGGACACACGTTATAACTGCCCTGCCGGAGCACGAGGTAGGCAGATGCTCCATGGCTCTAGGCAGACCCTGAGGTGCTGTATGTGGCTTTGCAATTTGGCTTCACCTGAGTAAATCCTTTCACAGCAGCTGACTTAGGAGAGGCGATGTAGACATGATTGCTGTTTTAGTGCGAGCCTAATGTAGAAGTGCGAGCCTAATGTAGAGCAACTGAAAGAGGGTAGGGGTAGGAGGAGGGACACAGAAGACCTGAGCAGAGAGCTAAAGGTCTGAGCTTGGCATTTTAATATAACAATTACTAAGAACAAAAGGCCAGATCTCGTGTTTTCCCCATGGCTGGTCAATAAAGGGTATAGATAACAATAAAGGAAAGAAACTTCTCAGATGTCTGAGCAGTCTTTCCCTTCCTTTCTGGGCTACTCATCACCTTAGAGTTCAGTCAAGAGTTTCATGTGGTGAGGCAAGTTGTTAGCTTTGTGCTGGATACCCCAATGTGATCCTCTGATGCAGCTGTAATTATATGACATACAAGCTGAAGGATGGTAGATGGAAGGTAATGCTGATTTTGTAGTTCACTTTGCTAAAACAGCCACTGTCATAATATACCTAATTTTTGTTAAATCTGTTAAAAAAAAAAAAAAGCAAAACCAACAAAAAAAAACAAAACAAAACAAAACCAACCAAAGCAAAGCCCCAAAACCTTAAGAAATTGGAAAGGTTACAGAAGAGAGTTACAAGATATTTCAGGAATGGGAATTAATTTGATTGTGCAGGCTAAAGAAACTCCATGCACACAGTTTATCAAGTGAGGGGACCTAACATCCCTTTTATACTAATTGTGCTATGTATTCTGTGAAGCTGTCCATGTAGACTGCAGTTGTCTCCTCTGGCTCTAAGACTTTCTGAGTTTATACTTTACTTAAAAAGACATCATGGCAGAAAGGAGAGTTTGTATGTAAACACCTAGGAGCGTTTCTTGACTTTTAGGGTGAGCTTTGCCCTGTGGATGGAAATTGCCTGTTGAAGACTGAATGGAGCTTGTTATAATTGTATTGGTTAGATAACTTTGGAGTAAGAAACATGCTTATGCTTTCTGCTTTGCAGACAACGTGTCAGCATTCTAAATGTGCAGTATATATTGTATAAAAAATGAACTACTGATGTTGGTATATATATATAACCCAACAATCAGAATAGTCAGATTTTTTTCTTCCCAGGACAAATAGGGCTTATAAGTGTATTGCCCATTTTCTGTTTATTTGACTATTAGTAGATTGAAGGATTGAGACTAGCAAGTTTGTAACGGTTTGAATATTACAATAAATGAGTTACCAGAAAAAGCATGAAATATGAAAGTCATGTCATACAGACCAGAAGAAAGCTATATACTGCTATATTTATGGCAAATACTTGAAATCTCTAAAATAATAATTCCAGGGAAAATGGAAGGCTAACGGAGGGCTGGAGGCCACAGGGTTTGCCCTGTCATTCCTCATCTATTTACCTTGTCTTCTGTAGAAGTGGTTTTCATAATGAAATATTTCATCTGCTGTGCATAAATGGTCATGTTGTCTTTAGTAGTGTGTAGGCTGATATTACTAATTTGTTGTCTTTGCGTATGATATTAATTTTAATGCAATACTCAAGGAAATACAACTAGTTTTTTAATCCTTAAAAGTTCAGTTTTGTTGTATCTTTATATGATTCTTGTTCATACCCTTCAAAAACTCTTCCATCAATATGTATACTACATATATTATAATACTCTATTTAGGTCCGTATGCTCCTCTTCCCAACAGGGGATTAGCTAGTCTTTAGATTGCATTACTCCCCTGTCAAATATAACTACCGTTTGCTACCAAAGCACCACCCCATGATGAAAATATGAGTATTGAGCGGTGAAGCATGCAGTACATTAATTCCATATTGGGAAAAAGTGTAAATTTGGACTCTGTTGCATAGCGCTTATAAAAATAATATAAAAAAATGTATTCTAAAAATAATTGGACTTCCAGGCATTAATTAAAACAAACTTCACCACAAAACAAAACAGTTTGTAGCTGAGATAGAAGATTACAAGATTTAAAAGATGAGTTGGCATATCTTATGTAATTACCTCAATGTTTGTAGGCTAATGAAGGAAACCCACTTTTTTTTCCCCCTAAAGAAAAAAAAAAACAAAACCAAAAAAACAGAAGTTATGGCAGGTTTTTAACAGTATTTTTTAATTGAGAAATAAGAGGATTGTGATACATTTTTTTACAAAATCTGTCTTTCCTCACAGATCTGTACCTGCAGCATAAGTTTTAATTCACCAGAGCATATTTCATATAAATTCATTTATCATGGGGATTACTTTAAGCACAACATATAATGAAAATGTCATTCATAGTTTTCAAACATTGGAGTATTACACATTTTATTTTTAAAATGGTATTAAACACATGCTACAGGCAGAAACATATTTTAAAATTCTGAGAGACTCAATCACAGGAGAAAAAATCCTGTTTTTTTTTACGTTCAAATCCTTATTTCTTAATGCCAGGAGCAGCCAAATTATATCTGCAGGAGACCTTTCCTTTTTTTCCCCCCACAAATTGCTGTTTTAGGGCCAGACTAATGTGGTGGCACACCAGGCAGTCAGCAAGAAAACAGTGGATAATGGAAAAAACCCCTTAAAAATACCCATACCGTCGGGATGCGCAGCACAGCCCAGCATGAAAGCCGTCATATGGACCCAGCTTATTAGCGCTGGCTCCGTTCCACGTCAGCAGGACCCAGGCTGGCTCCCGCTGGCTTGGTCCCATGTTCCTCAGTGTTTTGGATCCAGAAGGGGCTTATTAGCTCAGGTGCATCGCCTTGCAGGGCCAGGTTTTGCCTGGGATTAGGCAGAGGCTAATAGGAACCCGGAGCTCCGCGGAGTCGGCTGAAGCGTTGCCATAAGCAGCTGCACCGCTGACCTGGCTCGGGGATCTGTACGTGGCTCTGCTAAAGCATCCTGCTGGACCAACCATGCCTCTGCAAACTGCCAGGTCTAATATCTCAGCATCTGTGGTGCACTTAATCTACAAACCAGATAAACCGCACGTGGATATTTCGGAGCTGAATGGGTGTTTCAAGAACGGCTATGTAACTAAACAACCTCCGACTCTTTCGTGCCTTCCCCTTTCTCCCTGTTTGCAGCTTGCTGGTTGACTGCAAGGGCAGTGAAGGTTTAGCTGAGAGCAAGCATGCACTGATTAGTGGGCTAGGTAGCCAAATAGTTCATTTTTTTTTCTAGGCCCGTCTCTAGTTGTGTGTGCTGCATGTTGCTTAGTCATGTCTGAGGCATTTTGGAGGCCGTCTAAAATTCCTGTCTGTGCTCGATGTTGTCATGAGCTGTCAGCTGAGTGTCTGCTCCAGACTATTTCCAAATCAATAAAACGTAAAAGTGTATTCATGTGGAATTTGATAAATCTGTAGCGGGTAAGAATTAAAGTATTTACATATCTTTCTGATATATTTTAGTAACTTAATTAGGTCAGTAAATCTATGATTTAGAAATTTAGCTTCCCTTAGTTAGATTAATAATGTAGCTTGTCATTTTGGTAAATCGGTCAACTGTCAACTTAAGTTTTAAAATCAGACTAAAGGAAAGTGTCAATAGAAGAGCAAATAAGAATGTTACATCACTTTCTTCAATAATAAAGAGATGGGGAAAATGGATGTCTTCTATTCTTGTAATGATTTCATTGAATCTTCCTGTCAGAAGGCATAATAATAAAATAATATTATGCAGTATTATAGGCATATAATAATGATTACTAAAAATACATTGGAGAAGAATAAAAATGCTTATAATTCTCTTTTAAAAGTGTCTTTTTTAAAGCACCATGAAAATCAGCTGGAACTTATTAGTTAATAAGTACAAACAACTGTTTGTGCTCTCTCTCCCACTACTCTTCCAGTCACAATTTTCCTCTTACTGTAGGGAACATTAGCTTTAAGAGTAATTTGCTCACCTTTCTCTATGTTTTCTGTGCTTTTGGGGGTTCCATGAGATATTGAACATGGAGTTGATCACAGCAGTTAACGTTTATATGGGTGATTTCTCTTGTCATGCCAAGTCTTGTTGAATCCACTGGTGGCCTGCTCTTTCAGGTTTGGACATTTTTACGTTCTTTATGAAATTAAATATTTTATACTAAAGAATGCATAACACAAAATGGAATTAGATTTTTTTTTTTGTAAATTAATATAAAAAGTTGCCTGCTGTTTCAGTACACTCTATATTTCCGTTTCCTCAAAAGATGCTTAAATTTTCAAAAGTATGCCTGAAGATAGTGCCTAAAAAGTATATTGAGGGGACCCAAGCCATTATTTTACTGATAGGCAGATTTTCTCTGTACAAGGTATTTTCTGTTTCTGGACATAGCCATGGGATTCTTAGTGGAGAAATAATCTATATTAGAGAAGATGGCAAAAAAAGAAACTCAAGGTTTGGGTGCTTTTTTTGGTTTTATTTTTTAACTTAAATTTTCTTGTAATAGGCTACAGCACAATTCTCATTAGCAGATTTTTCAAGCCATTTGCTGTCTTTTTCTTGTTGGTCCTGGAACTTTTAGCTGTCATTATCTATGTTTTTGAAAAAAGGCCATTGAAAAGTAGGGAGGAAAAAGCAATTTTATATGACTCCTATCCCAGTAGTATTCCTGGTGGTTTTTTTTCAGGTTTTGGGTTGGGTTTGGTTTTTTTTTTTTTGTGACTGTCTGTTGCTGCTTAATTCTTTTTTCTCTTTCTTCCACCTTTTATGATCTAGTCTACTTTTGTGAACATAAATTTCTCTTTGTGCAAAACTAGTCATGTCAAAACGCTTTCTACCAGTCACTTATCTATAGTAGGATTTTATTACAATCAAAGGGATTGCTCTTTTAAGAATCTTATTAAAGTCTGAACAAACAATACGAAATGAAAAATCCTTCCCTAAGGCACAAAGACTGTAGACAATACTGCATTGCAAAGCTAGCTAGGTGGGATAATATTAGACAGGCAGTAATGAAAATATCAGAAAGACTTAATAGCTAAAAATGTGTAACAATTAAGGTCAAAAAAGCAGCTTGTTTTCTGATTTTAAACATTAAATATAATTCACGGATGAGAGAACATAAATATGTAAAATCTTTCATCATAAGGCATTGGTCAGATGGGGATTTCCTCATGGACTTTTCATAGATCTACTGAAAGTCTTACAGTAAAGACAGTACTTTAAAGATCTGGACAAAAAATATACCAAAAGTTGGTTTTTGATAGTTTGTTATTAAAGAAAAGAAGTTCAAACAAAAAACATAGGTACATTAATATCCTTTAAAGCTCACAAGCTATAAATATTTTCAATAAATTTACTAGTACTAATTTTACTGCCTGAAACTTGGACATACTGTGAGAAAATCTTGCCAGTCATTAATCTGTGGGTAACTTCTGTTAGTTTAAAAAATATTTATATTTAAACACATGGAGATCTTGAAATAGACTGGTCTATAATTCAGTGTTTTATAAAATTTTATCTGTAGCCAGGGCTTACCTCTTTTTTTCTAAATTCATATTTCTGAACAGCTTTTCTTATGGTGGCTCAGCAGTTTTACTGGAGTTCGCCTCTGAGGAGGAGAGAAGCGCTTGAAAGCTCTTATTCCTGACAGGGCGATAGGACTAGAGGGATGCTCCAGAGACAGTAAAAAAAGTATTCTGTAAATGAGACCCTTTGAAAATCATTGTATTCTCTTGGTACTGAAAGTTTTAGTTGCGGAGTTCTTGACAATTCCTGTACTCTTCTGGGTGGCCAAAGGTTGGTACTGTTCAGAGCAGATAGGCTTGTGCATTTTTTTTCTGTTTGTATTTTGGATGGAAGGCTGAGCATTTTTCTTTTTGATATAGACCTCATTACAAGTACTCATTGCCTCTATCACCTCCATTTAGAATCTGCTCTTGTTTCTGTAGCTGCATATTTGCCATAAAGACCCCAAGGGAAAGTAATCTAATTTAGTACAAACTGTCCCTGAATTAAAGCTTGAAGAAAGAGGTAATTAACGTTAACAAAATCCATAGCTTCTAAATAAAGATATACAGTAACTTGCTTTTGTGTGCTTTGGACAGATGGGATTTTTATTTTGGGGTATAGCATTGTTTGTCTTCATATCCCACTAATGTGTAATTTCTGGATTTACTGTAAGACGTTAACAAAGGGTTCATCAATGCCATTAATTTATCAAAACAGGAAGGTTTAGCTATTCGAGGAGTACACACTGTCAATTAAGACAAATAGTTATTGGCTGGTAGGAAGCTCATGAGCAAGTAATTATGAGAGATGTTCCCTGTTGAACTACCACACATTATTCATCAGATTTCCAGTGATGTGGATTAGGCTGATAAATTGAGTTGCATCATTTGTACCTTTCTCCACTAAGGTCACTTGCACTTTTTAATTTTGTTTGGTTTAGGGAGGAGGGAGAGAGGAAGAAAAGCTTTCTTTTAAATTCATTCAAGTCATTAGTAACAGAGCTGAAAAAGTGGTATGAAATCAAAGTTCCTACTTAACCCTGGCTAGATGTGATCCCCTTTAGAGGGAGGATGTGCCCTAGTTGCTCTGGAAGAGGTAGGTAACCTTCCATTTTCCTTTCCACGGGCTCTCAAGGGTAATCCAGTTCTTCCAAAGTTGACACAATTGACTATTTAAAAAATCACAGAAATACGGGCTGTTTCCCCATGGGCACAGGATTAGAAGCTGCAGGTACACAGTCTGGCAGCCTGAAGATAACGTCAGGAGCGGTCGGTCAGAGGCTGGGCTGGGAAATGCCATTGGGTCCCGGCTGTGTTTCTCCATCTCCTGTAGTCCAGAGCAGGGGCTGCAGAATAATCAAAAAGTAGTAGTTACCTATTTCCGATTAATTACTTTCCACGTAGCTCAAGGCAAGCAGTCTAGTGAAGGCAATTCCACTGAGACAGGGGCCACAGGTAGGGTACAAAGCAGGCAGTGACTTGCTTGAAATCTCTGCAAAAGAGGTTTGGTTTTGTCCACCTACCACTTGTCGCAGGAAAAAAGATGCATGTATAACTTTGCAAATGTACTATGGAGATATAAGCTTTCATGCCACAGACATCAATGTAAAAATTCTACATTTCCACAACCAAATATGTTTAAATGATTTTATATCTTTTAAAAAATAAAAAATAAAAAGAGAGAGAGAAAAAAGTTTTTATTTGGAAGACATACTGATCAGAAAAATCACTAAAGGTACAAAATTGTAAAATTACTCCTCCTATCCTCTGACACAAATATTTTTTTCTATTTAGATCAAATTTTCTGGCTGTATAGAGTTAGATCCCTTTGAAATAAGAATGTCAATAAACAAGATCAATCCCTTAGAAAAAAGAAGATACGATCCCATTACACACTTTATCTCTGCTGATGATGTGTATGTTTATTTAGTGTTCATTATTGTAGGTACAAATGGAAGTAAAAAATGAACTTTCATTTATTCATGTTGTGGAATAAATAGACTGAATATTAAAAACTACAGTTGTAAAAAAAATCAAGTGAACATAGATACAACTGCGTCCTAATGGGTTAAAATTAATTTATTTTCATTTGCAATTGCTTATGTATGTTACTAATTAAAAAATAGACGCCACCAGGCACTCTTTTCTGTGACTGTTCCCATATGCTATTTCATAGCATGTCTGAACATGACATACGGGAAAAAGAAATGTATAATTACACGGTCAGGACACGAATAGCTCTTAGGCCAGACTGGAAGCTTTTTTTTCTTTACCAGTGGTTACAGCTTTGGGGATAGTATGGTGGGGGGAAACACAGGCAGAGAGTTCTACTACGTCTTTTGGCTTCAAAGGGCCGCATTGCGTACATATTTTCCATTTTGCGTTTGTGAAGACATAGTCATATGTGTGATCTATACCATGAAGCTGAGGTCAAATTTCCCCATCTTCCTGTCTCTGCTTGCACTGACAGGGGTGATATGAATAGTAAACGTGGGCATGATTCAGGGGATATTCACCCACGTTACTGGGGCTTGTTAATCTTTAACAGCCTAACGATAACATTAGGCTTGTTACTGACTACTTACTACTTCTCTCAATGTTATTATTTTAAGGGTAGGTTTGTACCTGGGCTGTTATGATGCCAGGTTGAACTCTAGTGTCGTCTTAGACACGGATTTTTGTTGTGAATGCCTGATTAGGAACACATGAATAAGAAGAAATACAAAATTCCACTTACTCTGTTTAAGTAGACAGTTTTTTGTCATCAGCCTGTTTCAGGAACATTACTCTGAACTCTGTGGACCATATAATACTGGATTATTTGCATGGGATACAAAATATCTGGATTTTTCTCAACAAGACAGAAATCCTGTAGGCTGTATCAACATGTCACCTTTGATTTAAATGGTTGATTTTAGAAAAGAAAACTTGTGGAATGATCTGTCTCTGTAGGCATATTTTTGTATCTAATAATGCGGTACAGTATCAATATATCTGATTTCCAGTGAGGATGAGATGTGCTTTGTGTTTAGACCAATCTATAAACGTACGTATCTTTTCCATCTAAACTGTACTGTTTACTGTGGGAAGTTGGGTTGCATAAATTAAATATACGGTGGCTCCAACAGCATACCATACGGAAGCAATTTGTGGCATCTGGTTTCCTTTTATAATTTTTCTCAAATTTCTATTCTGATATTGCCTAGATAAACTGGTGTAATTTGGTTGAGCTATGGAAACACCTGAAGCTAAAAGGTACCGCACATAGGGTAACCGAGAAATGAAGTTGTGCGTACGGATGAGTGTGACTTGTGAGGCTGCTGTGTTAAGGTTTCTTCTCAACTTTTCAAGGGCTTTACCTGTGGTTTGGGAGCCTGAAATGCTCTTAGTTACGGAGAAGCCAAAACTGAAGCCTTGTTACAGAATAATCTTTCACACTGATAATCAAGTGTAATTAGCACTCTGACACTATCTGGCGACGCTGAGCCACCCTAGCCCTTTCCCTCTCCCTGTTTTATTGAGTATATTAAAAGATAATCAAAGAGGGTTCTTGAGATGTCATAGCAATAAATCGTCACCATTAACTGTAGGTATTTACATATTTTGAATGTTTTTATGTATGAGCCTGCTTCTTCCCCCCCCCAATTGTACTGTATTGTAAAGTGAATTTGGGTATACATCATCAGTGATTTGTTTGTGGGTTTTTTTTTTAATTAGAACCTTAAACAAATCTTATTAGACATCTTCCATGTCATTAATTTATAAAGAAAATACTGCATGTATTAAAATGTAATTTTGGTTAATGTATAACATGATTGAAATTATTAATGACTTTTCTGGTAGTCATTACTCTTTCAACCTCTTCCTCCTTGGAAATCTACAGCAGCTGAAATAGCAGAACACTGTGTAAAGTTACGATATCTGTCAGATATGACCAAGGATGCTAGACAACAATGACAAGAACATTTGTTAAAAAAAAACATCACCTCTGTTTCTGCTCCATACATTTAGTATTTAGGAAAACCAAATGAAACTTGGACTGCAACTTCTTAGAAAATATTCTGGTTGAGAAGTATGTAGATGAGGGGGAAAATGGTCCTATTCTAGGATGTTATCAAAATAGTTCACTCTGCAAAGCATAAATTCAGTTCAGATTGAAGCTAAAAGATACATAGTAAGCCCAGTTTCTTACAGGCTGCAGTTCATTAGTTACACGTGAAATATTTAATATCCTGTCCTTTTTATGTAACCCCTTGGATTGTTCCAAATTTTTCAGTGTTACTTTGACTAGACTCCGTTCTGTAAATCTTTGTCAAGATGTTCTTAACATCGACACTGACTCTCGCAGTGCAGGTGACGTCTTCTGTCTCCCGTTTGGAGATAAAACATTGTTCCAGTCGCTCGCTTGGAACCAGGAGATTGCCTGCTGCAAAAACAGGCTATCAGCATTTATTAGTATGACATTCTTCACAGGTTTAAGACAAATGAAACGTTTAAAAGGAATGAAGCTGTTTTGGTGGTTGTTTTCCGTTTCTCCTAAGAGACGAGATAACGCTTTTCTCTTTGACTCATACATATATATACACACGCACCTACGTATGTGCACACAGACCGTGTAAGACTTAATACTTACAAATTATGTTCTGTCTTTAGGTTTTATTGTTAGTGGATTTTACTAACTCAGAAATATTAGGCATAACACTTTGAAATTGGCTATGGTTTTGAAATTAATAGCGCATAATTTTTGGACAGGAAACAAAGAGAGTTTATTGCTTTAATTACAGTGTAATGTTCATATTAAATATATTTATATTTTTAAATTCCAGTTTTAAGGAGATTTTAATAGAAGCTGGAGCTGATGAGGCAAAGCAATGCAAAAAGGCTCTTCCAGATGGCATATATCCAGAGGGAGACATTTGTGTATTGACAACGGTGGAAATATATGAAAAGAGAAATAAGTAACGAGTATGAGACTAGTGAAGAGAATCCGAGTGAGAATAGTTCAGGACTCAATCTGTTGTTGTAAGGAAAGAGTAGCAGTATTCTCTACATGCTATAATCTGATCCCAGGGAAAGATACTGAAAATGGTAAGTGCTTCAGTCAAGCGATAGAGGAAAGCAAGAATGAGTCAGCAGGGCAGTTATAGATGAAATTGCAGAGCAGGAGAATAAAAATTTTGCAAATACAGGAGGAAAGGGAGAAGATGATGAATTTATAATGAAGGTTGGTCTCCAGGTGGTGGTAGACATATAAAGGTCATTTTCATGGATTAGAAATAGATAAGACTATGTTGTGTGAGGCTTTAGTTACTGTCATGGGTAATTTGGTGGACCACTGATCTAATCTGGTATAATGGTGATTCTTCCTTGTGTTGGAGAGTATTTTTCCTCTCCAAGGAAAGCACTCTATGAAGCAAAATGTTTACATTTGACTAACTGCATTTAAAATTAATTGAAAGAAATATGAAAAATACTTTTTAATGTTAAAAATCTTTCCCTTTCCTTTTCAGTGTTGTTTAAAGTGGCAACACCAACTTTATGAATACCTTATAACTAGCTCAGTTAAAGGTTAGAGCTAAATAGTGTCAAGGAAAGTAGACTCTTTAGTTAAAAGCAAACAACAGCCGTTACCTTTGATTGTAAAAGGGGGTTTTCTTGCTAAATGCCTAATTATAGTACCCTGTGTCTGCTCACTTTCACAGTGCAATGTAACTTTTACTCAAATTCCTTACTCTCAAGTTTTCAAATTTGTTATTTAATTTTTAGCCCAGTGTCATTTGGATATTTTGGTTTAGGAGTTCATTTCTTCTTTATGGGCTTTTTTCTCTATCCTATGGAGAGTCTGCAGTGCCGTGCCATGCCATAGATGGAGCACACCAAGGGAGGCATATTGTTACTTCCCCGGATACTAGCCAGCAAAGACCTCTGGGAATATGACCTCAAATTACATCATCTATAGAGTGTAGCAACTCAGTTGAATGTGATTTTCTTTTTGTTGAACCAGACCTTTTTTAAAAAAAATAAAAAAAAATTAGATGCTACTGTGAAAACTTGATTCAGCTATATCGTGGCTGTACATATGCATGTGTATCACACATTTCTGCATGCACATATTTTTAAATTGAAAAATATTTTCAGTGGAAAAAATTCACGAGTCTCAAATGAGCACTAACCCACCTCTTATTTCTGTTTGATATTTAATAATTTAGTGGAAGTTCCTTTTTCTTACTAGTACAGAGAGATCTTATTTCACCCAATACCTTTTTCTTCAGTGACTGTACACGGAGAGTTTCATAAATTGCAGACAAATTTAAAATTACTCTGCTTGGAAATATAGATACGCTACCTGTTACTTTATAACTTCCATCTGCCATCTCCTCCCCAACACGGTAGACTCCTCACTCTGACTGTGCTGACCAGAATATTGGCTGCTGCCTGGCTGACCCATTCTCCTTTGCAATTCAAAATAAAGGGTAACATGGAGCTTCTGTAGCATGGAGCCTTCTGGAAATAACAGAGATTATTGTTGTTCTGCAGTGGAAAGTAGATTTACTTTGTGATGCTGCAAGTTTAAAAGAATAAATATGATGAATTAAATTATGCTGATTATAACTTAGAGCTTAAAAAATATGAGAGTTCCTTTTTACTCTGGCAGAAAGAGTAACAGTTATGTCCCTCATGAAGTTAAAGCGAGTCTGCTTTTATAGTGAAAATGATTATGAGATGGTAGAGACGTGGTTCAGTGGCTGTATCATTGCCGTCTTATCAGCTTTTCAGAAAGCGGTATCTGTCCGTCAACAACTGATTCATTTTCCCTTATTAAAATCACACACGATGAAAAAAAGACACTGGTACGTACCTAAACAATTAGATATTTTTGAACATTAGATACCTAAACATTAGATATTTGTGACTGCTCTCTCTGCAGTCATGTTTTCTTTGTGTTATCCTAATTTATTGTGTAGTATATATTATATAGTATATCTGAATATTTTAGCATGTTCTCTTCACGTTAGCGTGATAACTATGAAATGCAAGATGAAATTTAGTTGCTATAGTTTCTGCAGAGCATGAGCCATTTGAAAAACCCATCTGAGCAGCAAGGCGATGTGCTAACTTAAGACACCGGGATTTTGAAGGGGAAAATTTTCAAGGGTATGAATGGAAGGAGCATGCCTGAGTGTCCCTACAAGCAAGGGGCTCCGGCTGCACCAGGGATGGGTGGGTTGCAGGGAGTGTGTTCCCCCCTGCCCCTCCGGCTGGGCTGCCCGAGTCCCACCTGGGCAGGGAGAGGGGTCAGCTCTGCTCGGGAACCCGGGGGCCACTGCTGGAGCAGGTATGGGGAGCAGACAGGGAGGGGAAAAGGAGGATAAGAAACAAAAGCAAAAGTCTTGGCCGGGGGCGGGGGGGAAGTCTGTGTTTTGTAGACATTTGCTTAGATGGAGCTGTTTTCTAGAGGATGTCTCCATTGTCAAGGCATCTTGGATACGGCTTCCAGTTTACACTAATGCAAGCTGCAAGGTCTAAATTATTATACTTCATTGTACAACAAAGATGGAGCTACCCTGTGTAAAGAAACCGCTAATATAGGCTTGTAATTTCAATTTTTCACACATTTTTCACTCTGTGTTTCAGTAAAAATCTAATCTGCCCAATCATTGCTTTAGGCTAATAGACTGTAATACAGTATAGTGTCAAAAATGTCAAATTTAATGAAAAAAAAAAAAAAGGGAGGAAATCATAAGTGTTCACTGAAACCACTTCTTAGAATACCTTTTTTCCCACAAGGTCCATGCATTCTCTTTCATGGGTTTTGTGGAATACTTATTAATCAAATTTGAAATAAAAAGGGAAAGCCATACCGCCATGAAACTCTTCCATGTCTAATGTATGTATTAAAGCTATAAATCTATTAAATATATTTTTAAGAAATCATTGACATAATCTATAAGAAGAAAAGAGTTTTATGCTATGCATTTCAGATATATCTTACTGCAGCTTGTTGAGACTTGGTTTTGAGCTTTTTTAAATGGAAAACAGTGAAAAATTTTGCAATCTGTTGGGCAAGATGGTCAAATTCTTTACCCTTAAAATAGTTTAAAATTTCCATTGTAAAGTTAAAAGGAGAGAAGGAATAGACTCTACACTATTCATGCTATTTAATTGCAACAAATAGTTTAATTACCTGACTCACTCATGTATGACAAACCCCTAAAATCTCATAGGTAATTTGATAGTACATACAAGATGAAACACCTGCATGTCAATACTTTGGTCCATTTGCATAACTCCCTTAAACAGGGAGGCAATGGAAAATCTGCAACAACAATTTAACAAGTCTTTATGTGTTCATTGCTGTCCTTCCATCTCTTCCATTAATATTTATTTTGTTTTTCTCCTTCATGCTACAGCAGTAATGCTGATGATGCAACCCCAGACAGTCATTTCTATGTAATAGCTTTGGGCATGAAATGCTTGATTTGCACTCCTGAGCAGCTATCACGGGCTTCACTCCCCCAGGTCTGTATGTGTGAGGGGTCATGAAAATGAGGAGTTTTCTTAAACTTTAGGGATGTGGGCAATGCACAGTGTAAAAAAGGAATGGAGTGAATGAGTGATGCCGCCATAGTGGAAGTGAAGGCAGGAGTAAGAAACTTTTTGCACAAACCAACAGATTTATTTGATTCAGTTCTTGGGTGTTTGCATTTATAAAAGAGAAAAAATAAGAGCATAAGACAAGAAAAGGAACAGATTATTCTATCCTACCATTTAAAAAGCTGTGACAAAAACTGTACATAATAATAAAAAACGACTTATTTTCCTCTGAACAAAGACTATCTGGACTCATTACAGTTTTCTCCTTAGTTATTTAGGTAGTAAATGCAGAAGGAAAGATGCCAATATGTTAAATATTTTTTTCCTTGGATATGTATTCAAGAGATACTGCAACTTTCCTTTCAGTCCTCTCAAATGGTCTTGGCTAATATGGTAAATGTCAAGTATCTTTGAAAAAGTTCTGAAAAACTAGTGTCACAAAATGAATTTAAGTCTTAACAATTTGAATCTTTTTTGTCCTTGTAATGAAAATTTTGGAGGAAAAATCCAGAAATAAAAATTTAATTGGAATACGTAAAATTATTTGACCTAGGTGAAAATTAATTAATCTGCAGAGAAAAGAGCTCCCGTAAATGTAGCGATGTTGCTTCTGGATCAGAGATTGAGAAATAAGGATAGATGACTAAGAGTATATTAGTAAAATATATTATATGCTTTTATGCTACTGTACTCCTATATACTAATATATTAAAAAATATGCTGTTGAAATGCCCCAAACATCATTCAACAAAAATATTCGTTGATTGGACCTGTTCTTTTCAAATTATTTTGCCAAAAAGTTAAGGACAGTATTC
This sequence comes from Aramus guarauna, assembly GCA_013400195.1. Lineage (NCBI taxonomy): Eukaryota > Metazoa > Chordata > Aves > Gruiformes > Aramidae > Aramus > Aramus guarauna. The sequence continues at coordinate 721,805 of VXBL01007953.1, read as the reverse complement.
TGAAAAGTTGAAATGTTTGAAAATGTTCAGGATATAATTGTCACCCATGTGAGTAACTAACGGTTTATACAGATATCAGGAATGCCACAATCCTCTGTTTGCTGATGGTATTTCCAAATACACTTTGTTTCTATTTAACAATGCCTGAAAATTAAGCAAAGTAATCTATTTTACTTGCCGTAGAAGCAATATCCACACTTTGCTCTTGAGCTTTGTTTGATGAGCTTATCTCCGCATGCTGCCCCCATCATTTGTTCATCTCTAACTGGGAGAGTCGTGTAAAAGTCAATGATAAGGTTAGTCTTAACCATCTGCCCAAAAAAGTCTCTTTTCTGGAAGTTCACACGGGCGTGCACAGAAGCACACACCAGAGTGTTATACGCTGTCCTTGTATAACAAGCTCCGTAGGCCTATCTGAACGAACAAGATTAACTGCATTTCTGTACAGAGATTTACTCATGCTTAAAGTGCAAACACGATTCATATTGTTGTGAATTAAATTCAGTACTAGTGGATCTCCACAGTGAAGAGTTTCTTTTTGCCTAAAAATAGTGCTGGCTGCATTTTCTATATAATTCAAAATGTTTTTATTCAGTTAAAGGGAAAACTTTTGGGTAGGAGTGATTTGGGGGGAGGAGATAGTTCCAACAATGTTGCTGCATCAAGTGGAGGTATATCACCATCTTAACCAACAGGCATTCACCTGTTAAATAAGGAAGTTTATGGTCAGTGATATACCAAATAAATTACCTGTTTTCTGGTTTAGTACCAGATTTCCCTTTGTCTTTTTCACAAGAAAAGGAAGGAGATTGCTAGATCTATTTCTGCATCTTTCAGTATAGTAAATTAAGTTAGAGAAGATACTCAGATACCTCTAACCGGAGCATTACTTATGGTATTAACAAAGTGCTATATTTATTAGAAGTACTTAATAAATTCCTAGGTTTTCCTTTGACTTCAGGACGTTAGAGTGACTCAGCATCTATGGAAGACTAGCTTTAAAACACGTGTATGTCTGTGTATGTAAGTATGTGAAGTCAGAAGCCTAATCCATCGTATGAATAATTTGATGACCGTATTTTAACCTATTTTTCACTAATCGGTACATGAGCATTTCTACATGAAACGTATCTTTCAGGTGAAATCACTACACTGGAGTCTATTATAGAACATTAAAGAAAGAAAGACATGGTTACTGTTACCATATCCTGCAACCTCTGTTTTAGCTACCCTTAATTCACTGTCATGATCTCATCCTCTTTCAATTTCTTTTCTTCTTGCTAGATTTTTATTTTACTTTTGTTTAATAAAATGTGGTCTAAAATGAAAAGCCTCTTTCCCATGCAGTACTTTATAGCAATGATGGTAAAAAAAAAAAGAAGGATTTGAGGTGAGCTTGATGTTTTCATTGAGCCAAAAAACCTTCAGATTTTCCTTAATAATAACAACAACAAAAATCAATAAATTGAGTAAAACGTGCCATTTGATCCTAAATTAAATTTTTAATTTTATATTTTGAACAGTTATCTTTTAAAACATAAATTTAAGAAGGATTTAAAAGGAAATGTTATTTTTTAAAATATCTACTATTCCCCCCTCCCTTTTTTAAAATTTATTTAAAAAGTTAAAAGCAAATCAGAGAGTAACTTTCTGTTAATTAAGGATAACTTACAAGATTTGCTTGTAATTCTCACTATCTTAGTCTAAGGAGACATACAGAGTTATGATTGAATTCCTGCCTGTACAGTTCTTGAGTATTGATGCTCTTCAATTTATTCATAACCTTCTCTGAATTCATAACCTCACTGAATTTCTTTCAGTATTACCAATGCATACATGATAAAACTATACACAAAACTGTTGCACTGTAGGAATAAAAATTGTGGCAAAGATATAATTCATTCCTTAAATCTTTCACAGCTGTGAACTATGGTACCAGAACAATTAAACTGTTACATCAATAGTGTATCCAACAAAAGAACAAAACTTTTAGGAAAGGATGATCAGCATATGTACATTTGTAGATATATTGTCAGTGATTCCACTGAAAAATGAAACTTAAGAAATATATATCCATACACTAGGATGGCATTTTTGTTGGGAAGAGCATGTGCATTTAAGTTGACAGGTACACAAGTAGTCAAAACCTGAGCTAAGAAATTGATTTTCCCCCTTAACAGAAAAAAAAACCCAAACCCACAAACAAAAAGTCAATCAAATTGCTATTATGATTTAAATATGGAATCAAATGCAGTTTAATAAATGCAGTTTAATAAATGCAGTTTGAGAATTTCTTCAGTCATGTTTCTGAAATCCTTCTTTGAAAGACATAGAAGTTTTGTATTGATAATAGTATCGAGAAAATATTTTTATGAGTTAATTTCTTGCAGAGGGCTGTGGTTTATTCTTAGATTTGAATTAAGGTTTTTGGATGAAGAGGAGGGCAGTTACTTTACTTTCTAAAGTATGAAATAAATATTGAAGCAGAATGTAGGCTCAGCTTTTTGTATTAGCTTATCTGAAATGGTTTGACTTTATATATGGTCATGTCTACAAGATGCCATTTATAGCTATTCAGAAGTCACTTTACGAATACTAAAATATTGCACAGAACTGCATAATTTCAAGCACAATGGCTCATAAGTGCCATGGCGTGTTCTTTTCATTATGCACGGTGCATAAAATGTCAAATTATAAAATTATAATGAATACGTTCTAAGTATTAAATATACTCTTTTGGCATATTAATATTATGCTGTGGATCTGTTCTGGAGGATAGCAGTTATATATTTGAATTTTTAATTCGGTTCAACGATTAGCACTGAGTGGGAGATTTTTGAGGCAAGTACAAAATGCTGTGATGCCTTTGTGTGTTCTGCGACGCTGGAGGCTTGGTCAAGGAATTCTCGCGCACCAGCAGTTCCTATCAGTTGAGTTATCCTCCTGCAGACATGTAGGCCTTTAGGACAGTGATGGCAGAAGATGCTTTAAAGATAGGCTGGCTGAGAGACGTTATATGAAACTGCAAGCAATTTTACCACTAATTAAATCAATAATTAAATCCCGTGACTTTGAAGTTATTTTCTCCTATTGATTTCAGGGACATTGCTCAGATTTGAAAAAAAACCACATATTCAGGTGCTTTTCACTTTTAAGGATAAAATGCTTTGTAACTCGCAGGATTAAGGCCAAATTTATTTTTGTTTTCTCAGATCTTAACTTGTCTCATCTAAAAGAGAAAGTGTTATGAATTTATTATAACTGTGAAGAGACATAAAACTAACTAGTAATTTCTCTCTTCCATTACAACCATTTTATTTATTTTCTTCCACTGTGTTTAAACCTGAAATTTAATTTTTTTGAGTAAGTAAACCTAGTTCTTACAAACTTGTATTTTTTAAAGTGCTTTTGTGGTTTATGCAATATGTTTCAAGCTATTTGGGAAGGGTTTTTTTAAATTTTTTCTTTTAGAGTGCTTTAAAAAATACATGTCATGTGTCCAACTGCACATAATAAATGAATGAGAAATATTTTCTCTTTCTAATGTGAATGGGCTGTGAAATATTTACAGTTAAGGTTTTTTATACCAGACATGCACATTGTTTTTTCATTGTTAGCAAATCTGTAATGCACTATGTTTTTGGTGTCAGGAATTATAAAAGACCATACATCATTAGATTAGGCAAAAGTGGCAAACTACAAGCTTCAGGAAATCTTCAGTTTGGGACAGAATTAAAATGATGAGATCTTTCATTAGGTGGGCTTAAGGTTAGTTTGTGCCAGTATAGTTTATCTCAGTTTGACTTTGGTGCAGCCTGTGACAGTGGTCCTATTTATTGGAACTGTATGTTTTGGCATCTCCTTCTGTAAAATTTTATCACTGAGGAGAATTATGTCCTTTAAAAAGAAGTAGAACTTATTGTAGGCAGAATTATCCAATTGTTTCTTCTTAGAGCAATCACTCTTCTGGACTTTCACTGCTGCTATAGATCCGGTGATCTTAAGTAAGTAGAGTAGATATTTACGGCATTAAAATTAGGCAAAGAAATGATGTTATAAGAACATTAGAAAGGCAGTTGATTGAGGGGGGGGAGATCTTAGATGAAGTGAAGAAAGAGGATTTTTGCTACATTCTCAATTTTATTTAATCAGCTTCTCAAGTTTGGTATGTCATTGCTTCTTAGGTGTTACTATTCATTTATATATTATTTTATAAACATAAGGACTATATAAAAGCTGCCTGAGAAAAAAAGATGACACTTAAGCTGACACATAGAAAAACCATAACTGGACTGCAGCATAAATAAACATTTTACTACTCTATCATTTTTCTGCCAGAATTATACATGTATAAAAGAAGATTGTGATTCTTTAACACATCTATGAACACCAGTGGACAGAACTTCATTGAATCATTCAGAGGCTGAATTTTTTTTCTTTATAACACTACAAGATTCCATATGAATTCTCCTTCTCTCTGTGACCAATGCATACTGTTGACAAGGATTTTGCTGAGACAGAAAAAATAAAAGGTATTAGAAAAATACATACAAGGTAAGGGTTACAGAGAAACCTGTCTAAACTCCTGGAAGGTTAAGGTTGAAGAAGAAATATAAATCCTAACCAGGTTCCATCCCAACATTTCCCATCTATGAGACCATGGTAGAAGTACTGAGAAGAATTTCAGAATAATGTTTCGGTGTTATGATTGCTCTCTAATCTCCTAAAGATGAATTGTGAACATTTGTGGCTTTTGCTAAAATTAAAGTATTGACACTATTCTACTCAACAAAGAAATAGTTTGGGCATTTTCTTCTGGTTTTAGATAGAACATGCTATTCCTAAACTAGCTCCACTCTTCCTGTCCCTTAGGTCTGCTTATCAAAAACAAACAAACAAACAAAACCAAAAAAACCCCACCAGAACAAAACAAAACAAACCAAACCCTAGAGAGCAATTTTAAATGACAAACTCTTACAACATCTTGGATGAATTTTTTACTCTGTCTTTTCTACTACCTGTTTTCTTTTTTGTTTGTTTATTCTTTTCCTCTTTCATATCCTACAGGTCAAGCTATATTAGACTGTGTGCTGTTGACTTGCTAAGAAACATCCCTGAGAAAATCCTGCATGCTTGTTGAGTCAGATTAAAGATTGTTTTGGTAGGGCTACAACAGCCTCAGGTCACCTCCTCCCGATGAGATGTATAGGGTAGCTCTCTGAGTTCACTGCGTACTCTCATTAAACCTGCTGTGCTGACACGGTGTCACGGACAGAATCTAAATGTGGTTGTGTGAGAGCCATCACAGTTGGGTTTTGTCTGAACGTTCACAATTCAGCTAACCCCTGGTTTCTCTCCCAGACTCATCAAGTGTCTGGGCCGCGTTCTCCGAGCGCGGCACGGGAGGCGTTGGGCGTTGGACTCATTAAGCAAATGGTCGCGTGCTCTGGCTCGCCTGTGGAACAGCTTCATGTTGCACGCTCTCTTGTTATAGCTAACAACTTTCTGTGTCCTTATGTAATCTGAGTGATTAACCTGGTACCTGCTTCAGAGTTTCAAGTGTCTGTCTTGTGGTTTAGTTATTTTAAAAATTCAGAACTAGCAGAGGAACAAAATACCAAGGAAAAGTAGTATGTTTTCTGCTGTGAGTGCCACATCAGTGGTCATCATCATTATCAGCTGGAAATGTATGGTTTCCCGATTTTGTGAGAATGTTTTTGTGTGGGGTACTAAAATCAGTACCATGTGAACTGCAATAAGAGATAACTGTACCAGAAGGACATATAGCATATATCTAATTATGTTAGTAGTACTATCTGTAAAAGAACCCATCTGAAATCTTTCTTTCTATGTACAGTTTCTATGCAACAGTTATTTCTAAAATGAAACCTCTTAGTTTTAGACTGGAATAGCCATTTTGTAGAATTAGCAGGGTATACAGTTACTTTAAAGGAAAAAAAATGTCCCTTTTTAGTAGCTATCCTCATAAAATCAAACTTAGTACTCGAACCATTCTAGTTTCACACACCCCAACCCCAATTAATATTTTTCCTTTTTTTGTTTGTTTTGATTTTTTGTGGTTTATTGGGGGTTTTTTTGGTGTGGGCTGTTTTCTAAGCTTAAAAAATATGTCTTAAAGAGAAGTCTTGAATCAGCTTTGCAAAGGAAGGATATTTCAGCCCTCAGGAAATTGGGATATATAGTAACCCCAAAGTCTTGATATAATCAAGCCAACTGTCTGGTTGACATACATACTAATGATTAGCATTTCTATTTGCTATGAAATAATTGTGTTACTTGTAGCAAATGGAATTTTGCTGCTCGCATATCAAAATGAAGTACAATAGAAGTCATAGTAGAAAGCTATTTATTTTGCATTCCCAAATTTAACATGAAAAGTATTTATAATAGTTAAGCATCAAAACGATTACTGAAGCTGCACATTCAAATCTTGTCTTTTCTCAGTAGACTCGTATCAATGGAAAATCCCATAGATAACCATCAAAATGAAACTTTCAAGGACATAACTCATTATTAGCCAAGAGTATTTATAGCCTTTGGATAGTTTACAGTCATTTGGATCTACAGTGTTAATTCTGCATCACCCAACTTCATACATATATTATTTAATATATACTGAACAATCAGCTAAGTGAATTCTTTGTTCTCCCTAGCTTCTCATTTTCTCTGAAAACAAAGCATTGCAGAGAAAGTCTTTGAGATAAAACAAAATAATTATTTGAGAAAACTGATGCTAGGTAACACCAAAAGTGTCTTCAGGCTAACAGTATTGATTAGCATTTTTAAAGTTTGATAGCTAATAGCTTAACATTTTTTTTGCCTTAAGGATTTCAGATTTTTTGCACAAATCCTTTGGTTTAACATGACAGCCACATTATTAATTAACAGAAATTGGAAAGAGTTACTTCAACTAACTGCTAGCTGCATAATTTATTAATTTATATACAGTATAAATATTTCTGGGTGTATGCCAAAGGAATTAATAATCATAGGAATAATATCACTGAACTTTCATATCAAGGAGACACGGTAATATTTTATTACAACATTTGAATTAATGTGCAAATTTTACATCCTTATTCTGTGCTATGCTTATTACAAGTCAGAGAGAAACTGATAGCATTGCAGACCTAGAAGCAGGAGAGTACGACTCTGAAAAAATATACACACAAACAACCTATAAAGATCACTTTTGATTTTGTAATTTTGGAATATGAGTAGTGGAAGGAAACTTAACATTATCATCTTTGGTTAGATGCCTGATGATTAAAAAAAGAAAAAAAAAAAACCACCACACAGAAAAACCCCAACAAAAACCAAAACAAACAAGCCCACCCAACCCAAGCCTTCTGAGAACAGCCAATATTTATACCTTATTGAACTCCTAGATCTATCATATTTTTCTATGTAATAGAGAAGGAAATTAATATTTTACCACATGTTTAGCTGATAATGATGCTAATAATATTTTTTTGTTATTTTACAGGGGGGAAATTAGCATCATTTTTGTTATGTTTTTCATTCTCTGATATTTGAATTTGTAACACTTGAATATTCTAATGAATTCTGGTTGTTCATTTCTGCTGTCTAGATTTAATAACTCAGTTTTGAGGTACTTTGTCCTTCTATTAATTACTTCTCCAAGTAGATTATACGTGGACACAGAACATACTGAAGTCAGACATCACCTGGGATCCTCTGTATTTTGTTACAGTAAATCATTATTTTGCTTTCATTTGGTGACACACAGCAACTTTTTGCATTCTAATTTTGTATGTTGTGCCTCTTGGCTTTCAAATGCAGGCACGCTGGAGGCCACACGATACAGTCGTGGCTATATAGTGCTCATTGAAGTGATGCTTCCTCAGCATCAAGAATAATGGCAACTAATGACTACCAACACGTTCCTACGAGTGTTACAAATTGTTAGTGATCAGAATGAATTCAGTATACGATGATATGTTGAAAATCTGCTTTTCAACAGTCATATGCATGTTATCTTTCCAGCTGTTATGTAATGGATGGATGGAGTTTGTATCAGGACTTTAAAGTTTCCATATTGAGTTTCTTCAATTCCCATTGCGAGGCATCTGAATGCAATCTTTTCTTTGCAAAAGACTGAAAAATGCTCCCTATATCCTCCTCCTAGGTGGCTTTTCCTTATTAAATGTCCTTTCTTCTGTAGAGTATGACTTTTACCTTTCTTCCCATTACACCATGATTTTACTGTGCTTTTTATATATTGTAGTCTTTCTCTCTAGACTCAGTACTTTTATTTCAGCCATGTTTGGTATTGTATTTTAACTGCACTATTTGCTTAGTGTTAATGAAGTCCTTGTGTGGAGTGTAATTGAACAGTTTTGTGTGAAGTATGTGGGTCTCCAAGAATTTTTGTTACTTGGCTATCTCCAAATTTCCCTCAGGCTGACAATATTATAACTCATGCAGAGCACCAAAGTTTTAAACTGCTAAAGAAAATTTTAAAATATGGAATTGTTAATAAAGAATAAGCTGTGGCTTTTTTTTTTTAATTAAATTAATTTTTTAATTGTATCTGAGTCTTAAAGCTGTTGATACCTTTACCAGTTGAAGCAGAAGTCTTTCAAAGACACAACCACGCTTTTTCTTTAAGATACATTTCATTCTTGACAGTCAATGAGTCCAAGTTCCTTCATGTCATGTTAACTGAAAGAAAGGATTAAAACATTTTTATAATAGCCAGACTGTTGTAGAGTTATATCATTATAAAGTACACATAGGGAGGAAAAAGCTGATCATAGGCATAAGGATTTAATGAAGGCAGTTTAACATTTTTCTCCCATTCTGCGCTTATGCACAAAACAACAAAAAAATTACCAACCCCACCAAACAAAACAAAAAACCCCAGCCATAACAACTGGCATGAATCATGCTGAACTAGGTAACTTACAAGACTCAGAATTCAGGACCTCCGACTTCTGCTGACATCTGGTAATCTGCTTGTTGCACCTCCCCTCAAGTTCAAAGGTCTGATACAGAAGCTGCTCTGAAGCCGAGAGAGAAGTGGAGCCATTAAGATGCAGCAACCCCTCGCGCCCGGCCGCGTCGGGAGCCGGGAGAGCGCGCAGGGCGATGCTGTTCTGCGTGACTCACTCAAACCTAGCTCCCTGAAATCACGAACAGCTAGGGAATTAAAAAGACATCGAACAGACCTTTTTGTGAGTTAACTCTCGTCTAGTAAGGGTAGTGCTTAACATTGTATGGTACTTCAACTCTTACAGCCTCCCTCTTACGGTAGATTTGTTTGGCTTATTCCTTCTACTAATGTTATTTTATTACGATCAAGAGGACGATTTTATTTTTTGTTTAGATCGATGATTTTGACTGAGTCTTCAGCAAAGCAGTATAAACGGTTTCCATTGGTTTATGTTGTACTAGAATTACTCATTTTGTTCTGATGAATATTTTGAAGCTGTGACTATCAGGTTTATAAGTGAACACTATGATAATGTTTATAATTTCTAACTGAGGGGAAGTGGGAAGGAACTTATTTTTATTTGCTGTCTACAGTACTACTTCAGTCTTAAGACCAAAATACTTAGTCTCACAGTTAAGAGACTATGCTTTTGAAAAACAAACGAGTCAAAATTTCAAACTAAATGTCAAGAAAAATACCACTTGAGTAGGGCACAGAAAATTCTTAAAGAACATATAAAAGCAAGTATATTGAATATAAGGAAATGCACTTTAAAGAAAAACAAAAACAAAAGACAAATAAACATATCAAGTGATTGTCTTCTCCACTTCTTAATAGAGAGATTTAATTATAAAATACATTTTTGAAATTTCTATAACACACAAGGCAGAGTTTTTGCATTATCATTTTTAGAAAAAAATATTATTTTGGGGTTTATTTTATTATTTTTTTTCAATTGTGAAGGACTTTAAAGTCTAGCCCGAACTTAACTCTTCTTCAATAAGTTCTGTGTTAGTTTTAGACAGGTAATCACAGAAGCAATTAGGGATGTTGTCCTGAGGCTCCTTTACTGCAGGTGCAACTGTCTGATTGCTGTTTTGTAATTACTGTATAATTCTAACCACCCATATGCATCAGATAAATTTTACAGTGTGCTTCAAATAAGTGAAAACCCCTTTCAAGTTCAAATAAGTACTCGATAATTTAGATTGTGTTGTTATTTAGTCTCAAATCTACTTGCTGTTATGTTGTTTGGTTTGTGAAACTCAAAGCTAATGGAGAATTTGTCATGCAATTGGTTAAATTGTTACAGAAAAATGTTGAATAACAGAGCTGATTAAAACATTGAAACTAGAATTCCTTGAAATATGCAAAAAGCTTTAAATGATTACAGAGGCAATGCCAACTTTAGGATTTTTGTTTTTGAAGTCTTTGAAGTCTGACTTTGCAGAACAGATTGTGAATCCCTGGCCCATTACACACCTGCAGAGATGTTGGTGTTTTATTTCTCTTGGGTGAAACAGCAGAAGCCCAAACCATGTTAATCACTGTCAGAACCAGTTGTATAAAATGCCAAAATGCAATGAACCAGGAATTTTATAATAAATATGACAATACAGTTTAAAGTGTTGTTTTGTTAGGCTTGCAATTTGTTGTAATTTATCACTTATGATAGTACTGGAGGGGAAAAATATCTGAGACCTCCAAGTGATCCTTTCACTTGGAAGAAATGGTCCTGTATTTGTATGCTGTTTTAAAGATGAAGGAGTTAAAAATGAAGTGTACCTATGAGATGTGTAATGCATGTATTTTAAATATATGAAATTAAAATGCACTAAAATTCTCTGGTAATATCTACTTAATGCCTGGATTCCACTTGAAATAATATAGAATTAGTCACGTCTTGTGTGTAGAAAGGGACCTATGTTCTATTAGCCTTCTAAACAATAGTCAGTTTTAGCATATGAGAATATTGGACTTGCATATTATAGAAATGACACTACTAAAATCTGAAAAGAGAAACAGCTCTCAGCTACATGAACAAAACCTGCCATCTTCTATTGTTCCAGTATCCACACTGCTCTGTGTGAGCAAATTATTGTATCAAGAGTCACTTCTGAATGTAGTTTTTAAGCAAATTTGTAAACTAATTTTCAAAAGTCTTTTCTGGAAAAGAAACTACTCCATTTCTGCTGCTTGCAACAGTGCTGTTCTAGAACAGAACAGTACTGTTTTCTATTATATTGCCAAACATGGCAAGTACAGTTCTTATCCTCTAGACTAGTGAATTCCTAAGTTACCACATCACTTATCTAGGGATGACCGGGTCTTCTGAAATAGGTTTTATTGAAAGTGCAGATAAATTATGGCCCATTCTAACAGCATTTACAGATTCACTTTCTGATCCTTAACCTGCATATGCTTATGCAGATGATTAACTTAAAGCATAAGAGTAAGCTAGTTTACTCCCCTAGAACTATATCTGAAATGAAACGCTTAAATAAAACTTTGCAAGATGAAAGTTCTAACGTACTTCTTCCCATATCTTTGGTATTGTCTATTGGCTACGGATTTCAAAGGTACTTCGTAGGCAGCTGTTGAAGATTCTTGCTTTGTTACTACTGGAAATATTCAATCCTTCTGGCACAGTGCTAGTGGAACTGCTGACCACAGAAAAATTGCCTCTGACTACATCTCTGTTTGTTGTTCCTCCTGCTGTGACAGCTTCTTCCATCACCTACCTATATCACATTCTGGCTGAATCCCTCTGATGGCTCGTGACGCCATCACAGTACCTGTGTGAGATAGTCACTGAACCAGGTCATTGGCAATTTAAACACAAGTGTATGATATAATTTCAAAGGTAGTTGTAGCTTCTGCTCTCAAATAGGTGATAGTTTGTATGTTTCCTAAAGTAATTTTCAGTTGAGTCTATTGAAACAATTAGAATAGGGTAAATATGTTTTGAGGAAGGGTGTACATGATCTCCTTGGGAGGGGATCAGAAGAAGAAAACTTACCCAAAACTCAGTCCTGAAGGATATTACCAGGTTGGATGATTGTCCTGATTTTTTTTTTTCCTGAGATGGTCTTCCCAATCAGTAGTACAACAGCTGATATATTTCTCTGTAAGGCCAATAAAAAGAGATTTTGTAATTGTTAACATTAACTGCTATTTGTCACACTGGTCATTTCTACACACTATATCCCAAACACAGCTTTGAAATGAATGTAAATGAGATCTTGCATCCTGAGATGCCTCAGAATGATACGATCCCTTTGAAGGATGGTGAAATAAGTGCATATATCTATCATAATGCCCAGTGAATCTATATTAGTAATGTGGTAGGATCCATCACTCTTCAAAAACTCAGACAAGTCTTTCATATGGAGCCATAATATGATTTATGGTATTTAACAGATTTTCTTGCAGGAACTCACCTGAAATCACTGATACTTCATGACCATATGGATAAGGGTTTGCACTGTGAGCATTCCTGCCAAATCCAAACTCAGAATTTTAGATCAAAAACCAATGTAGGTTGAATTTAGGAGCACATTTTTTGCTTTACTCACTGTATTAGATATAGACAAGTTTTTCAAATATTTCTCTCTATTAGGATAATCCATTTGGATTACTGTCCAACAACCATATTTTTTAATGCAACAGAATGACAAGAAGTTTGTCGCACATAAATTTTCTCCTCGTGAAAAGCCAACATTTCTGGGCTTTGGTGTCCCAAGTTTGGTGTTTTTTTTGTTTTGAATTTTGCTAACTTCTAAGCTTCCTCAAGGGAGAGAAGCAGGTTCTTCTAGGGGAATAATTAGAGTAAGTGCTTAATTTCTCTAGCTCACACCCTAGAGGAACTCTTCACTGACTAAGGAAAGAGCCAAGAAAGTCCTGCATAAGTGAGCCATTGCTAATGATCTGCTTCTCGCTCTCAATTAGAGGCACATGACTTTCATCCAGTTGCCTCTTTCAGTCTCACCCATTATTAGGACTTTTAATAGTTTCTGTCCTTGACAGACAAGTACTTTCTAAGCCTTTAATTTACGACCAGAAGTATCTGAATTTGCTCAAAACTGGCAAAGTTTTGACTTTAGGAAGCTTTCATATGTACAATCCTTTCCTCTACTCATTTTTCCTACAACAGCGAAACCTACTCTTCCTTTATCCACGATCAGATTTGTGAAAGTAGATTACCTCACTGTTGCTTCACTGAAAGTCTTATGTCCTAACAGAATAATAGGGTAGGGCATTCATTTATTATATGACCATATGTTTTGGTATGACAGCTTTTTTGTGATTTCTTAAAGCCTGGGAATATTTTGCTGTGAAGTAGATCTCTGCTGAATGGACCTGAATTGAAACCAGTTCTCAAGATAGTGACTTTAATCTGGTTCCCTGTTTGCTCCCTGTTATCTACTTTTATCTCCTGTTTTGTCGAAAGTGTGATGGTGTGGGTTTTTTTTCCTTTTTCTGTTATATCTGCTGTACCTGTGTGATAAGGTCTCTCATGTTTGTTTATCTTTTGATGAATGAGTTCTAAAAGTCTTTTGCTTGAAAGTCAAACAGTCTTGTTTGAAAGTGTCTTGTCTGAAATATCATTTTGGGATCCTGCTGTTCTACTTGAATTTGGCTTTAAATGATCTGAGGAAAGAATTGGGTGTATGTGAATGGCTAATGGCTTTACTATCTTTTTCTGAACATTTCACCATAGTCATCACTTTAGTAGGGCGGAGGGGGGAAGCTGTGTGTGATGTGTGTATGAAATATGCATACAGTTTAGGAAGTTCATGCTTAGAAACTATACATGTGTTACAGAAAGTATAAGCCCAGTAGGCTCTATAACCAGTAAAAAGAAAGCGGGGGCTGGCCGTAATAAGATAACGGAGTATCTAACTTAGGCTCGTCTTCAAGAATGTGCCTCTACTTTCCAGAGGGGTTTCTCCTGAGGCTATAGAAGGGGAATTGAGAGCTTCAGCTCAGAAGAACTCTGTCTATAAACTGACACACCGCTGGGCTGTGGAACTCCTTGCCACAGGATATCATAGATGCCAAAAAGTTTACATAAGCTAAAAAAGCAACAACTGGGTTAGAAATGAGAAAGATTGTTCAGAAATTGCAATTTTAATTTCTGATTCACACATAAAATATTGTTTACATTTTCAAGCGTGTCTCTGAAATTTCTCATATCACTAGCAATCTGTAACCTTGGTAGCACTAGGTGTTCTTAAGTTCCCATGATTAGTTTTAGATGTGTGACCAATTCATACCACTATCAAGGTTGGATTGTGTTCCCTACTTGCCAGTAACAAATAATTCAAAGTGTAAGTATTCTTTTAAAATAAATTAAGCCTTTAGGTATAAAAAGATCACTTGTTTACAGTACAATATATTAAAATAGAATTAATTTAATTTATTCTGAGTGAAGTAATACATATGAAAGACTCATCCAACTGAAGATCAATTTGAATATATCCCTAAATATATTTGCATCTTAAGAATTCTGACTTTTTAGTATGATATTAAAGTGATTATTAAAATACCATTTTTCATTTTAACCACATGTCTTGAATACTGTTAATGTGTAGGTTTCTCACATGCACTTAAGTCTGGGGTTATATATCTCAGGGTATTGTTGAGCCGTGACAGAAGGACTCTTTTGCCCTTCACAGGCCACTACCTTCTGATAATCTCATTTTACCTTCAGTGCTTGTGTACAAGAAAGATCACATAAATGCGGTGTTATCAAATGATGCTTTGGCTGCTGTGAAGGAGCCTTTGGGCCCAGGTTGGTACCACAGCAGAAGGGAGGGGAAGGTTCCAGCGTGAGGAGGGCTGGGATGCGAGGCTCTCCGGATTGCTTTTTCCCAGGTGATCGTTTCACTTGGGCTTTCTTCCTGCGCTCCCAAAAGGCTTTTACGTACATGGCCTCACTAATACACTTCACAAGCACTCTTGGAACCAGGCTGTGCAACTTTTCTACGGTAATAACAGTGGAGTGTCTGGTCACATTAATCTTACGTTATTTCTCTCATTTCTCCAGAGAGCGCGTGACGTTGCAGGGAGTTGTAGCCCAGGGTTGGGTACAGAGCGTGCCTCATGAGTGCTGTCGGGGGAAGGCAAGGCAGGAACAGCTTGCCAAGGTATGGGCAGGGGCTTAGGGGAACAAAAGGGAGATATAAAACCTTTGGACTAATTGCGCGTAAACAATCTGTTTGGGTTAGGCGTAGCATTATACAAGGGAGAGTAGAGTTTGGGCATGCTCACTTACTTTTGTTCCTGTTAATTCCTCACCAAGCGTGTGTGTAAAAAAAAATTATTGATATAGATGTGTTGCAAGACCTAAGCATATGTCCACATAGACAGTGGGGTGCTGGTGGCAGCTCAAGTCTACCTAATATTATTGTTTTAAAGGAGTATTAGGCAGTGTATGGCAGGGATAATATCACCTAGCTCTAGGGGGGAAAATGGAAACCAACATTGTGGGTCTATGATCAAAAAGAAACAGGAGGGTATCCAGATATGCTGTAAACACTCTTTCCAATTAGAAAAAAAGAAAAAAAAAAATCAAAACTTTGAGGAAGGAAAAAAAAAAGAGGAATACACGGACCAAAACCAAACTTTACTCATCAGTTTCTGGGTAAAACAAAAGCTGAACAACATACGTGGGTTATAAAATAGATGACATAAACATCTTACAACCTTGAACTAAAAGCAGAACAAACAAAAATCCCTATTCTGTAAATATTAAATGTTCAGTAGATAATATATTAAAGCTTTCAATCAGGGATTTTTTTTAATGTATTTTCTCCCTCACGCCCCCTTGACACTCTGTAATAATGAACGAGTTATTTAGTTAATGAAGAAAGCATCTTGTATTTAAAGATCTACATATTAATGTGACCTTCCTTTGTTCATAGCTGTTAATATTTATTGCCTTTTCTTGTTGAGATTTTATTTGGTGTTCTGTGACAAACAAGAGTATGATTAGTGAAGCTGTAAAGTTCTCATGGTGGCTGCCTGTGTTCCCAAGATAGCAGCATTAGTGTCTGCAGAAGCAGTTAATGCTGTTTATCATTAGTGACAGAGGCTGGGAAGGACCTTCGGTGGCTTTTATCTTTCACCTTGCCAACAGAAGTTGATGAGCTTTGTGATTTAAATGCATAGGTGATATTGTAATATTTATATTCATTTCACATAGACAAGTGCACAGGTAAACTAATCTTGTTGATTGAGATTAATTAAAACCATGTTACTGTAGGACTGGACAAGCTATGAATGGATATACGTGGAAAAAGGTAACTATCAGCACTTTATTTACTTTTCTTTAAGGTTAAGCTAATATTTTCAAAATTTGTACAACAGAAGTATTAGGATACTATTTTTTAACTATTTTTCTGCTTGATTTTTTTAATCCGTAATTAAAGTTAAATTTAAAGTTTCTTTAGGAATTTTTGAGTTTAGAGTCTTGAACTCTACATTTCACATCCGCAATTTAGAATAAAAGATTTTAGCAACTTGTTGCAATGGTCTGTACTTTTGAAAACACTGAAAATGTCTTGCAAAACTATGTGCCTTATGGAGCATCATAGTCAGAGCTTCTTTTGTATGTACGTGTTTGTGTGCCTTGCGTCTCATCCATTTCCATCTCCATACGGAATGTCTCAGCATTCAGCTTGTCCACTATTTAACTGTTTAAATGTGCATATCTGGAAAATAGATGATAAACACTGTTGTTGTGCCAACAGCTCATCGCACAATTCTACTTACGGAAAAAGCTGAGGTTTTGTGTAACTTGTATTTTACTTCTGAAACTCCATTTCAACATCAAGTTGGCTGTCTGCATTTCATAGAATCTCATGTTTAAAGGAAAACTTGTAATGAAAAAATAACACAGTGAATAACAAAAACAGTTTTACATTTGTATATATGTTAATGTAGACCTCGTAAAAATCTTTTAGCTGTTTCAAAAATGCTTATTTTGAGAACGAAATTCAAAAGAAGCAGTCTTTCATGACTATTATCCAAAGCAGGTCTGGACTGCTAACTTTCCTATGATCCTTATTTATATGCTGGGAAAAGTAAGAGATTTTATTGGATATTTTCACCATAGTAATGTCAAAAGAGAAAAGGTGATGGATCTGAAACTAACCATGGGAAATATTCTGAGCCGAGCTCCTTATCAAAAGCTAAGAGCCAGTGCCACAAAACCTTTCTGAACTTAATGTTATGTAGAGGGAATAGGCCTATGGATCAGAATTTAAACAGCAATGTGAGTATGAAGTATATGGGCTTTTCCTATCAGCTCAGAGAATGAAGTGCCCAGGTATGACATCACCTTTGTACAGAGTACCTTTTTCTGATGATAGTTATCCCTTTTTTTTTTAAGTTGAAACTTTTTTAAAGCATTAATATTTGCAAATATTTATAGTTTGGTGATTGTAATATTCCAGAATATGTTCTGTATTCTTTTTCCTAATTATTTTAAACCGATTACAGATGTATTATTTAACCACATAAATAATGCATAGTTATCTGTAAAATTTTGGTCTCTAGATAGCTGTAGCTGCTTTTATGGTCAAAGGGGAAAGGAATAGAAGAGATGCATGAGTGTGGAGGATTGTGTTGTATATGAAGTGACACCTACATAACAGTGAAGATTAATTGCAGTGTTTCTTGCCTGTTTGCATTATTACAATATTTCTAATAGGGATTGAAATAAAAGAAAGACTTTAATTTGTTTCTTAAAATGGAAAAGTTTAGGATTTATTTCTTAACTTGCTTTAATGTTGTGTGCCTTTCTAGTTGGATTTGTTCCATTGAGTGATCTCTGGTATTTTTTCATCTGAATTTGGTTGAAGGGCAACTTTTACAGACTGAGAATTACACTTTCTTGTAGCAGCTCAGTTTAACTAGGCAAAGTATAGCAAAACAGTACTGCAAAAGAGAGGTGTGGGATCAAATACACACAAAATACCCTTGCTTACATGATGTATTGTTAGAGGTGTTTTTTATGGTCGCTTGTTCTGACAAATGCAAGAATGCTGCTTCAGCTTTAAAGGGTTAAGAGTTAACATTTTAACAGCCTGTTTTATGATGATTTTCATACACTTGAAATAAAGCTGAATTCTCTTTCATTACTAAAGTATTTTCTTAACATCAAATACCAGCTGCAGAAGCAGTGTAAACCTTTCCCCTTGACATGTGTAAACCATGATCTAATCTTTACTTAGACAATATAATTCTTAGGTTTTGGAACAAAAAAAACCCGTTCTCTACTTTCCTCCTTTTGCTGTCAAACATCATTGAATCTATGTATTCTTCCAAGATTTACACTATTCATAAAACTAGCTTTAACAAGAAGCAAGAGTATATTTGCAGAGGTTCATTTCTTCCAAGAATGCCACTTCCCACACTTTTTGCAGTCAGTGGTGAGATGGAAGCTTCCCCATTGCGTTACTTGGAACACCTGAGTTGCGCCATCACCCGGACGTTGTCTGGATTTTTTTTTTCTTTGAAGAAGAGAGTACAGGAAACCTGTCACTGTATACAAGACTGTCATAGCGAAGAGAATTACACTTATTGTCTTAAATATGTTGATAAAGTGAGTAAAGACTGGCAAAATACAAGTAAAACATAAAGAGTGCGCTTACAGTAATAGCATGCAATCTAGCACTCCAAATGCAATCAGGAAGAATACAAACTTTATATTCTAAGCTTTGAATGTTACCTGGAAGATTATCATCAGATGACCATTCTGTTAGGCGATAAGTAATACCAAGGTCATCTGAACTGACAGACTAAAAAGCAAAGCAGATCTTAAAGTATTTGTAGATGGGAACCTTTGCTCTAATTTACTTTTGCTGCAGGATGAACAGAATATCAAAGGAAAACATATTTTTATCATCTTGTCACTAATATAAACTTGTCTTAATTTTACATACAAGGCAATCAGATCTTCTTAATTGAAACTTTTACTATGAGCTATTTACAATCAATTTGGCTCACCTAGCTTTGCCTATAGAAAGTTCCAGTTTCAGTATTTTTGGCCAAGCGATCTCTTCATTTCTTTTAATTGTATTTAATTAATAGTCTTTAATTTAACTCTTTCTTTCCAGTGTTATTGTATGCTGTCTAATAAACCAAGTATGACTAGATTAAGAAAGTTCTGTGCTGCTCTACAGTTAAGATTTTTACACTGAATCTTCTTCTAGACAGAAGGTGACTGGGAAGTCTCAGCAAGCTGCAGTTGTCCTTTGTTGAGTACCCCCGCTGCAGACATGTACTGATCTAATACCTACGGCAGAAGTAATTTCTTTCAAGTAGCAGAAGACCTTTGATCATCCAGGCCACTTTGTTCAGCTTGCCTGAAAAGGACAGTATTGACTTTGTATGTTTTGTTCTTTGTTGATGTAAAGAAGACTGAGGATTACTAATGACTAAGAATTAAAAGACTGTTGTGTTTATTGGGCTTTGATGACTGGGAAATGAATGCCTGGAGTTTGCAAGTTTAGAAACTGGTTGAAGTGACTGAGGATAAACAAGTGTAGTAAATTTGCTGCATAACAAGTATATCCATTTCCTAACTCCATGAAAAAGATTTCCTCCATGACTAAATCATGTGTCCATTTTCCCTAATAAGTGTTGCAAACAGGATGAGTTTATCATATTCACCCAGAATATAATGACTATCTATCATATGTTTTCCAAAAATAAAATCATTTGGGTATAAACAGATCTTTTAGTCCATGTGATGACTAATCACAGACCTCATGGAAGTCCTAGGCTGTCTTTTGCAGGAATGAGCAACCTGAGGTGCTCCAATAGGAGGGGAAAGCTGGTTTACAGGACAATACTGAGAACTGATAACATACCCATCCGCAAGAAAAATTTGGCATTGTCTGACTACAATTTCTCGCAGATCTTTTTCATTAAGCAGAAGATAAAAGGTTTGAACCCATTTGTCACACTACATTTAGCCACCAAAGATTCTAGGTACTCTACCATCCAGAGCACAGGCAAATCAAAATGGGCATTACTCTCAAGTCTCAAAAATCTTTTCCCTATTGTAACTTGGAAGCACTTGATTCTTTCGCTGCCAATGAATTGGATTAATAAGGGTAATTATTTAATAAAACATTTCTATAATCTGTGTTATATTTCACATCCACAACAATCTTTGCTGCAGTATAAGAAACCACATAAATTGCTATTGATGAAACACAGAAGAGGGCTTCTAAACTTTGCTCACTCATATGACTGAAGTGTTTATGGAAAGCATTAGTAATTTGGCTTTCATTTAGAACTCTTCAATCTTTTATATTCCATTGCTATAATATGGATTAAAGCTCTTTAATTATATAAGAATTTTTTAATAAGTTACCTCTGCTCTAATCTAACTTAATAGACTTTACGTGGTAGCTGGGAGATTCTTAGATAACAATTAGTCTAGGTAACTTCAGACTTAATCGTAAGAGGAATTCATTAAGATCAATGCTAATACTATGTTAGTTATGCCTGAAACTGAAGCATACAAGGAAAACACTGAGTTAGATGAAATTTTAATATCAGTTACCATCAGTAATAGATTGATTGTTATTGTATGCTCAGTGCAAGCAACAGTAAACAACAGAAGAGTGTGGGCTAAAATTATTCAAAGTAAATTAATATTTCAGCAGGCTGCATTTGTTTATGGCTTATTTGTAGAGACCATCTTAAAACCCCCAAAATATAATAAAATCTTAATTCAACAAGGAGAAGGGAAGGAGTTGATCTGTAGGTTTCTTGAGACTAATACATTTATTTAACCATTTTTAATACAATTAGGGTTATAAACGGTGGCTGAAGGAGAAGCTTCTAAATGGTATCAAAAAACCTCTTGGAAGAGAAGGAAATGCTCTTAGGTGATAGTTGCATTTTACTTGCATAGCAGCCTTCTCTGTTTCTCCATGAAGAAACCGAGGTGTAGATAATGTGGCTTTGTTTGAAATGATCAAATTTCTTCATCTGGTAAAGACTTTGGCAGTAAATGGTAGGATGAATGTCATCTTTTCTTTTTTATTAATTTCTGTCTGTTTTGTCAGCACACCTGTCATTTCTTTTCCCTTTTCAACTAGATGTAAAGCCATGCCTGAGACCTTACTGTCTTTCTTTTTCAGTAAAGATACATGGTGGTTTTAGTGCATTTTCGGCTGTATGGGATGTTATAAATTACAGCCCGCTCTTCTTAGCTTTATTAAGGAAGCCTTTGTGGAAGCCCGCCACCATCTAGCCTAGAAGAGCTTCTACTCGCTTTCCTCATTTCTTTGGCTAGGTCGCTGACCCACTGTGGAATAGATGGGAGAGCGAGCTTTTCTGTCCCAATAAGCTGGTATTGATATAAGTTATTTTCTACAATAAAGCAAAAAAGATGCTAGTAAGCAGAGAGGCAGTGAGAGGTTTATACAAACCATTTGTGGGACTGGAGTCTAAGAAACTCATTTCTTCATCAATTTTATCATGATTTGATGTTTACTCATGTTTGCATGGGAGCTGACGCAAGCACTTTTTTATGGAATTGAGGAGGAAGAAGGAAAAGAATCATCAGTTTTCAGATACTAATAGTTTTTTCAAGCTTTTTAAACATAAATGGGAGTGGAAAATAATGTCTTAATGAAAAATACATTATATGTGAATGAACAAAATAATTACCAAATTGTTGCCATTTATGGTAGGATGCATTCTCTTTAAGAAGAAACATTCTTCAGTGTTGAAACAGTAGCTTACATTTTTCTGGTTATTCTCCCCAGGATACTCTTGGAACAGTGCTGAACTTTACTTTCGTGTTAAATATTTAAAACATTCTCCTTTGCACACAGAATGAGCAGAATGCCAATTAGAAAGAGTTCTTCAGTGGGATTTTTTTTTTTTCCTCTGTCTGTTTTTTGAACCTATCATTGCCCAAACTCAGCTCCTTTTTGATGTAAATACCTTTCATTAAAAATAATTGTATAAAACTGCCAATCAAGAATGTTCTGATTCTGATTAAAGAATACACCTGCTCTGTGGGCTTTATTCCTGCCATCAGTTTGAATGGCAGATATCAGTAACAGAGACCAATTGTAGATGCTGATTTTTGTTTATGAAAAATTTGCTTCAATATCAAATACCTTTTAATTTACTAAAAGTTACAATTTAAAGAAAGCTTTGTGGTAGCAATGATTAAATTAAGTAACTTAGGCTATGCTCATATTTCATTTAGTAATGTCATGTATTTGCTTTTGTCACGTTAAGAAGCAAAAACTTTTCAGAACCAAATGAACCACTTCAGGATAAGAGGCTGCAGAATTGGGTGTAAGATGAAGAATTCTAAATGACTTCTATATTTAGTATAACTCTTTTTAGGCAAGAGACTATTTGGGGAGTGGCTGTAATAGATACATAACCAAAGCTGACTCTGCAATTTGTATTTTGAAATTGAAACAAATCTTTACTAACACACAATTCTTCAGGAGCTGATACCAACATCTTGTTTTGATGATTTATACAAGTGAGGAATTTACTATAGGATTATAGGACAATATCAGTTGGAGGGGACCTCAAGAAGTCTGCAGTTCAACCTCCTGCTCAAGGAGGGTCAGCTACAAGGTCAGACTGGGTTGCTCAGGGTTTTGTCCAGTTGGAACAAGTTGGAAAATCTCCCAGGCTGAAGGTAGCGCAACCTCTCTGGCCAACCTGCTTCACTGCCTGTCCACATGAGGATTGTTTTTTTTCTTCTTCTTCTTACTTCTAGATGGAATTTCTCAATTACATTTATGCCTGTGAAAACAAAATCAAAAACTTAGGCATCTGTTAAAATTTTCATATTTGGTATGTTTCTATTTAATGTAGAAGTGAAGAATGCAGGAATCAGTTCTGGAGGGCATGTGGGTTTTGCTTTGGGTTTTTTTGCGGTGTTTTGTTTTTTTTTTTGTTTTTTTTTTTTTTTTTACCAGTTGTGTATTTGTATGCAGAGGCATTATTGTACTATGCTCTTCTATCATTTGGCAAGATTGTTTAGAAAACTTAGCAGATTCAAATGTATTGACACAAGTTTCCATCTGCTTAATGTGATGACATCTTGGAATGGGGTCCACAAATTTCTTGATGACACAAAAAAGAGATGTCTTTCAATATATCGTATTTTATATTGTTACAGTTTAGAGCTTTAATGGCTCATTAGAGTTCTTGGACATTGGTCGCTGCCACAGTAGAAAACTTTGGTATATACTGGACATAGTGCTATGTGGCAGAAACAATTATTTTAAAGACAGTAAACAGTTCAGAGATCTCAGTACATCTGAGGAATCCTGGTGGAAATAAAATGGTAAACAGAATGAAATGAGACGAAGAGAGATTAAAAGAACCAAGCTGTCTAAAAATATCTTACAAATACATTAATGAAACTATTATTTATTTCCTAAATGGTAGGGGAAGAGTTTATCATGGTCACATTAGACACAGGAAAATTCATCTTCCAATTGTTTGTGCCAGTTTGTATTGGCATTGCCCATATTTTATTGTTTGTCAACATTTCTTTGGTTATGATTTAATATTTGAAGCAGAAGACCTCTTGTTTTATAATTTGGATTTTTACTGTGGGGTGTGAGGAGGTTGAAACAGAGACAGACTGCTGCATCTTTTTTCTCTCCTAATAAAGGGTTATGATTTATATTTGTTGAAACCAACATCTATAATTCTCTGAGTTTGGTTAATTTTAAAACCTAAACACTAACCTAGTTTTCATGGTGATCAATTAGTTGTCTGTATTGTATTTCATTTCAGTGTGTATTTTTTTCTCAACTAGATACAGGTTATTTGATCTTGAATAATATTTATGCATCTATGGTACCTATTGCTGTGTATTTTCTGGACTGCATATCTAAAGACTAACCAAAATAATTAAAACCAAAAAGAAAATTAAGTGCTAATAGTCCTTCTGAATTTGAATATAACTGTCAAAGGGAGACTCATGTTTAAAAGAGCTCTTTCCAGAAGAGTCACATGCTCCTAAGTGAAAATAAGTGCATGCAGGTATTATATATTACCAACTAAACAGGCTGTTAGACATTTCCCCTTTTTTTCTGCTCCTCAAATGTGCAAGATCCTAAATATACTTGCTCTCATAAAAACTCTAGCCAAATATAAGAGGCTTAAGAAAAGAGCAAAGAACTAGAGGAAAAAACAGATTCGCATCTGCGAATATTCTCAGATTCCTGGGATACTGCAGTATCCCAGAATACTCCCTGAATTAGAGGACATATTTTTCTGCTCCATGGTCTTGGAGAGATTTTTCTGCTATGAATTTAAGCTCATTCTGTTATGGAATCTATGTATGTTGTTTTATCATCCAGAGCTGTTTATGGTAATGACTTGCAGAGTTTGGCTATGCATTGCGTAGAAAACAGGACTAGCCCCCACCCTCCGTTATTTAATGATTTCACATAGTGGCTTCTAGTTTTGCATTGTGAGCAATAGTGAATTGATTGCTTACTTGTTCACTAATAAAGATGATATACTCTGCCGTATTCAGCATTAAAAATTCTTAAAAAAAAAAAAAAAAAGCTGTGTTAGGCATACCAAGCTTGAAATGGAAAGGCTTTTAACACATGGAGATAAGTGTAAAGGAAGTATGTTTGATTATTTTTGAAAAATCAGTTTATCTAGTTTAATATTATTATGCATTGTTTTTAGACAAAGATGATCTCAGCAAAAAATGTGATTAACTCCAAGCTGACAATTGTTATTGTTATCAAAATCATACTTGTATTTAAGAGTGGTATCATCTCTCATTTTTCCTGGGAGAGGTGCTGCTTCAGCAGGACTAGGCAACTGAGAATTCCCACAAATTTGCAAATTACTGAATGTCCACTGTAGCGATTATACTTTTGTTTCTGCTTGTGCTAACTGTTGAATTAAATAAATTTTATATTTGGGACAGGATGAGATCTTGTACCTTGTCAGTTGCAGAACTCCAGGTGACTAGTGGTAATTTCTGAAGCAATAGTAAGTAGTTTGCCTTTGATCCATAACCTTTGTCTCCCCAACTGCTGCAGTCCTCCTGATTTCAGATCTGTATCGACTACCCATCTCTCACAATAAAATCACAGTTTGCCTTTCCCTGTCCAGCTGTGCCTGGACTATAGATCCTTATGTGAAAAATGTTCAGCAGATCTAATTTTGGTTCAGGATTTACATACTTCTCTCTGAAGGAATGCACTAGCTGAAAAATCTCTTTGAAAGACAGAATCATGTATTAGGAAGAAAATACATTTTTGAGAAAACATATCTTAAAAAAAGCAACCTCCAAAAACCAGAAAAACTCAAACCAGTCTGTATAAACACCACCACCTTAGATAACTACCACCTTCTACATAAAGACTCTAGAGAAACTGAAATCCAGGGCTACAGGGTAGTTAGATAACTAATAGAGCTAGAATTAATACATCTCTCATCTCATGAAGTCTTAACTTTTTACAAGTTTTTCTTTAATGTTCTTCTAGGTCAGCTTGTCTCCTTTCTCAAAACTCACAAACATGCCCTTGGAAAGGTAACTCTCCTTCCTTCACAAGGATTTGTGTACTTGAAGTTTTTTGATCCTTATGCTTTCAGTCTCACAAAACAGTTATCGGTTTAGCATATAGCTTAGGAAAATGCTGTTATCTTTCAAAAATGTGCTTGTCAGTTGTTTTCTGGAAAGAGGTGGCAGCGTCTTCCTGAGCAGGATTGTAGGCATATGGTGAGTATCCCACAAGCTTTAGCACCAGAAGATATTTACACCATGGTGCCTCATCATAGTCACATAGTTATCTCACAGGCTACATTCATAAAATAGTTACATTTTAGTATTCGTAATGTTATTACATACAATTTCCATATCCAATATGTTACTATATAATATTGCTTGCAAGAATCCTGTTCTCA
Organism: Aramus guarauna; assembly: GCA_013400195.1. Lineage (NCBI taxonomy): Eukaryota > Metazoa > Chordata > Aves > Gruiformes > Aramidae > Aramus > Aramus guarauna. The sequence continues at coordinate 695,881 of VXBL01007953.1, read as the reverse complement.
GTATCAGTGGAGATGCTTTTAACATTCCTGATAGAAGTATAAAGATAAAAGAAATGTTTAGAGACTTAACTTCATGAAATTATGTAACATGGTCAAAAACCCCCACACAAATAAGAGGAATGCGGTTGTTCAGGTTTTTTTAAATGTGTGGGAAGTTTCTAGGCATCATTTTACAAGTGACATCAAACTATACCTAAAATATGTGTACAGTTATTATAACTTACAGTTATATTTCTTAAGGTGGTATTTGTTGCTCAAATGTATGCCTACTGCAGTTTTAAATGCGGTGGCACCAAGACAGTAGCTGCTTCTCTGGAAGGGCGAGAGCTTCGGACAGTCCTTTGTCGTAGGCGGCAGAGCCCTGTCACAGGCTGGTACAGGTATATCAGAGGGTATATCAGAGGGTAGTAGCTGCCTGCAGTTCAAGCAACTGAGAATTCCGGCTCTAGAATTGCTTCAAGAGTGTTTATCAGTAATTAATTTGAAGAACATTATCTGTAAAGGTTTTTTTACTTTTTTTCATGTGGGTGGTTACAACACAACACAATCCCTCCCATCCTAATTCAGTGTAAGAAAATATAGAATATTTCAGTAATTTACTCAGTGGTAACAGCTATATCGGGTTACTTGTGTTGTACAAATTTTCACAGAGCAGAAAGAGGTTGCCATGTTTATGCAATCACAGTATCTTGTAAATTACCTGTAAATGTATGGGTTCCATTTTAGAAATGTGTATCAATTTGAAATATTTCATTTGTTTTTTTTAGAGTAATGCAATAATTTTGTTTTACATTAATTCCCTGTGTATTCATCCACTGACTTTTATGTTAACAGTTTACAAAGTACCAACCATTAGGATTAAAAATAAGAAGGAAAGATTTAGGTAAGTCTAGGTTTTACGAAGAGATGTGTGGACTGTGTTATAGTCAAATTCTGAGCTACAATATTTGGAATTCTTTTGCGATAGGGACCACCTCCAACTGAGCGGTTTAAAGAAATCAGTTAAGAGCAGGAATTCAACAGGTAGAACAAATTGCAATTATCTAGTGATAGGGCAAAGAAGAAAACTTGTAGTGTCAAGATTTGCTATTGAAACAAATGTCAAAAGAAGTAATGGGAAGCTTTGTTTCATGACAACTACTTAGCACAAAACATAAGATTTTTCGAAGCAAGTCTCGTTGTATAAACCACAATTGTTGAGTACACTTTAGGCCCTCTAAAAATAATAACAGTTATTGCTAGATGTACATCTAGAAGTGGATCATAAGGATGTTGAACCTGAAAAGCAGGTAGACTGTGTTTCACGGTTTTGTGTTTCTATGCCTCTGGTCTCCTTGAAAAGAAAACCAGTGCAGAATTCTTAGATGAGTTGACTCTGACATTGCTATCCATCCTTTATTTTCTCCTGAAGTCTAGTTCATGTGAACTACAGAAGTTCAGAAAGACTCTGCAGTTTTGTGAGTTCAGAAATTTGTAAAACCACTGCAGAATGCTTTCTCTTTACCTCACCCAGAACTTCGCTACAGTAACGCAAATATTCTTCCAACCTCAGGACATCAGAATGGAATTACAATATTGAATCAGACTGTGGTTGCTTTCCCTTCTGCTTCATCACCATGTCACTTCATCAGTGGCTGAGGACAGAAGTTACCAGCACCCTTCTGTAACTAGAGCAGCGCTGTCAAGCAGGGGGGTACTCTGAAACCCAGACGTGTCCATTAGTCTCTAGGGCCTGCGCTTATGGGCACGTTTCTTTGGCAGTGATGACTCCATACATATTCTGTTCCTTTAACTTTTTCAGAAGATGTGAAACCGAAACACTGAACTTCATTCATTAGTGAGAGGGGCCATGGAGCTAAACAGAAGAAATGAGGCAAAAACTGTACCGAAGTATTTCTAAATGTGAAAGAATTTACAAACAGAAAAATAGTATTAAAACATAGGTACATACCCCAGTATCCTCAACGGTCTGCAATGATGTAAATTAACACACACTCAGTTAAGATGATCATAAATGTTCAGTTATATTTTATTTGATTTTTCTCTTCCTTAGTTTCCCCATCACTGTGACATTTTGTAACATAGGGAAGTTTAAGTAAAATTTAAAATTGAAGTTTGTGTAAGTGTATAAAGCTAGATTCTACAAGATGATGTGAAGGCAATTCTTCCTATCTGGTGTCCCGTTGCTCTCACTGTGACTCCACATGACAATAGCGTATCACCCATTCCGGAGATAAGAGAAAATGTCTTCCTTTCTGTCAAAAGAAAACGTTAATTAGCATGATTGCCACCACAATTTACTTTGACCCTCTAGCTGATGGGGATGAAGGCTTGTTCTGTTACAAGAGGGAATTTTGAGAGCGAGAGAGGATTATTAACCTTCTCGCTGTCCTGGCTGTGTGAAGCGTGCCACCTTCCCCTGACACAACAGCTTTGACTCTTTCCCATTTGGGATGCATCATCTTCAGCTTTCTCCTCTGCTGTGCAGGGGTCCTTCTGCCCTGCATGATGGTCTTGAGTACAACCTGGAAGCTGTGGCATGGCAAACTTTTAATCCTGTAAGTTTATCTCCTCTCAGTCGCTGTAGGAGCCTGAGCTGCCACCAAGCCCTCTGCATGCAGCATTTCTGCCACACCGCTGACCTGGGCACACACCATGCCTAGGCTTCTTGGAAATAATTCCTTTATGGACTTGTTTTTGTTTTCTTCAGGGGTAGAAATGTAATTCTGTGCAGCGATTGCACTCGTCATGGATTTTGCCTTCTTTGCTTTTACAATAGTTTAGCTGAGGACATTTTGAGCTGGTTGTTCTTCATGTTGTGCTGAACCGGAAAGAAGTCAAAGGAAGGTAAAACTTCGTTTATGGAATTTGATTATTTCTGCAAAATATTTGTCATGCCTCTGTTCAGAACTTCCACTTAGCTGACCAAAAATTCTTTTGATATGCCAGTTTTAAGGAAATAGCTTTAATATTCGGCTCATAATCTCTTCTGGTCTTTCTTGGAAGTCTACTCCTACGAGCTCATTCGAAGAGACCCTTACATTAGGCAGGTGGTGCTTTGCAAGCGAGAGCAGGGAAGCATTCAGATATGCTAGTTAGTGTGATAGCAATTCATTTCATTATGTCAGAAAAACAAAACTTTGAGAAGAATACATTATAAGAGGCATACTTATGTATTCACAAATTGATGAATTATTGATTAAGCCTATCAATGCCGAAAAAAATTAAGGGAAAAGATTATTTGAAAAGCTGTGTTCATTCAAAATGCATTATAGACGTGATATAAATACTTATAGAAAAGCTAAAATATTTTCAAAAGGCAAGACAATCACACTGGTTCTGATTCATCTTTCTGGCAGTTGTTAAGACAGCTGCTATACATGAAAATGCATGTTTCTCTTGAAACGGTGCGTGGATATTTGACAGGAGAAGGCGGCTTAATGTTAAAACACAAAATACAAGAATATGAGAGTATAAAATTAATTAAAAGTGAGAAGAAGGTGGTTCTTTCTAAACAGGCATGCATGAGAACAAAATGTGTTTGAAGCATTCAGTCCCCAAAGAATTTGGTTATGGAAAAAGGCAAGCTATGAACATTTGAAAAGTGCACTCTCAAAGTGATTCAACTATTCAACGCAGTGTGATGATGCCCACTTGGGAGTAAAATAATTACAGGAGAGAAGCTACACTAGTCCAGAGAGAAATCATAACCTGTTATCACCTATTCTTTAAATAACGTCCTAAAATTCCATCATTCTTTTTTTTAATAAAGAATTTTAAATGAACTCTTCTGACTATATCTGACATAACTATGTTTCAATTCTATATGTTAAGTAAAAATGTCATTTATATTTAATATATTTGGAACCAATCCTTCTTTTTAAAATCTTTAAATGCTTTTAAATATGTCCATTGCCTTCAATGGCTTTCTAAGCAGTCTCAACAAAATTGATTTGAAAGCTTGTGAAAAAGAAAAGGCTTTATTTATTTTAGTCTGTATTTATTTAGTTTAATTCTATTTAAGCAGAACCTGCTAGAGCATATGACAGTTTTAAGGGTGCAAATATTATAACTCTGTACACATCTGTCGGGCATAGACACACATCAAGTTATTATGCATAAAATCCCTCTTAACTAATTAGCAGTCTCAACATGTCTCTGAAGTATAAATGAATTATTAAATGTTGGTTCAGGAGTGATGAGGAATGATTGAAGAGAAAGAATTACTTCTGTAGCCATTATAGATGAGGAGCAGAAAAAAGGAAGATATTTCTACATTCAAAAAACAAAACAAATACAAAAACAAAGAAAAGCACAGGTTGGTTTGATTTTCTTGATTTCCGGCTGAACTCTCCGAAAGAAGCACACTACATCTGTTCCTTTGACAGTCCTGTCAAAAGAAAGGTAGGGTTTGACACAGAAATAAAGCTGCAGAATTCTGAGCTAATCCTGTAGCAATCAAACTCATTTTTATATATTTCCTCTTTATAAAATAAACTGGTGGCTTTTTCAGGTACAAAAAGTTGTAATTTGATCACTATTCCTTTTCTTGGTTACTTTTGGGAGGAAAAAAACAAAGAAAAAAAAAAAGAACCCATAGCTTTGGATTTTCTCTTTGTGCTGTGCAAGGTTGTCCTCCGTATTTTATGCTTATTAGTTCACTGAAACATATTTTTCTCAATAAAATGCTGAAAACTCTGCTATAAAATGACTATCATCTTTTTATTAAATATATGAAATGCAGAGCCGGACTACGGCAATGAAACAATGTCAGAACAAATTGCAACTTTACACCTAAAGCCTGGTATCTCACCAGAGGTCATTGTTAGGACCCAATTCATCTTATAATTCGCACCGTCTTTGAAGTAATACCGCCCGACGCCTATGCCTGTACTAGTAGCTCTGATCAAAAACTGTAAATCTTTTTGTCACCATATATTTTGTGAAACAATCAATCTCAGTCCCTCGAGATGCGATCTTTGTGAAGAAACTGTGTTTCACCAGCAGTAAAGGGAGTTGTAAATCAGTTTCAAATGGAAGTTTGTCTAGGGCAAAGAAAAGAGTTCGCTCTATAAAATGTATCCGTGCTGAAAAATGCATTGCATAATATAAAGAGACGTTAGGAGGCATAATTTCAGCATTGTTACAATTTTAGCTAAAGACCGTATATTTTAAGATAAAGACTACCGGTGTAAGTGGCACTGCATGTTTGGTACAGCCCCCTTTTTCTTACGGAGCTTGCGTGATGCTTCATGTTGATTTAGTCATTTTATTCACACCCCCTTTGGTCTGCATCCTTGTCCTGCTTCTCAACACTGCTTTTATGTACTGTTGGCTTTCAGAGGAAGCACTGGGAAAGGCACAGTTCCTCTGGAAGTGATTATTCATTTGTTGTACCTCTCAAGAAATTCAGAGCCGTGAATTTTTTTCAGTTCATTTCTTACATACGTAGTTAGTGTCTGAGAATAAGTCAGAATGTTACAGAATTACTGGAATGAAAATAATTGAGGAGTGTTGCTGAGGAAGAACATACTATTTTATTTTCATACCAATGTGAAAATCGTAGCTGATGGAATTAATAGCTAAATGAATCTTATTTTAAATAGGCTGTTTTAAATAAGAACAAATTTGAGTTTATTTTAATTTCTGACTAATACCAACTTCTTTAGACACTGGTTTCTTTGAACTTTAAGTCCTCTTGCTTTGACATTGTCTGGCCTTTATGCTGTTACAAAAAAATACAATGCATTCAGATGGTTATTTCATTTTCTGACGCTAACATCAGCTTGTTTCCTCTTTTCAGAACGTTCACTCCATGTTTGCTCCCTCTTAACGTTGTGCCTCTGTGTAAGCACGGGGTTTATGCATTTTTTTTTTTCCTGCTGTAGAGTTAGGATTCATCTTCACAGTGTCATTGTGTGGATAACATCTATAGCCTTTAGAAAGCATTTATTATTAATGCTGTATTTTCACATAGAGTACTTGGAATGAAATTAAAGCAGTCCTTTGCCCTGAAAATCAGTATGTACCCTATTCCTTTTTTCTGTATTGTATGTCAGTCTCTTAAAAAAAAAAAATCCAAAGGAGACAACCACACACACACTTTCCCACTTTTTAATGCAAAACCTGAAACAGACGTCAAGAAATTATCCTGAAATTATTTTCCTCTCCCATGTTATCTGAAGACAGTGTTTTCTTAGTAAATCAAAATAGACATGCATATATTTGTATATTAGCCATTTCTGTTTAAACTTCTATGGAAACAGCATGTAGACTGTGTTATTCTTGTTGCATTAAATGTGGATCAGCTGAGGATGATAGGAAATCATCTTACTGAACTTGAGACTTGCAGAGTCTTTTTTGTGTTTAATCTGAAGATACTAGAATTTTAGAGGAGTGTTGACATAAATCATAAGTTTTTCAGCTTAGGTTAAATTTTCATCTTAACTTGAGAAAAAAACAAAGACAAAAAAATCCATTCTAAAATATATTTTAGCAACTCTTTAAATGTACATGAGGCCTCTAAAGAATAATTTAGTACACGTAAGTCGCTCTTATTTCTGATCAGTTCTGTCATAAGCTATATGAATCAGTAACAGTCATCAGATACCACTTAACCAGCTGAACCGTTAGTTAAGAACATTTTCTTAAATAGAAATGCAGTATAGCTGTCAAAACAATCTTGCTGCTGAACTCCGCTTTGTAAAATAGAACTTTTTTGATTGATTAATATTTTTGGTTCTTTTTCCCATTTTCTTTTCTAATAAATCTAGAAAGTAGTCTCAAAGTAATTGAGTTTGATCTCTTATACTAGTTACATTAAAAACCCTCAGTGCAATCTTTTTTCAAGGTCATACATTCTGGCAAACGTTTACCTTCCTTTTACATAATTGTGAATGATAATTATTAAGCATACTGTCACATCATGGTAGGTATTTATTTTAAGCATCAAACATTTTTCTAAATTTCAGGGTCCCTTTTTTGGTTTTGGGTTGGTTTTTTGTTTTTTTTTCCTTATAATTATATTTGGTTTTTACTTTTTGCTTTCTTAGCCGATTAACACAAGTTTGATTACCTAGATGCTATTATTTCCAGCTGGCAGAAGATTATAATTTTCTTTTAATTTGACAGAAAATAGTAAACATTATCAGCTAGAACCCCCTAAGTATTTTCTACTAGCAGTTTAAATGAATTGCTGTCATGAGATTTTTCTACCCTTAAGTAAATAACTGAATACTCTGACATTCAGGAGCTTTAACTGATATTGATATCCCAGCAGCCTTTTTTCTCATCCTCTGACCTAATGTCTGCAAAGAAGATGCGGGAACACAGCAATGGAATTTTTTTCCCCAATACAGCAACATAGTTGCTTGTACAGCGGAGTATTTTATCAGTCCTTGGCAAATTTATATTGAATTATTGAGTCTAGAAGCACCATACTGAGACTGATATAATTCAATGTACAGGGTTGTGTTGTCCACATTTTAACAAAACAGACTGTCTACTTTGGCCTATGGAAATCCTTAATGTACAAGCTGTAAAATCTGTACAAACAGTACTGCAGATAAGGAAGTGATTCTGTCTGTAGTTATGCCATTCACATAAACTACCTATTAGAAGAAAGTAATCAAGAGTGGCAAAAAAATGTCATAGGTAGTCCCATTAGCAGAGGCAGGGCGTGTTTTCACATTTTTCTTCAAAGGAATTGCATTGAATGCTTTATCTTAGTGAGCAGAGGCATAGTGTTTGCAGGGGGCTGCGGACGGCGACAGAATCACCCGTGCTCAAGCAGCAGAGATGCATACCATTTTGTATTATGTGGTCCATTCCAAAAATAATTTGGCTTTGGACCATTTTAGTTGTATGGGGTTTATTTTAACCCTCCCCCAAAATATATTCTTCACCTTGAGAAATTTTATTTTATTTTATTTTATTTTTTTTAAGACAGAAAGTCAGCTGATGATAGGGAAATTATATCTTGCTCTCCCACAACCAGGTAAACACAGTCATATTTGGGACCTTCAGGACAAAATGTAATTTTCTTGTAAATTTTAAAGTCTGAGTGATTTCTCTGTAGACAGTATAAACACTAAAAGGCGGAAAACTTTTGGTTTGAATTCTCTTAGTTCCTAATGACCAAGGGATTGTAAAATATAAATACAATCTCTATGTAAAGGGTAGAGTTTATGAATCAGGAACAGTAATAATATTAGCAGGACTAGATAATACTGTTACATTAAGGGGTTGTTGGTTGGTTGGTTGGTTTTTAATTACATATTAGGAAGTGAAATTCTGTAAAATCTATGGTAGAATCTTATTTCTTTATACATTTTCATTTCTGACAGTTGAACGCTTTCTATTTAGGAGAATGAATTATCTTATTTTCTGGCTTATGCATGATCAGCAGTTGGTAACTGTATTCCAGTTCAGAGTCTTTGTTAATGGAAAGAATGCATAAATGAGAAAGATAAAAACTTGATTTCAAATCTTAAACTTCATTTTCATTGGATTACATTTAATGAATTTTGCACTATATTGGAAATTAGAGAAAACATATTTTGTTTGTGAATTAAAAAAACAACAACAAAAAACATGGTGTTAAAGATATGATGCACGTGGAGCACCAAGGATACCAAGCCTTTGTGTAGATATCAGAATTTGTATTTGTGTTTTTTGATATTCCGTCTCTTTTCTTCATGACTTGTCATGGCTGTGCAATGCAAGACAAAGAAAGTAACCAGTAACCTGGTTTAATTGCAGGCTTTGAAAATGTGATTTTGTTTGACCCAGTCTTTAATCCAGCTCTCATTATAGTTGTAATTGTTTCTTATTTAGCAGTCTACTGCACACTTCAAAAAATAATTCTAATGTTTATAAACTTTTTTATATCTCTGTTTACATTCAAGAAAACTTCTTCATCAGACTCCTGATGTATTTGACAGGATTTTAATATAGCTGATTTTGAATTTTTTGTAGTATTATAGTGAACTGTGCAACATCCATATATGAAGACTTGCCAAGCTAAGAAAGCAAACCTAAAATCTAGGACTATTTTTAAAAAAATAAATAAAATTCTTGGAAGATAAGAAAATCATAATGGGATCAAGGAGGTTTTTTTATATTGACTGTTCACAAAAATAACAGAAATCTAGTTTTCATACATCAAAGTGTTTCTAACTTCAAGAGATAGCCTCACAAACTTCACAAATGCTCTTTGGAACTCACCTTTTCCTTGTAACAGTACTAGGAAATGGTGTCTGACAAAGACTTTTGGTTGACTTCTCTTAGAGGAGGATAAATTGTTTTATAGGTTAATGAAGAAAAGAGGCAGCTATCTGTCAGTCAGTCTTATATCACAGTTTCTGCATTTACAGAGTAGAGTACATCCAGACTTACGCATTACAAGCAGAAGTCACGTGCCTCCAACTAGAGGATGGACGCTGAGCTGGAAAAAAAAACACCTTTATTTGAAAGAAATATTGAGATAGTACTGTCGATTGGCAGTAGGGGCGCACTGAGATCCATGGCTAGCTGCTACCAAAACTGGTGATCTCGTAGGGCTCAGCTTCGCCCTGGTGTCAAACCAGGGCCCCCCAGAGCAGCCAGAGGTGCGAGTTCTGCCGCCGCTTGCAGGCGTAACGCGTCCGCGTGGGTGGCTCTGCCGACGCTGCCTGCTGCTGGCTTGTCCCTTACCCCTTCCCTTTTAGGTGGCTTGCCTCATTTCTCTGTCTACTTTATTTATAAAGCTTTGAACTCTTGACGAGAAGATGGCATACGTTCATTACAAACCTGAACCGTAGAGTGAAGAAGTCGTGTTGTCTGGGTGTCCGGCGTACGTGTTTACAGCCTACTGCTCCGGGGTCTGGGGGCATCTTTAGCCAAAGGCTCAGAGACCTCCTTCACGAGTTTGATTTCCTTTGTGTTTTCTCCTATGATATCCTGGCAGAGAAAGCTCTGTTAGGCAGCTGACATTTATAATGTCTGCAAGCCCCACAATTAGAGAGCGAGCATAAAATAATCACACAATTACTTTTAATAAGATTTCTATATTAACTATGTAGTCAATTTATTTACCACTCCCAACCTCTCCAAACAAACAAAACACAAACTTTCAACTTTAATTTTTGAAATTTAAACTTTTATTTGCCAGTACTTTTTGCCTGCTAGTATATGCTAGCTTCATTGATCTCGAAATAAGAATACACCTAAAGCATATCAGTTTTTTAGGAGATAATATAATAAAGACAGAGGTTAGTTTGAAAATGGAAGAGTTCGAACTCCGTTAAAAGGAAAGAAAGAAACCCCACAAAACCCAAAACCTTTTTAACAGGAAACCAGCAAATTATTAGGAGTAAAAACCCTTGATTTTTCTCTGCATCTTTCTTCTTTAGCCACAGCAAAAAAGATAAGGTTCAAATAAAATCTTTTAAAGACACAAAGGCTGCTTGTTTTCCCCCTCCAGCCCACACGACTGAAGTGCTTCTGTGGACCAGCAGTCTGCTAACCTGGGTTTACTTTCAGTAGCAAAATAAACCAACAACTCCCCTGGAGCAACCTAATCACTTAACTTACTTTATCTCCATTCAGGTCAGGAGTAAAGTAGACCCTCAGCAACTCATGGTCATGTGGGAAAAAAAAAAAATCTGCTTAAGGAAATCCTTCTCTTATTAGTTTATCTTTGGCTTTCTTCAGCAGACCCTGCCTCTGTCTACAACCACCGCTGAACTGGTGAAGCTGGTCACAATTTAGATAGTTCAGCTGAAAGTATGCTTCCCTGAGAATTTATGAATTACAGCAGGAAACAGAAAACTAAAGTAAAAGAAAATCATCAAGAAAAAGAAAGAAATCTGAAATAGTTAAAAACCCGACTAAAAACTACAACAAAAAAACCCCCTATACATTCTTTCAGAATTATTCAATGATAATTTTATACAGCGGCCACACTAAAAATGGTTAGAGTCCTTTTGATATTTCCCATTGGAAATAATGTAGTCAATATGAATGGGTTCATGTGCCATAGCAGTACAACTTCTATTTTCGATGGGAATTTATGATATAGCTGTTAAACTCCTTGCAAATGTCCCTGTGGAAAAAGGCTTATTTTATGTGGTGTAAGAAAGTTATTTCATCCCAAATATTTGATTTGGTAATTTAGTTTGTGTAGCCCTGCACAAAAGATGAAAAATTGTTTACTGTGCGATCTTATTGGAGAATTTGCATGTCTTCTCAACCAGCTGTAAAGTTCCTGGAAGCAGAGTAATGACTGGAGAGGTATCACCCCCAAAGCAAAAGAAGTTTTCTGATTAATTGCTTTGTCTCAGTGTACTGTTTCAGTACTGGGGAACAAATCAGCTTGCTGCAAGAAAGAAGTTATTCTGTCAAATCAGTGCTTAATGTGATCCTACATTCAGACCATCTGTCTTCTGAGTAGGAACTCCAATACAGCAGATTTTAAAGGTACGAAGTGGTGGTGCTTGTTGTTTTCAGGTTTTTTTCAGGGATAAAAATCTGTTAAGTTTTGATCTCGTAAGGGCTAATCCTCAGATGCTGTGAAATCTGTTTAGTCTTTTGACTTTGGTGGAGATATAAGGATGTACATCAGTTCAAGATCTTGTTCTCTTCTCCGTCTGTATTTTGACCAAGTCAAGTGAGAAATAAATCCTCCCTGAAGAGGCAACCATTCCCTTTTACTCCTCTCTTGATTTGGATAAGATCTGGCACTTTGAAGAATTTATTAGATTTTCAATGTCCTTTGCTTCTCTTTTTATGTATGGCAAACAAGGCTTCATTTCACCTCTGATCCTTTTGTTGTTGTTGTTATAAAGAATCTGTGCACGTATTACTAGATTAAATTTAACCTCAGATGAATATTTTCCAGCCAGTGTTGTCTATTGTTAGACAACTGTTTGAAAAGAGAAAAATCCTCATCAAACCTCCAATTTAGGAGACAGGAAATAGTGCATAAAGAATTGGATCAAGCAGAAAGCCTCCTTTGATAACATGTTATTCTTAATTGCAAGAGTCTTACAAAAAGATTTTCCACGCTGCAAAATATATTGGCAATTAAGAATATTGCAATTGGTCAAAATCAAACAACAAAGTAACTTTTATAGTTCAGGAGGTAAAATTATAGGCAGTATGTTTAAATACAAAATAATCTGCTTTTTTAAGGGGAGTAGATGGTAAGTGTTTATATAGTCCCCCAGAAAATAAAAATAATAATAACAATAAAAAAAAAACAAAACACAAACAAACAAATGGTTACAGAACTTTATTTTGCAGCATTTATTTAAACTTAGAGTTGCTTAAGGGCAGGTATCTCAAGCCATGTAAGATGCCTTAACGTAGCTAAGAGATCTGCACAGGTTTGATAGATTAAGAGCTGGACAGCAGGCAAGATACCCCCGAGTCCCTCGTACAGCACAGGACTCCCGTGTTTGGGCAACAGAACCACTCCCAGAATAACTCAACAACTGTGTCCTGGCTCCCTTTTTTCATTATTACTATAATTCATTATTATTATTTAATCATAAACTTGCTAAAGTTGTAAGTCATCGAATGAGGAGAGATCCTTTATTGAATTATCTCCAATTTAATTCCCAGAATACTAAATAAAGTTTTGTATGTGTTTCACGAGTACTGCTTTTAAAATGTCATTCTATTATTCACTTCTATGTAGTGCCAGAGTTAATCTAAAAAAGGTTTTGATGTCTCTGCGTTTCTCAGAAAACAGGTCTATAGAGTGAACTACTTCGATAAAGGAAAACACACAACGGAACACAGTACTGTCGGGACAGCAAGGCATACCAAACAGTATACCCAAACTGAGTGAGCAGGTAATACTGCTCCTTGTGAGGGGGGTGACTTACTCATTTGCAAAAGTGGGATCAGTCCTAAGATGTGCTTTTCTGCCATCAGACAGCAGTTCAAGAAAATCTTTTCAAACAGTCATAATCCACTTTACAAATTTGAATTTTGCAGACAATTTTCATGTTGCCTAAATGATCCCGTTTGTTCATTAATTGACAGGGTGAGAACCAAACTGTTGTTTTTGCAAGTGAGAGGTAGGCTGAACACTATTTTCATATTACCTAGTATTTTTGATGTCCTAGAAGGCATTATGAATGTACCTGGCAGTTAAGACTTATGAAAAGTATATATTTACATGAGAAGTGACACATCATCTGAATTAGCTTTAGTGGAGGAAGAGCCATAAACAAAAAGTAGATAGCTGACTGTCGGAGCAGTTTTTCAACCCATGAAAATAGGGCTGTTGCAAAGGGAGGTACATGAATTATTGTTGCTTGATGACGTGTAATTGGGTTTGGACAAATATTTTGAAGGCAGTCATATTTTAAATATTGAATACTATGTGTCTCCTGTAAGAGAGATTCTACTACAATCCAGCTATTCTTTTCTCAAAGCTTTGTAATGTTACTTCTTCTTTACAGGTAGTATATTACTTACTACTCTAAATCTGTTTTTCAGTTCCACAAAGCATAATTCATTTGGAAGTTTGGGCTTTTTTTCCCCTAAAACTTTTTCTTCTGAGGCATTCTTCTCCTTCTTCTTACAACTGTCATTTGTTTCTCATGTAAAATTAAAATATTCTTCAACTTGTCCCTTTATATTAAAATATTGATGAAATAGCATTCTCCAGAAGGCTGATATTTCTTTTGTAATAATTTTAAGTTTTCACATTAAATAAGAACTTACTGTGTCTTTCCCTAGTATTTTATTATTTTCAGAAGAGAGAAATAAGGCTTAAGTCTGGTTTGAAGGAACACTACTCAATACGTGCATTATGAATTTTCTCATATGTTTAAAAATAAGCCAAGTAATACTAAATGATTCCTTCTCCTTCCTTGGGTGTAAAGTAACATATGTATTTGTGTGTCTAGGTGCAAATGTCTGTCTCCATGGGAGAGACAGCCTGGTTTTGCATCATTTTGGGTACTGTCTTTCTCCTAATATCCTCTGACAATTTTCTTGGTTCTTCATCCATCATGTCCAGTCAAATAACAGAAGTGAATTAACCAGCTAACTATAGAGAGTAATTAGAACAGTGAACAAGAAAAAGAAGATAACAGAAAGCTTTTTTTTTTTCTTTAATTACTGCTTTGCACCATTTACCCTTCATCTAATAAGCACTTTTATTTTCTATTTTAACTTCAAATGTAAAGTTTCTGCAGGAAGTGTTTTCAGATTGCCTTATGCACAGCCATTAATGTCCCCCTGTATTCCTCTCCTTCCTGCCTGAGCAGTTTTCAGAAAAAAAGGTCTGTGAGGCCAGTAAAGTCCCTCTGCTTCCTCAGCCTGCAGAAGGGCTGGGGCAAGGACAGGAAGGAAGCCTTGGCTCTCGGCTGTGACAAGGGAGGGCTTGTCGACGGTTTGACGGGTCTTGGCGTAGCTGATACGTTTGATGCAGGTCAGTTCCCAGCTCAGGCTTTGGAGTTCTCCAGAAACAGCCACCACTTGATGGAGGAGCCTGAAAGAATTCAGTTCAACCAGAACGACTTTTCAACCTAGGGGGGAAAGAAAAAAAAAAATAAAATAAAAATTACATAGTATTGAGAGCATTCCCAGGAGTGCTCTCGATTATTTCAGAAATATCAAGGAGTGATAACACTAAGTGAGCTTCCACTTTTCAAAGGCAATTCACAGTTATGCTGCTACTTCAGGAATTTGGAGAATGGATTTATTAGGTAAATTGAAAAGTAAACATAATGCTATGTGCTAAACAGGGGAAAGGCTTTATCAGCTCCTTCAAGACTGAGGCAATAATAAGTTTTACCTGGGTAATTAATACACATCATTTTTAACCATTATGGAAAAGTGAATTTAAGTGAGTGAATAAAGTGAATTTAAAATTGTGTCTCCAACAAAACAAATGAATCAGTCTTTGTAGCCTGACCCTAGGCTTCAGATTGTTGCAATGCTACACGGAGATTCCAGCTGTGGGAAGCTTTCAGTGAATACATTTTATTTAAATTGTAATCCTATATGAGCTCCCAGTAAACTGTAATGAGAGCAGATTCAATTATCAATTATTTGGATAAAATTATGACCTTTTCCATTGTCTGCATAGCATTTTTATGTTAAAGTGAGCAGACCTGAAGGAAACAGCGTAATTTTGATGCCAGCGTTCCAGCAGCGCTGCAGTTTGTCTTGCTGTGCGTAGTAGTGAGCTGAAGAGGTTAACATGAAAAACAAATTACTGTGCTTTTCTGTAGTCTTCATTAATGATGTACTTCACCAGAAAAAAGACAACAAATGGGAATGGAACCAGCTTTGCGGGCTGAATTGGTATTCTGCTGTGCACAGTGTGTTTTACTCACTGGCAGCAAGATGACTTGTTTTTTCCAATTTTTGATGGTAAAGGGTCAGGAAACAGTATTAACTAAGGCAAGCGATTAGAAAGAATTAAATTGAAACTTTTCTCTGCCCAGTAGAAGTCAGCTTTGAAACCAACTTGTATTGCTTAAGAGTGATTTATCATTTCACTCTTAAGTGATTTTCTCCTCTCCCTCACCTGCCGATGATAAACCCCAAGTGCCACACACATAAAGGGTATTACTTGCTCCTCAAACTTCTTGCTTTTTATTAAAGTAGGAAGATAGTTCTTAAAGCACTTTTGGGGATGTGTCAGGTGTTTTATTTCGTATGTGCAATAAGCCTTGCAGATTTTAAGGAATGGATTTAGATATGGAAGGAATGATGAATTTCTTTTTTTTTTTTTCTTCTGAGCTCTATGTTATCCAACAACTCACTGCTCTGAAGAGTATTTTGGGAAGTCAATATTGGCAGTGGATATAGCAAACCAGAAACTTTGGCATTCTCATTACTGTACTGTTTCTTTTCTGTCCTCAGAAAATATACCTGGCAGTACTTGATGTCAGAGATTGCTTAGTTTCCAGTGTCCCGGATCCTCCTTAATGGTGATCTTTTAGAAATACTCTAGGAAGTGTCATCATTTACTTTTTCAGTAAATGCCACGTTTTTGTTTGTCTGTTTTTGGTGTAAAATCAAGTGATTTCAATTAGCTTTTCCTAACTTTTCCGTTCTTGCATACCGAATGGCAAGATTATTAAGAAGTGTGGAATTCATTTTAATAGGACCTTTTGAATTCTTTATATTAAAGACTGTATTTCTGTGCTAATTTCACCTTTGCAAATAACAATATTCTGCTTTCTCTATTTTCTAGGAAGGTATTATTATAGAAATTACTGGGTTCAATTTATTTGCCATGTTTACATTCTTTGGGTCATGGAGGAAGGAAGAATATTTTTTACCTCTTCTGTGTGTTAGAATTTAGTTTTAGTATGTACAGAGGTGGACAAATAATTTCCATATCAACTCTTCTAAGTTTCAGTATTGAAACACCTAATTTTTTTTTAGAAAGTGAGTACTTTCTGTACTTTTTTTTACTGATTACACCCCCCCCATGAACACATATTTGCAACAATAACGGATAAAAGTAAGTTAAAAGGTCCGGGAAAAGTACATGTTTGAAGAGTAAATCTTATCAGTCTCACATTTTCAAGAACATAAAACTATAAAGAACCACTTGTGCTCACAAATATCATCACTTCTGTAACCATGGGGACTAGAAAAGCATAGTATTCCCCTTTGTGTATTTTGCAGGGGGTACACTACAGGCAGACAGTGTGTAATTAATAATGTACATTTGTTGTGATTTTAGACTAAAACTTATTGTTAATGTTTTGTTCGGAACAGTCCTCAAAACATCTGCTTCTCTAGCGAGTTTGCTAATCAAAATTTCCATTTGAGACCTAAAATAAAAATTTTAAAAAGTATTTAAGGGAGGTTTTCTCACCATTATTAAAAACCAAAATCAAGTTATCAATTCATAATTGTATACTTGTTTTGAAAAAATAGCCTGTCCACTTACTGTGGATTACAGGGATACTTTCTATTTAGAAAGCATTTTACTCTAAAAATGTGTATGTACTTTCAAAAATTGTATCTCTTAATTGCTGAAGATACTTTTTCCTCATTAGTTTTCCTGTATAATTGACCAGAACTTGAATTGAGTAGATTTTATCAAAAATTGGTCAAGGAAACTTTTTTACAGTCTGTGTGGTGTATATAACACTGTGTAAAACTATTTATGCATTCTTTAGAAAATTAACTAGAAATAATTTGCCAGGTTCTCTTTTAGTGCTTTTTGGCACAGGTTGGTCTTTAAAAAATGAGAAACCATGAACTGTTTTACTGGTTCGTCTATTTATCAATATGTTACTTTTAAAAATTCACACCAACTTGCAGTATACAGCAAAACTCTGGTATTGTAGTTATAATATGTAGGAAAATCATTACAAATTTTGTCATGTATTGATGTGGAAAAGGTTAATTTTGCCTTTCCTCCACATTTCTTTGGATTTTCTTTCTGGACAACTATCTATAGCACTCTACATCGATTTAACCTAAATATGTAATGATCGTCATATTACCTTTTACTTCTTAAAGCCATTTATTTAGTATTTCCTGTTTTGATTATATTTTAATACATTGTAGATACTGCAAATATTTAAATATCCTCTTTTTAATCTAATGGTTTAAAGTTAGAAAGTTTTGAATTCAGGAAAATGACAAAGTATTCCTCTCAGTTAAGTAGGAGCAGTTTATTTCCCTTTAATTTGATGCACTCTTGTGTGATTATAGAAGCAAAGCAAATTTTCCTTCATAGATGTATTTTATAGTACATGCATGCATATGCATCTGATACTAAACATATAATAAATCTCCATATGATTTTTTTTCTTAAATTTTTACTCTTCTGTTGTTTTATCACATGAAAACATAACTTTGTTTCACTGTCTACTTTCCTTACTTACTACACTCCCTTCCTCAGTGAGGTCATTTTATACTTCAAGAATATCAATGAGGATCTAGTCCTGAGACTCTCAATTAAAGCAAAAGTACTTTTTTGGTTAAGTCATTGCACAGAATTATCTCACAAGATGGTTTTACAGTCAATTCATTATTATTCATGAAATATTTTGATATGCTTAGATAAGAGAACTTGCAAAATTCAAAACCAATGTCTTAAGATATTTATTAATAGTTTCTTATTTTGCAATTCCTTTGTTGATTTTTCTAAAGATAACACCTTTTTAACTAAACACTAAATTCTTATATAGTTATCATGGTAGGACAAAAAAACTTCTCAGATATTTATCAGTCTTTGTATTTCTTTTACAATTTCTTTAAGTGATTTTTTTTAAAATAGGACTATTCTTATGTATTAGAATTGTACAGTCATTTAATTAAAACAATCTTGGGAGTGAATGAAAGGACATTCAACTGAAAATGAGTCAATTTTTGTGGGAGATAAGAGGAAATAGATTTATTTTTTTTAAAGACAATAGATATTTTTGAAAAAAAGAAAACCCTAGCTTCTACTGTAAGTCTGCACATTGTGTTTTCATTTATGTTTTCTTCCTAGAATTTTGTTAAGGCAGAAATTTTTGGCTTTTCAGGGTTTATTGTGGCACTTTAAAGAAAAAAAACCTGTATGAAAAAATTCTAATTTTTTGGGTTGTTTGAGTATCCTACACTGGTTAGTAGAGAAGTTTCTGTGTTTCATTGTAGAAAAACGAATTCCTTCTCCCAACTGTCCCTTGGCTCAAACACAGGTGTTTGGCTGTTCTTTGAGAAATAGCCTTGAACTTGGAAACAAGTAAGGAATTTCATCTCCTAACTTCTGTTCTTTCACAAAATATAACCTTGTAATTGGCTCCCTATAAATACAGCATTGCAAGTAGCCCATGGGTGAGGTCCACTGCCCCGCTTCATAGCAGACCTTATTGCTACCAATGGAAGTGTGACGCGCTTTACTCAGTATTTGTACTTTGTATTCACATTCAGTGTTACTTACTAAAGAGTTCCCAAGCATCTTACAGGCACAAATATATAAAGATAAATAGATAGAGGAATTATAATTAGTTAACACTAAATTCCATTTGAGTGTTTTCCACCTGTTAAAATTAGAACCAAGTGGCAAAATAAATTCAGCAGAGTCCTTTTAGAGTATTACATCTTGCAATTAAACTATGAGATTTGTTACGACTTGCAAATGTAATTGATTTTCTTCTAGTATCACACATTAAGGAGTTTCCTATTATATTGCATTTATTAATAAGCCATTTGACACCTTTCTAATAAGAAGCTGCATCCTTTAGCCAGATGTTACCTTCACTGTGCGTGCTTAAACAAATTACCTCTAAATAGGAAAAGCAATATAAGGTTCAATAGAGATTGCTGGACTCAAATTTGCTAGATTTCCCTCTCTGTCTCTTGAGACCCTTAACAACTGTTCTCAGATGCTTAAGCCATTTTTCTTTTTCTGTGTTGCCCTATTTAAAAAAAAAAAAAAAAAAAAATCACCTTGCACAGTCTCTGCAGACATGCAATTTAAACTTGCGATGATATTTTTCTTATCCAACGTTTTAGAATTTAATAGAATTATCTGCTGAGTGCTTTCCTGAGAAAATTAAATTCTGGGAAGGCTTCCAGTTCCCTCACCTTTTACTTGTGGTGGCTACCACTATTAGGAAGAAGATAACATTACTAATTTTGTGCCAGTCTTGGCAAACTTCCATTAGTTCTAATGTAGTCATGAGATTCTTGCAGGTACACAAAGTATTTTCCACTTCTCTTTGTAGTCTCTTTTTCTCTTTCTTCTTTCTTTCCTTCTTTTTTCTTTTCTTTTCCCCTTTCTCTCTACCTTTCCTTCTTTCCCTTTCTCTCCTTTCTTTCCTCCTCTCTCTCTTTATATCTGTCCCTCCTTCCCTGCCTCCATCCTTCCCTACTTTTCTCTGCATCTCATTTTCTTGTTCTCATTGTTTCCCTCTCGTTCTTTCTGCCCTTCCATTTCCCTCTCATTCTTTCGGGCTGTGTTTTACACTAGGCTGGGTATTTATACTCCGCTGTGAATCTTAGCTTAAAGGATCACTCCAGGGGAAGTTTGTGGTGGGTTTGCGTTGGCTGCAGAGTCCTTTGCGTGCTTGTGAGGATTATAAACCTCTGGACTGTCAGGGAAATTCAGTAGTGCTTGAAAAGCCACTTGGTGTTTTGCACTTCAGAATACAGAAAAAGTTAATCTTGTAATTTTATGTATACGTATATTAAACGGTTTCATTCAAAATTGCCACATAAAAATCCCCTCACATTAAAATTAACCCAATTTCAGCAAATACATTTCCCCGTTATGGAAATAAATTATTCCCTGATTACTTTATCTAAAGATGTGAAGATGCAAGAGATTTTACATGTTTTCTTTGATGATCTAACTCTATGATGCAAGTTTTCATTCATAAGGCACAGAAGCAGGTAAATTAGAAAAAATCAGTAATTTTTCAGCATATTGATATATATTTACTATAAAAAATGCTTTCTTCTTGTGGTTAGGCATTCCTGTTTTCCAGAAGTTTCAATACATGTGAGTTTAGTTTCATTTATATTGCCTGTATTCTCTACCAATATTTATTATTAATTAAAAAAAAAAAAGTTACAGTGATGCCTTTCTAATGTGTGCTGGTTTTGTCATCAAAACTGTAAATTGTATCGCACAGTGCTGAAGATACAGGGGTAGAGAAATTGGTTTTGTAATGAACTTGTAGAAGTTCTGAATTTTGAATTAATATTTTTCATCTGAAAATATTGTAATTGGAACATACAAGAGTGAATATTGAAGCCATCATTTAATTTTTAGTCTGCCTCTTCTCCAGCATGATCTGCATGACTGAGGTCTAAAAAGGGACGTGAAAGATGTTCTTAGCCAATAAATCATCTTTTTTGTTGTTGTTGTCGTCATTTAAGAGTTTCTTGTCATTAGAGATATAAACTAAGTTACTCCCAATCTGTAATATACTTCAGGTTGAGAGCTCACAGAGCCAGAGCCATGCATCATTTCAAACTTATATGGACTTTCAGAGAAGACATTTGCTTAATTAAAACCACAATTATTTATTTCAAAATGAAACCTGGTAGATTTTGGAAAAAGCTTCTCCACGATATCTCTTGGAGACAAGATAATGTATAATGGTATTTTAGATAAGTTGGGACATTTTATGATTCACAGTTTGACACACTGTTTTTGCTGATCCATTTTCTTCTCTTTTTAAAATTAGTTCAGTAACTTGTAAATAAACATACTGTATTACTTTGGTGCAGAAATTGTAGCTTTGGGAAACTTCTCAGAGAAGTAGTCTGTGGCCAGAGGTGGAGGTTTTCTTCCAAAAATAGACCTGGAACATTAAGGTGATAAAGAAGCTGAAACACAAAAGATTAAAATTACCCTAAAATTAAAGTAAGCATCCACCGTAGGAAAGTTGTTTTATCTGGTGTACTGAGAAAGAAAGGAAGATATTTGATGCTTCTGGAATGATGTCATTGCACTGTATCTCCCCCTATTCACAAAGACAGAGTTCCACAGATAATTAACATGTAGCAGGAATGTAAAATGAGCTTTTGGAACCGTATTTGAGAGGGGAGGAGATTAGTTAACACAGAAGTGATGAAGGAGTGGTTCCCAGTTAGTTTGAAACTCTGAATGCAAATTATTTTAAGTCTTTCTCTTTCAATTTTACCAAATACGCTTGAGCATGGGATTCACTCACTTAGTAATAGTAATAATGTCTATAGTAGTAGTATCATAAGAAGAATAAGGTAAATTAAACTTTTTTTTTCAGGATGTATCCCTCTCTCTTGCAAGTACCTTTGTTTTTGATACAGTGGCTGTATACTTGCACTGAGTAAAGTAAGCTCTGTCTCCTTAGAGTTGTCAGCTATTCACCTTTTCTCACCAAAGAGTTTCTGTTTCACTCTTCAAACTTGTCACTGTATCGAGCACTCTTAATATTTAGAGACATCTTCACTTCATACATCACCAAAATTTTTGCCCTAAGTGGAGCACGGGTCTGTAATGCTATATGGAGGTGACAAAAAAACCCCCAAAATAATGTAGACAAACAATGCATTTTTATGTTATTCTTTTTGTCAGGTGGAATACAGATCTGCTAAAATGAAATATAAATTATTTTCTAAACTTACAGTGTACGAAGGACTTCCTGCAGATAGTCTCACAAATAAAGGTGATTCATGTACATTTTCATCTCACCCTTAGGAGAAAGCATTGCACAGGCAGCCTTCTCGAAGGAAGAGTGCAGCACTGCTTAATGAGACTTTTGAACACAGACACAACATTAAAATAAAGTAGAAAGACTGTTATCATTCCCTATTTTACTTCAGAGGTGGAATAATGTTACGCTTTAAGCCATCATCAGATGCACATTTTCTGCTCGACAGCTGGAGATATCAGATTATGTAGAGTTGGTGAGGTGCATTTGGGAATGATTTATCTGAAGGTAGCAGTCAAATTCGTCACGGCCAAGGGCAGGTTACGGCTGGAGAAGGAAGGGACCCGGGGGCAGCCTGGCAAGACGGAGGGGTTGCTCAACAGCACGCCGCAAGAGCGACTGCAGGGTGGGAGGAGAGCTAGGGATGCAGCGGGGCTAGGGGAGAATCTTAGCTCGGGAGGTCGGAGGAGGAAGGAACAAACACCAGTGATGGTAAAATTCGTACATCACCAAAGGCTGGTGCAAAAAAGCAGATGAAAAGTTGGTTGCTGTCTCTGGAAGTGCTAAAATATTCAAATGACATGATTTCCTTAGATATTTATAGTAACAAATGAAATGGTTTAACATTCTGGAATTAAATTACAGTGCTTGTTTGTGGAACTGAATTATGTCATATAATTGTGTTTTAGTTCTATGTTTCCATCCGTTTCTGAACAAGAGTTGAGTGCGTGGAAAAGATTTGTAGTCTTGGCCAGCAGAGCAAATAAAACCCTTTTTATCTATTGTTTAGCTGACTCTCTTGAAATCTAATTTATTTTCACCTTCAGAGTCTGCTGGGGTTTTCAGTAACTCTTATATTTGTAAATTTTCTCCCCTTTGGGTGATACATAAAAACTTTTCTTGAGGAGAGTTACGGGAAAATGTTTCCAATTCGGTGTCCTCAGTCACACCCAGGCACAGTTATCTGAAATAATGTTCAGCCTCTGGCCTATTCCAATGGTTTTGTCTGCAACAGCAAATTATCTATCATTATAGATGAGTGTCTTTTTAAATTGTCATATGAATAATTTTATTTGTGGCATTACAAAAGGATAGGTTAGAATGTGTAAGTTAAAACATAGTTTTGTCACAGATTAACGTTTGTCACTGACATTGTGCCAGAGTTGCTTTTGTTGCTGTTTTTCCATATAATATAGCCACACTACGTAACGCAGTTACTCACTTCGCAACTGGTCTAAGATGAAGCATAGCTGCCTCTGCTTCTACAAAACTTGAGTATTTGCACCAAATGCAAATAGACGATAGGTTCAGCAAAAATAATTTAATACATAATTAATTCACTGTAATTAACTGGCTACTAGCCAATGATGAAAGCAAGAGATGAGATAGCTTACAATGTTTTGGTTTTATTTTATTTCAGTTAATAACTTTAATGAACAAGCATTTTATAGATCAGTTTAGGACTCGAAATCCTTCCCTTACTTCTGGTACCTGACAGCCTAACAAGAGCTTCGTGAGGTTGCTTCCTTTCTGCAAGAATGCAGCAGCTCCACTGGCGCTTCTTTCTGTGCACTTTCAAAACGTGGAACTTTTCAAGTCTCCTGTGTAACAGTTTTGATGTAATTATAGTCCTTTACTCCCTGAACATGTACTCCCTTGAGAGCTAACTTTATGTAGGACTCTAATTGGCAATAATGGAGCTGGATTAGTTAAATGGTCAAGTGAATCATCACATACTCCTGATATTCTCTGTAGAGTTGCGCCAAAAACTGGCACTTGGAAACAAGGTCCTGATGATAAAGCATGAAATAAGAAAGTCTGGAAATGTAATTATCCATTCGTGACCCTGAGCTGGCTGTTCTTGTCTTTGAATAAGGAGATCACTGCATATACGTTATCATTTGTATTGTGGTGTTTCTGGAAGCTAGAGTCATGAAATTGCAAAAGTGCTTCAATGCTCAAAGCTTTCAGAGCAGCAAAAATTAGATTTGTTTACAGTGAGGCAGAACAGAGACCTGTCCTTACCAGCTGAGAAACTGGGATATTTCTGAGCTTCATCTAACAATGGGTGGCATGGGATGAGGATATGCCTTGCAACTAACTGTCATCTCCTGTACCAGCTACCTCTGTCCTTTCACTTAAGCAGATGCCTCAGCAGCAGTGGTTTGTAGTCTGCCTGCTATTCCTTGTAGCGCTTTCTATAGCTACAGCAAGAATAAGCGGTATTGAATTGTTCCTTTGTTCCTCCTCTTGTCATACCCTCTATATCAAATGTCTGGGGTAATGCCTGCCTTCCTTCCTTCCTTCCTTTGCTACTAAAGAATCTCTCCTGTGGGAGATCTTGTTTTGATTATAGAGTACCATCTTAAAGCAAGCAGCATGCAAACTAAACCCCCTCCTACTTTTGTTTAAAACCTGAAAGTTGTTAACAAGGTATTGCTCAGCAAGTCATCTCATCCATACATGTTACTGGAGGACAAAATATTCTCTGGAGTCTCCTTCCCATCAGTTTGTATTTCTACAAAATTTCCTAAAAGGAAAATTAGACTTCAATAGCAGGGGAAAA